>JACEFZ010007546.1:670000-815000 GCA_014155875.1 Cepaea nemoralis
TATATGCCAAATGTATTGTTTTATTCTACTGCCCTAAATCTCTCAAAGGGGCATCGATCCTGAACCATTTCGCGTAAGTCTGTTAATGACGTGTTCATAATTGTTTAGATTTTGCAGCAGAGTTTTCTTAGGGACGAGGTAGCCAGTCTGACGCCATTCTCTCCCCCCCCCCCCCCCTTTCCCATCATTGTCTGTTACGACATGTTACAGCATTATTCTTCTTTGCTTCTCTTATTTACGGCGGGCCGGCATTGCTGAATAATTATTCATTGTGACAGTTGAGTGTTGATGCAACTTGACATAAACTGGCTACTGGCAATGACCCAGACGGGGATACAGTTGAGTTGATGTTGTGCCGCAGACAGCTGGAAGTGTGATCCACTCATCGCTGAATGAATACTTCCCGCGTTGTTACTCTCATATGTACAGAATCGCCTCCTCTGCACATGGGTATCGTCATCAGTGGCCCAATCTGCTTCTGCACATCCTAGACGGACAGCTGATTGATGTGTTCTCACAGTGCACTCAGCCCATGGCAAGTCAACAGAAGATACAGGACACGTTCATAAGCCTTAGAGGCGTTGGACACTTGGTCCTTGACTCATATTTGTATACACCAGTCTGCTCTCGGCCGCCATTGCCCCACAAAACATTCCCTGGTGCCCAGTTAAGACTGCATCCGCCTAGGAACCCCGCGCCAGTTTAAAAGAATCTCCACCGATGCGGATTCGAACCTATGACCAGCTGACCGTCAGGCCACTACGCTAGCGCGGCTGCCGGTGTTTGTGGAACCTGCAAGACCATACACGTCATGTATTCCAGTTGTTTTTTAAATGTTAGCATGGCTGAACGGATAAGTGCGCTCGTTCTTAAACACCCGGTGTGCTGATGTCGATGTAGCGGGTTCAACCCCTACACCGATCAGCTTGCTAAAATGTTTACTTCACGACCTTAACTTGGGGACGTAAATTACAAGTACCTCAGAAGTGGTAGTCGATTCGCCTGATGGCGAGGGACCCTGGTGATAAGGAAAGCTTATCCATAGGCAAAAATCAGTCCAGTGTACAGTTCTAACACGTCTATGGACTACGCGTAAGTTCAAAGCGAGCGACCCCCCCCCCCCCCAAAAAAAAAAAAAAAAATTAAAAAAAATAAATAAAATATACAGCAACTCCCCCCTAAAAAACAACAACACACAGTATTTTGTACTCTTCATGTAACATGAAAGCCTCTCATTTTAATGTTTACTTTCAGAAGTATTATTTGTTCTCTGACACTCTCCACGAGTTCATTTGTCGATTTTTCAGTCCAGCATTTATCATTTTGTGCTAGCACAACGTCTGCATTGCATGTATGCGTTTTTCAAAATGCCAGCGACAAAATAAGCGACTGTTGTTAAGCTCAAACGGATAGAGTATAAACACACAATATAGCCAGGGCACTCGACACATTAATGAACACACAATATGGCTAGGACACTCGACACATTAATGAACACACAATGTAGCCAGGACTCTACACATTAATGAACACAACACATAGTCAGAACACTCGACAAATTAATGAACACACAATACTTTTTCTAATCTTCATCAATGATCTTGTTGCTAATCTACCCAAAGGAATTAAAGCGGCAATGTACGCTGATGACCTGGTTTTGTGGAGCGCAAATGAACATGCATCAGTGGCCACCATATTGCTCCAAAGAGCTGTAGATACATTTGTTGCATGGGCGGATAGATGGTGTATCAGCATAAACACTGACAAGTGCAGCACCACTCTATTTATCCTTTCTCCGAAACAAAAGGCAGGGAGCATTCAGATAAATGGAACACCCCTAAGAGAAGATAAGGAACCAACATACCTTGGTGTAACATTCGACGACAGGCTGACATGGAGAAAACACATAAAAAAAGCAGTAGCAAAAGCCAGAAGGAAAATTGCCATCCTGAGAAAGCTAACTGGAACCACTTGGGGAGCCAGTGGGAAAATACTTAGCAAAGTTTATCAACAGAACATACGACCACACTTGGAATACGAGTCAACTGCGTGGTGTTCAGAATCAAAAACTACATTGCAGGAGCTGGACAAGGTGCAAAATCAAGCTCTTAGAGTCATCACAGGAGGAATGAGATCAACCCCTATAGTAGCAATGGAGAAAATGGGGAGGACACAAGCTTTAAGAGAACGCAGAGATACAAAAACACTAATACAAGCAGAAAAGTTTCTCAGCTTACCAGGCCACCCTATGAAGAACAGATTTGAAAACTTAGCTATGGGGCGGTTGAAAAGAAGTAGTTTCATCCACCAGGCCAAACAACTCTGCAGAGAAATCATCGATCTTCCCACAGTTGATACCCCCCTGACAACTATTCCAGAGCGAACCCCGTTGAAAGATGAACATAGAATATCGCTACAAATCCAGTCAAAAGTGAGAGGAATATTTGACAAGGAAGAACAGAACAGTGTACAGCGCAGAACAGCCACTCTCAGCTTCCTTGATGACGAATACCCACAGGACCTCTGGATCCGAGTCTACACAGATGGGTCAGCACAAAATGCTGTTCGAAATGGAGGAGCGGGAGTGTATATAGAATAACCAAATAATACTAGAGACACGGCCAGAATTCCAACAGGAAAGTACTGCCATAATTATGATGCTGAAATTGAGGCAATCAAGATAGCCACAGAGAAATTACAAAATACCAGCCATGGTGCACAACCTGTGGTGATATTGACAGATGCAAAAGTCGTAATAGAGGCGCTCCTGTCTGGGAAATTGCCAGTTCTGAGGACACTACTTTCTGAACTTAGCAGTCAGCGTAAGATCACCATTCAGTGGATACCATCCCACTGTGGAATCCCCGGAAACGACAGAGCTGATCGATTGGCTAAGGAAGGAGCACAAGAAGAACAACCAGATGCGCCTATTACATACCACCAAAAGAAAAGAATGATCAAATCAGTCAGAAGGCCACCAAACCTTACTCAAGACGACTACCACGTTATGGACAGACCAGAACAGGTCATTCTTCTGCGCCTTAGAACAGGATACAATAGATTACGCAACCACATGTATACAAAATTCAAGATTGGTGACTCAGCCATGTGCACATGTGGTTTGGCGTCGCAGACAGCAGAGCACATACTCCAGGATTGCCCAAACTACAACATATCCAGGCGAACCTTCTGACCTAGAGAGACAACAGTGGAAGATAAACTCTATGGACCGTTGAATGAACTAAAAAAGACTGTTAGATTCATACAAGAGACAACAATGCAGTTATAAACATATTTCAGGCGAACGAAAGAAGAATTAGAATATAGCCAGGACACTCAACACATCAATGAACACACAATGGGACGCAGAGCTGTTTCCAAGGCACCAGGGCCGGGTTATATACTGGCTAAGACCTATTGATGCGTCCTCGTCGTGCGTCCTGGGCAACAGGTCCCTTTGGGGTCCTGGCTAAAGTCAGAAGGATCGCCGATTCCTCCGAAGTAGGAGAGTGTCTGCCTGTACGCCGAGGAACTACCAGTCTGCACACCAATAAGCCAGACATGGGACAACGCATACTCATGCAAACCTCAGGTCCTGTATGACATCACACTGATGTTGAACAACAGGATGCGTTCATCCGACATACAGGACTTCGCGTTGGAGCTCAAGCCAACGAACACAAGCAAGCAAGCAACACAGAATATATAGCCAGAGTACTCTACACATTAATGAACACATAATATAGCCAGGGTACTCTACACATTAATGAACACATAATATAGCCAGGGTGCTCAATACAGTAAGGAAAACACAATATAGACAGGATACACGACTCACTAATGAACGCAAAATAAAGCCAGGGCACTCGACACAATGAACACACAAAATAATCAGGACGCTCGACACATTAATAAATACCCAATATAGCCAAGGCACTCCACAAAATAATGAACACACAAAATAACAAAGACACGAGACATCTCCATTTGATGTTTCTTCGTTCAGTCATGTAGATTACTTATTTGAAATTGTGATATTTGTTTTCTATCATAATATTCTCGTTTCTTTTTTCGTTCATTGATAAAAATTTTACCGAAACGTTAGCTTGTATATTTTTCATCACGATCACTCCCTGTCCCTATTTGTGAACCATATAAAGCAACTGGCCAGGTGGTCCTATGGAAGTTTCGTTACCGTAGATCATGTTGGTTTTTCATTGTCCATATCATTTTTTTTCCAGTTCTCTAAGTACTTTTCTGAAATAGATAATAATTACTTTAAAATTAATTTCATTTAAAGTTAAATGAAATGCACACGATTATAATAATATTAAGTTGTTTGATTTCAAGAGGCAGGTTCGCCGCTGTGGATGTCTGTACATAGTCCAGGATCTGACCTTTTGTCCTGCTCGATCCCTTATGCTCAACTTGTCGCGAAACGACCAAGCAATACTGCCAGGTCGGTCAATGTTGGTCTCTTTATTGAAACCTCGTATTGATCCCGTCAGTTTATTAAAGCGCGCTCAAGTACCGTGTTGTCTAGAACATCTTCTTCTCTGCCTTCTGCTGCCAGCCGATGGGAAGTATGTTCGTCTATAGAGAGCTCTGGTGTTTCATTCGTCTACATCTAGCTGTATCTAATGTAATTTATCACATAATCTGAGCTGTGATTATTGCCAATGTTTAACTTTCAACATTTTCATGTGGAAAATGTTCACACATTATGTCATCATCACGATCTCCGACGTCATGGATCATTTCGTGTGTTGACTCCCCCCCCCCCCCTCCCCCTCTCTCTCTCTCTCTCTCTCTCTCTCTCTCTCTCTCTCACTCTCTCTCTCTCTCACTCTCTCTCCCCCCCCCTCTCTCTCTCTCTCTCTCTCTCTCTCTCTCTCTCTCTTCTCTCTCATACACACTTGATCTTTCCGGTAGTTAACAACCGTCTCCTGCCTATATCATCTCATAACGTGACCAACATTTGCGACTGTCTTGTCTTGTCTTCTCTTGATACTCATGTCTTTGTAAATTGTACCCGTGGCTTACTCAAAGTTTAGTCTTCTTGGTCGCACATATAATTCTGAATATTCTACGTAGTAAATTACATATATGTGTCTTCCAGTTTATTTCTACTTTATTCATTCAGAGGTCATGATACACAGGCATACAGTAGCATAGGCAGTTAATGACAGCACACACTCGCCTGGTGACTTCTCTGCACAGAGACCAGAAACTCATAAAGTTCTTGATGTGATATAATGCTGCCTTTGCTTGGATTATTATGCTTGCTACTTTTCCCATTTGTTGTTGACCCTAGATGATTACCTCTATGTGCTACAAAGAGTCGGTAATACAGCGAGCAATATAATATACATGCGCTTGTCTGGTCCTATTCAGTATTTAATGTATGATGAGTTAGCTGGAACAGGCATCCGGTCGGGTTTTAAACAAATTTACCTGGATTCCGAGGTCAGTATAACCTAACCTGGGTACCATGAGATGTTTTAAGAAGTAACAGCCACCCGTCTTATAATGACGGACCCATCTGATAGTGACGGCCACCCATCTGATAGTGACGGCCAACCATCTGATAGTGACGGCCACCCATCTGATAGTGACGGCTACCCATCTGATAGTGACGGCTACCCATCTGATAGTGACGGCTACCCATCTGATAGTGACGGCTACCCATCTGATAGTGACGGCTACCCATCTGATAGTGACGGCCACACGTCTGATAGTGACGGCCACCCATCTGATAGTGACGGCTACCCATTTGATAGTGACGGCTACCCATCTGATAGTGACGGCTACCCATCTGATAGTGACGGCTACCCATCTGATAGTGACGGCCACCCATCTGATAGTGACGGCCACCCATCTGATAGTGACGGCCACCCATCTTCCACCAGTGTGACAGTAACGCCTCCGGTGTGACAGTGACAGTATAACTCATTGAGAGCCGATGAGTGTGAGGACATATTGATGTAGCACCGTGTGCCCATTACTACTGCACGCATTTAAAAATGCCCTGTCATTATATTTTAGATGGAACAAACTGCCAGGCATATTATGGCATGAGTTTAAGGCGTCATTTAGGGCATCTTCTTTCTGCCGTGGCCAAGTGGTCAAGCCGTTTGCCTCGCGCCATGAAGGTAGTGGATTCGATTCGGGGCTGCGTCTTTCGGTTCAGGAGTGTATTTTTCTCGGAGACTCCTGGGAGTCGTCGCTGGAGCTACGGAGTTCGTGCTTTGTGCGACGCTTTCGGCAGGTCGCCCTGCTGACAGAGACCGAGCCATATGGGATGAAACATGTTGCAATGAAGTTGATCCTCTCGACTTTTAAGACTTTTGTTTTCTTTCTGTCTAATGAAGTTTGTGATTCCACCACAGAAACACACACTAGCACAGTGATCGTGACTGAGGGGGACACGTTTCTCGTGATTGTGCGGTGATTTATAGAAACCTGACTAAACTGACGAGACATGCAAGAACGTATTGTAGTAATGGAGTACAGCATATTTGGTCACAGGTTAATATATGCATGAAAATATGACTGCAACTAAACACCAGTTGCATAAACCACAGTAGGATTACATTCTTACCACCTTCATCAGGCATAAAGTATACTGGGTAATACTGTGCTGTTATCGACACATTTGCATGTGGGCCATTCAATTATAATATCACTGTAACCGGATCCTCTACAATACCATATATAGGTAACAATATCACACACACACACACACACACACAAACACACACACACACGCGCGCGCACACACACACACACACGTGCGCACACACACACACAGACATATGTCGCAGATATCGAAACAGAAGACATTAAACGTAAGCAACAACAATAATATGTGCATTGTAAAATCATGTGGATATACGAAACCATTACTATATTCCAAGCTACTAAAAAAGTTAGTTGCATATCCTTTACGGACGTAGCAGTCAACCCCAGCATCTTTTGGCTGTTCGTGATTCCAGGGCAAGTTTTCCTGGCACGCTGTCGCCTTGCGGCTGTGAGAATATTTGGCTCAGCACGGTTTAACCTTCGTTATATCAACTGGCTATATTTGGAGTTGTTAACATCTGTCTTTTCCGATAGTTTATATTTAATGCTCGTTAGCTCTCTCTTTCCTAGTGGCCGTGTTTGGTGGGCCTCTAGCGTTGGTGGTACTTGTCTTTAATGTTGGACTGTCTGGCTGTAAACATCCCTACAAAAACACGTTGTATGTCCCCAGTTTCACCAGATCTCTCTGTTTACATTGTCATTTCTTCTGTTCTTGTCGTGTCATTTTCGTGGCTATTCTTTTTCCTTGAGAAGTATTTCTACGTTCTGTTTGTCCAATTTTATTCTTCCTAGCTTTCAACTCTGTTATGTTCCGATGCACTGTTCCCATCTCGCATTAGATGTGCTTGACATTACCGGCGCTGTATCGCCGAACTACATACAACATGGGCCATGCCTTGAGTTGGCGTGTTTTGTTCCCCGATAAGTTATCTATTGACCCGTGTCTGTTAGAAGAGATTTCATGTGTATGAATATTACCCCACACCATGCGGTAGAAGAGAATGCCTATTTACAATGAAAACGATAACTTACATGTTCGGCGTCTTCTTTATCCTTGGTTATCGCGTATGTTTGTCCCGTCTGCTGCCTTTATTCAACACGTCGAGTCTTTCTGACAAGCTTGTCACCCTTTATGCGAAGACATGTCATTAAGGCGAATATCGTGTCCCTTGTGGGGTTGTTTCTACAAGCAGAAAGTCCTTCCTGTACAGTCAACAAAGGGTAGGCAAAGGATATAGGATCCCAAATAAATAAATACATAAACACACAACTGCGAGAAACATAACTGCCTGTTACCGGTTCTGCAAAGGGGACGTAAAGAACAACAACACTGGAGATTTCCTGGGCATGTCGTAAATGGGAATGGGCACGGGACATCCGTCTTGTGTTTTCATCAAGGAAATTTTTAATTTTAGCGAGTTGGTAAACATTTGTTGCTATTTGTTTAACGAGAACTTGGGCAAGCCATTGGGCGGTTAGATGTCTATCAATGATACGGTCAGGGCCTCGTTTTCAGTTACATTTTCAGTTGGCATGTTGTCAAAACAGAGCTAATGAGTTCTCTGTGAGTTAAAGGTGTGCAGCTTTTGTCTTGATATCGTTAGCATAGACTGCGGTTTCTTTTACTTCTTATGGTCCATGCTGTGTAGCGTTGTGATCATGTCTGCCCACAGCCTTCTGTCTCGTATGCTACCAATCGTTTTTGATATCCATATTCCTCCATGCCAATATAGTCATATAGTCTAGCATCTTTTCTCTTGGTCTCCCCCCTCCCTCCCCCACCTCATTCAAATTTCCTTTAATGTTCACATACTCCACCTTTCCCCTTCTTATTGCATACCCTCCAAAAATGTGGACTGTTCTTCTGATGCGAGTAACCAGTTATCTTTGTGTTAACTTTTCACTTGGCTTCTACTTGTCCATTATTCGCTTCCGTCCATCATGACACACTCGGTATTATAGTCAAAACGCTGGTTAACTATATTAACTGTAAGTTTGTTGTGAACCAAATGCTGCAGTGTGACTTTGTGAATGTACTTTTCTAGTGGGTAGATAGTGGTGATAGTTAGAAGATAATTGCTCAGGACACCATAGTCCAACCAACTACATTTAAAATAAGGATACACTATGCAATTTTGAATGCTGCTGGATAGTTGCCTCAGGCGAGGTATTGATAATATAAGAATGCATGTGACTTTCGCACCACTGGCGCGGAACGACAAGCATCAGATTCTTGATTCCATCTAGCGCTGGTGAAGCATTAAAAACATTGCTGAGATGAATAAATACGTAATATAAAAATAGATTGGGGGGTTACAGGAAAAAGGGGGATGGGGAGGGGAGGGGGGAGATAACATCGCATGGGACATTGGAGGGTACATGCTCAAATGAGGGATGCAAGAAAATAAAAACCAGAAACAGCAGCAGCAGCATGACAAGAAGAAGAAGAGGAAGAAGAGGTAAAGAAGAGGAGCAAGAAGCCTACTAAATAGGGGACATAAATGAAGTCGACGAAGAAGACATATATGACGAAGAAGAAGGGGGAAGGTGAAGAAGAGGAGTAAGATAACTACAAAACAGAATACATAAAAGAAGACAACAAAATAGGCAAAGAAGAAGAATGGGGAAGAAGAAGAAGAAGAAGAAGAAGAAGAAGAAGAAGAAGAAGAAGAAGAAGAAGAGAAGAAGAAGAAGAAGAAGAAGAAGAAGAAGAAGAAGAAGAAGAAGAAGAAGAAGAAGAAGAAGAAGAAGATTATGAAAAGAAAAGAAGAAGACGGAGACGTGAAAGACGAATATTGGCTCATTGTTTCTCACACTACCTTCCTGCCCCGAAGGTAGGTTGGTACATGCTCCTGGAGATAAATTCTGAATACTTAAACGTCAAAAGCGCGACGGTAAGGTTAACATGACATAACAGATAACCAAACATCTAACGTCAGCTATGGTAGGTGAGCATGCTACCACGCACCGCTGGGACGTTTCGCCAACATTTAAATCAGGTTAAACGTGTGCTTGCAACCGAAAATAGTAACACTCATTAATACGTGTTGGAATACTCTCAGGAATCTGTAGCAATTTGGAAAGATCGTTAACTTTCCTCTACCAGCATCAAATGAGGCTAAACGTTCTGGCACGTAGCAGCAAACGGGTTACAATACATAACGGTCAATACCCTTTACACCTTCCCTGGATTTTTGCCTTAATCTTCTTAAAGTTTTGTTGTCGTCGTCTTCAAACAGTGTAGCAGTGGTACTTTTCAAACAATGTAGCAGTGGTTCTCTTCATACAATTTAGCAGTGGTTCTCTTCATACAATGTAGCAATGGCTCTATCTAAACAATATAGCAGTGGTTCTTATTTCACAATTTAACATTTGTTCTTATTTTACAATGTAACAGCGGTACCAATTTCACAATGTAACAGTGTTTCTTGTGAAACAATACAGCAGTGGTTGTTCTATTCCTGCTCGCTGCGCAGTGTTTCCAGACAACATGCTCCCATGAATGATGAGTTGTCCTTCGTCTTCTATCCTTTCCATCTGGACAAGGGTTGGTGTCTGACAATCAAAATGCCTACAACTCGTGGAGGAAGCATCAGCCCAGGCCTACCCTCAGCCAGTTTGTAGATGGTGCGTTGAACCCTGACCTGGCTATACCCTAAAAGGTCTGTCCACAGAAATAAGCCAGCACACCCTGCTGTTTGCGAACTTGGAATCGGTGGAGAACAACTTTGCACCACTGCTACCATAGATGTTAGCCAGCACATACTGCTGTTTCTGAGGTTGGAATGGCGGAGAACAGCATTGCACCATGGCTACCACAGAAATGGTGCTTCTGTACACACCTTGATAGATGTGTGGCTTTGTGAGGGGCCTACCGACCTGGACGTTAATAAACCGGACTTAACACTGTCAGTCAGAGGATTCACCAAGCAAACAAGATATCAACCAACCAACCAATCAACCAACAATTCAACCAACCAATCAACCAACAACTTAACCAAACGGTTAACCAACCCGTTAACCAACCAACCAATCAACCAACAACTTAACTAACCGGTTAACCAACCAGTTAACCAACCAACCAATCAACCAACAACTTAACCAACCGGTTAACCAACCAGTTAACCAACCAACCAATCAACCAACAACTCAACCTACCAGTCAAGCAACCAATCAACCAACGCCTCAGTATTCCGATCTTGTATGCGAGTTAATCAATGTCTTCGTTGATTTATTTTTTAAGTTCATAAACCGCTGGGTCCCTTAACAGTGTTCTAATTTCTGTTGGTCTCCGTAAAATCTTTAGACTTTCATTATTGAACGCTTGAAACGATATACGAGAGCTAGTCAATAAGTAAGTCACACAGTTATGCGGGATGGCAGGTAAATGTAGTTGGTATTTTCTACAGGTGTCATTAGGTGACAGCAACATCGAACTCTATATTCCCGTTCGTCAGGTGGCGCTAGGTGTCTCATGCGCACGCGCAGCGATTAAACAAAATGGCGACTGTACTTACGGTCTGTACAACCAAATGGCACCGTACTTTTGTGCGTTTTATATAGGCACAAAGGACTGCCTGCAAAGGACATTCATAAGGAAATGCTTCCTGTTTATGCTGACAAATGTGTGTCCCGTAAAGCGGTGCATAGCTGGGTAGAAAACATCTTTCTTCGCCTTGTGTCCAACAATTCAAGGTTACGCCATCAGCAGGGAGGGTTATGCTGACAGTGTTCTGGGATTGTCAAGAAGTGCTTTTAACCAATTTCAAGAAGAAAGGTGACAATGTGAATTCTGAATCGTACTGTGAAGTTCTATCGATGCTTCATGATGTAATTCGAAGAAAACGTCCAGGACTGCTGACGAGATTAGTATTGTTGCTTCATGACAATGTCAGACCACATACGGCTCGATTAACTCAGGAGAAAATTAACCAACTAAGATGGGCAGTTCTGGAACATCTACCTTACAGCCCCGACTTAGTCCCCAGCAATTTCCACCTTTTTGGTCCACTGAAAACCCACGTTAGCGGGAGACATTTTGCAAATGACGCCGAAGTTGAATGTGAAGTGAAAACGTGGTTTAGAAAACAGAGCACGCAGTTCTGTGCAGCCGGTTTGGGAGGATAGATAAAACGATAGGATAAGTGCATTATGTTGGTGGAAATTATGTTGAGAAATAAAAAGACAATGTATTATAAAAATAAACTGGTTTCAAGTTGTTATCATATTTAGTTATGGTTCTACAGCCATTTGTGACTTACATATTGACTTCCCTCGTATTAATGTTTTCCAGATGGTAGAGAATATTAAAACTGATGGGAAAGATGTCATAATAATAATACCAACAACTATTTACTGTAAACAAGTAGCAGATTTACATTTCAAAATATTGGCAAATATGAACCGATACAACAATGCGTACAACAAGATCATTATATAAACTATACAACAGAGACAAACAGCGTTCTGTGGTCATGTTATTAAAAGAGGGACATTGGAGAACATCGTGACAAGTGCACAGATCAGTGCGAAAAGAGATCGAGGCAGACCAAGAGAAATGATGCTGGATGGATTGAGACGGTGGCATGGAGGAATGTCATCAGTAGAATTGATCCAGAGAACTAAGAACCGGGATTTGTGGAGAGACATGAACGCCTACGCCTCTTAACACACACACACACACACACACACACACGCACGAACGCACGCACGCGCGCGCACACACACACACATATATATAAACTTATTGTGTGTATATTAGTAGCAACCTGAACGCCAAAATTTGTGTTTGTGATCATAATTTGCCGGCTTCCTGGCCTAGAGGTTAGCAACTTTTCTCCGTAATCTCGTATACTCTCGTAAATAACGTGACGACGGTGAGAATCAGCAGTGGTTCGAATCGCGTCTATAACTAACGGGGTATGTGAGCCTGCCGCTCAGAAAGCAATGGCAAACTACTGAGCGTAATCTTGCCAAGAAATCAACAATCAGCTGAAAGATGCTGATGTTGACAGCGATGTCCTGTAAAGGATATGCAAAAATTTTTTTGATCATAATTTACAATTACACTCCTCACCCTTCTCCTCTCTCTCCCCATTCTCTCTCTCCCCCTCTCCCACCACCACCACCACCACCACCACCACCACCACCACCACCACCACCACCACCACCACCACCACACTATGCCGGACTAGAAATGCATCCTTTAGCAAGAAAACACTGCTCTGCTGTAGGTTTAGGCAATGCAATCATAATGGCAAATGGCTGAATAAAAAGCCAGGCTGTGATCTAGCGGAGATGAAACAGATTTAATGAGCAGAAGACTTCATAAAGTGAGGCTCGACTAGCTATCGGGGCATCCTGCCGCTCTGTCTGATAGCTACATCACATGACTTGCCGGGTGGCGAGCTCGATCATTGTCATGTGATCAGCATGTCCGCAGTTCTTGCTGCATTCCACTGCACACTTCCTTCTAACTCTACCTATCACTTCCTACATATCTACATAGGTAAACATGGTTTGGGAGAACGAAACGAGAGAGGATACAGACTTGTAGAATGGGCCAAAGAACATGAACTGATTGTCGGAAACACCTGGTTTAAGCAACATCACATAAGATTATGGACATGGAGAAGTCCTGACAGCAGGATTAGAAACCAGATCGATTACATTCTGATTAACAGAAGGTTTCGAAATGCGTTAACAGTCGCAAAACAGTTCCAAGTGCAGACTGTTACAGTGAACACATATTTATTACAGGCACATTGAAGGTAAAGTTAAATAAAGTCAAGTATACACCAGGAAACACTAAATATGATCTGTGTGCATTAAAAACTTACAAGAAAAAACAAGACAATTTTAACATTGAAGTACAGAACAGATCTGATGTATTGTCTATCTTGTTTCTAGAGTGGATGCTCAATGGAAAATGTTGAATAATTCAATCAATTTGGCTGCAGAAAAAAATTATCCCAAAATTAAAGAAAGTAGGCCGTAAGAAATGGATTACTGAAGAAATTTTAAGACTAAATAAAACAAGAAGATATAACAAAAATAATCCTGACAAATATGAAGAGATTCACAGAAAACTCAGAAAATTATATACAGAACCAAAAGAAGCATAGCTTGAAAATAACTGCATATAAATTGAAAAACAACATAACAGTAAAATTACCAAATTAGTGCACAAAAGAATTCAGCAGCTTACTAATAAAAGAACACCTACATCAACAGGTTGCCTGAAAACAAAATATGGAAAAACCATAATAGAAAAACATGAGATTTTACATACATGGTCAGATTATTTGACAAATCTTTATGATGATACAAGAGAAGAACATTATGATATTCGGAGTAATAATGAAAGACCATCAATTCTGAAGATAGAAGTTCAGAATGCTCTTAACCATATGAAATCAGGGTCCTGATAACATCACAATAGAAATGATCTCTGCCCTAGAAGAATATGCAATAGACCAAATCACCAGACTGCTGAACACAATGTATGATACTGGAGATATACTTCCTGAATTATGTAATTCTATATTTATTGCAATCCAGAAGAAATCAGGAACCTTGGAATGTGATCAATATCGAACAATTAGTATAATGTGCCACATCACACAGATTTTGCTAAGAATTATCATGCAAAGAGTTAGGAAGAAAATACAACCTAAAACAGGAGAAGAACAATGTGGGTTGTAGAAGGCAAAGGTACTGTTAGTGCTGTGTATATGCTGAGAACATGAACTGAACGTTATATAGAAGTAAACAAAGACTTACATTTTTGCTTTATTTACTACACAAAGGCTTTTGATAAAGTAAGACATGTCAACATGATGGAGATGCTCGCAGATCTATACATCTGATGGTTGTGGAAATATGGTTTCTGATGAAAATGCAAAGAATACAATGGGCAGACAGAAAAACCAGTGACCAAGTCCTATCAGAAACAAATGAAAGCCGTAAACTGATTAGCGATATTAGACGTAGACAGTCACATTTTTTTTTTTGTGGTTACGTTATGAGAAGAAATAAATTGGGGAACTTGGTGACAACTGGTAAAATCAAGGGGAAGAGAACAAGGGGAGGACAGAGAAAAAATACCTGGATGGCTTGGCCATGTTTTATGGTCAAGACAAGACTCTGGTGATCGAGTGAGATGGCAAAACATATCCGCCCACGCTTACCGGCATGGCAGTAGATGATGATGAGTGTATGAAGTAGTGACACTTGAACTCTATAGTGCATTCACATTTGTTTGCCTCAATATAAACATCCATATCTCAGTAACCAACTGAGGGAAAATTATGAGATTTAGTATATAACCTTATCATTATGTCCACCCAACAAAAATTTTTTAGTTCTGGAGATTTTACATCAGATTTCAAAGTTTGTTTATATGCGTTATATAATTTACGAGTCTGAGATGAAATTCATAATTTTAAATGTATTACAGCGTAGCCAGACAATCAGCGCTCAATGTTGAATATTTTCACGGGATTGGCCTTATGCCAACTCCCCGCGTTGTTTAAACTAGGACTGTTCAGAAGTGTCTCAAAATGTGGGGTATTTCATGAAACCTGATTAATATTTTTTTTTTTTTTTTAAATCTTACCACTTATCGCTAACATTGAGATGTGTGAATATTTTTCAATGGGATTGAATGCGAAATTGTGTATACACTTCAAAGAATTGCTATGAAGTTGTACACATATTTTTGTCAAGAAGCTGATCGCAGGAAATTGTTTTATACTATTACGAATTCCGAAAAAAGAACAGTGCATGCATTGGGTTTGAGTAAACGGTCATTTCGTCGATGGGTGCAAGAATCTGGAATTAAACCACCACGCAATAACCAAACGGTAGGTAGAAAGATTATTGTAGACAGCTTTGATAAAGATGTCATAAGGCGAGCTATTATAAAAATGCTTTAAAAAGTAGCTTAAAATTCGACAGTGTCGACTTAATTGCACCGGGTTCTATCCCATATGGTTCGGTCTCTTTCCGCAGCGCGGAAAGCATCTCACAAAGCACGAACTCTGCAGTTCTAGCGACGACCCACAGAAGTCTCCGAAAAATTTAACTCGTGAACCGAAGGATGCGGCTCGGAATCGAAACACGACCTTTGGAGCCCGAGTCAAAAGGCTTGACCACTTCGCCACGGAGCCTCCTAAAATTATAAAACTTTTGGATTTTAAATCCAGGATTATCCAGCTTTATAAAAATTCTGGATGCCAAAGAAACAGTGACTCTAAGAAAACTTAGGGTTTGGTTGAGAAAGAACAATAGCATAGAGCTATCCAAAACAACTTTGTGGAAAATTATAAGGACATTATCTTCACTTTTTGAAAGTACAAGGGCGGTAGAAATAATCTTTGCGAGCAATCGCATTTAGGAGCCGTGAGAAGCAGATGCCTACGTGAAAGTAAGGAAATGCGCAAAGAAAATTATGGCACAGTGTGTTTGGATGAAATGTGGATCAATGCGCACCACAAAAGTGATAAGGAATGGCAATCAGTGGATGGACAGATAAAGCGATATGTGCCCAGTAGTATAGGACAGCTTTTGGTCATGGCCCATGCTGGTAATAGGCATAATGGCTTACAACAGAATGCTGGGCTCGTGTTCGTATCAAAGCATACAGACAATAGGGATTATCATAATAAGATGAATAGTAATGTATTTAGAGATTGGCTCGAGAATACTGTGCTTCCATCCCTAGATAGACCGTCGTGTCCAATTATGGACAATGCATGATATCAATGTTGTTGCCAAAGAAGACAAAATACCTACAGCATCGAGCACAAAGGGAGCAATAAAGATATGACTCCGAATGGAAAACATACCATTTCCAGAAACGTATTTCTAGCTAGAATTGTTGTCCCTTGTAAAACAGACGCCAAAAAGCAAGAAATATCAAATCGACAAGTTGATAGAAGAGCATCGTCATGGGTGCTTGAGACTTCCGCCGTACGATTCTCATTTTAACCCTATAGAACTTGTGTGGGCTAAAATTAAAGAACAGGTGGCAGCTGACAATACTATATTCAAATTGTCTGACGTCAAGATACTAATCCAGTCCGCGCTATTAAATATTGATAAAAGTTACTGGAAAAAATGTCAGAACCATGTGATGAAAGAGGAAGAGGATTATTGGAGAAAGGATAAATTGAATTTTATGCAACCGAGAGCAGTCATCAACCTACTGGAATCGTCCGACACAGATTAAGGTCTTAGCAGATCGCAGACCTTAATCCACGTGCACACCAACTGGGATATTTTGCTACAAATATTCAGAAGAACTGCAGGCCTTAAACATTACAGCATCAGCATAATGTCAATGGCAACAGTTTGTATTCCACAGTGATGAATTTTCAATTCCGCAAGCCCTCAGCTATGACAAACATCTGTATTGAAAAAAAAAAAAAACACACACACACACACACACACACACACACTAAACGCATTGAATACCAACAGAAGAGTAATATTGCGGTGGAAACTGACATATTGTGGCATAACAAGAAACGTGAGAGCAAACACGTTGTCAAATTAGGGGACAACACACGTGCATACGAATCAATCTATAAACTTCAATGAAAAGAGGACCAACATCTTGGTCGTTAAGAAGAAAGCCCACTACAGAGACACTGACAACTATTTTCATAGTGCAAAACAGGTAATCATGTTCCGTCTCTGAGCGGTAAACAGCAGTGTAGATAATCTTTCACGAAGACTCAAAGCGGGTCTGTCACCCATGTGTACGTGTGAACAAACTACACAGACAACTGAACAGATCCTTAAAAATGGAAACATTATGACTAAATTGCATATATAAGAATACATTTCTGAAAGAAGGTTAGATATCAAGTCAGTTCTGTGAAGCTGTTCCCCTGGGAGCCGCTCGACAGTTGGCCACACTTTTCCTGCCCATGACATTCAGGAAGAAAACTAATTTTGCCCGATGACAACGTTGTGATCTGGGCGTCTCCTTTGCTTGTCTGTACTGTTTTGATTTGTATTGCTTCATTGGGTGTCTACGGTTTTCTTTGTAAGGCAGACTTGGCGCCTGTGTTTTGCCGCCGCTGTCAATGTTGTGTTCAAAGTTTCTATTCCCGTCAGCTGTTCGGATGGGGTAGCAAGGTTATGCGATGGCACGTATTTGTTACACGGCAGTATTAATTTCTGGGTCTCCGTTTCCCTTGGTAAAAATTTCGAACCACTTTACCACTGTTGACAGCGCGATTTGCTGTTGTTAACGCGCTGGGAACGCATTCTGTTGCCAGTTGCGAATACTGTTATCCTTAGTATAACCTCATAGTATTGCTGTTCAGAAAGAATGAAAAATAACCCGTAACACAATGGCTGCTGCGCCTGGAAGAAAATCGCTATCCACAAACTCTAATGTTACAAGTAGAATCCTGGCTATCTTTCCAACCAATATGGCACATTGCCATATTTTTCAACGTAATATTAAAAACAAAAAAATCGCCAGTCTGCTGGGGGATGTTTTATAAAATCGTAGTTTTTCGTTTCGTGGTTTGGTAGTCACGACTGCATAATTTGATTGGTTACTATATCAGGATTTGTCGGAGCAGACCTTCTCTGCTTGTGTCTGTTCTCTGTCTCCGCAATGTCTATAATCATCAGCTTATTCTGTTAAGGCTGAGGCTGACCGACATAGTCTTATATATATATATAAATGGTGGTGTCCATCGTTTTCACTTCTGGAGTTTAAAATGTACTTTTTCAGAAGGATGATCAGTTTCATAGAAATAACAGCAGGATGCTGAGGTGTGTAGAAATGAGGTCAAATAAACCGCAGGATGCTGAGAGTAAATTGTATAGGACTGAGGTCAAATAAACCGCAGGGTGTGAGAGTAAATTGAGTAGAAATTAGGTCAAATAAACCGGTGGATTCTGATTTGTGTAGAAATGAGGTCAAATAAACCACAGGATGCTGAGAGTAAATTGTATAGAAATGAGGTCAATTAAACAACAGGATGCTGAGAGTAAATTGCATAGAAATGAGGTCAAATAAACCGCAGGATCCTGAGTTGTGGAGTAATGAGGTCAAATAAACCGCAGGATGCTGAGAGTAAATTGTATAGAAATTAGGTCAAATAAACAACAAGGTGCGGGAGTAAGTTTCAGACCAAACAAACACATTATTAAAGACGCAGTGGCAATCACAACCATTAAGATATAAATAAAATGTCTTAAGCTGCGTTAGCGAAGTGGTTAAGTCGCCTGGGTACCAAGGCAGTGGTCCTGGTTCGATCCCCAGCAGTGACAATATATATTCCGGAAAGTCTAGATCTCGGCGTCGAGCCAGGAGCGAACGAACGAACGAAGAAAATCTTTATTTTCAAAGGGTTAAGAATTGGGCTCGCAGGCCCGTCTGACATTCTGCCCTTCTTCTCTATTCCTCCCATACATTCTTTCGGTGGTATCAAACAATTTATATTATACAGGAATACAAAGCGGAGGTGTAGACAAGAGGTGTATACCATAGTCTAGATTATATCATCGTCTAACAATAGCACCTTCATGGGAGCCGCCTTCACGTTTATCACTTGTTGACTGTCCAGGATAGGTCACAATGTGAGGCGTAGGGGGAATACTTCAGCATGTGAATCTGAAACATGGACGACTACCGCTGAACATACTGTGGTGTTTTCGGCCAATGCCACGGATTGGCGGGTGATCCGTTAAGGCTTTGTAGTATTGTTTGCATTTTATGCATTTTACTCATTTGGGCTTGTGGTACATGGTTCCGTCGCCCCGCTGCTGTGTTGAATGCTGAGGGCGAAACTCTGAGCTGTGGATTTCGTATAGATTGCTTTTTCGTCTATTCGCGGTGGTTTGTTGTGAACTCAATCAATCAATCATGTGCCATGCCGGAAAGCGTGGGCGGTCATGATTCGCCATTTCACTCGATCACCAGAGTCGTGGATCAGCTCAGTGTTCCTGTCTCGTCCATGCCATGTGGCCAAGCCATCCAGGTATTTTCCTCTCGGTCTTCCTCTTGGTCTGTTCCCTTCGATCTTGCCAGCTGTCACTAAGTTCTCCAGTCCATTTCTTCTCATAACATGTCCAAAAAATTTTGACTGTCTACGTCTAATTTCTCTAATCAATCTACGATTTTCATTTGTCTCTTGTAGTACTTGGTCATTGGTTTTTCTATCTGTCCATGGTATTCTTTGCATTTTCCTCAGAAACCACATTTCTGCAGCCATCAGATGTTTTTCTGCTTGACTGCACATTGTCCAAGTTTCACATCCATACAAAAGAACAGGCTCTATGTATCCCCTCAACACTCTTTTTCTCGTTCCAATTGACATCATTTTATTGGTCAGAATGTTTTTCATCTTGCTAAAGGCTACTTTCGCAATGGCGATTCTTGTTCTAATCTCTTCAAGGCATCTGCCATCAGAACTACGTGTTGTGAACTACGTGTTGAGAAAAGACAAATGGCTGGTGTTGATGAACTAGCTGGTTTGCCTTTGATAGTGACTGCTGCTTCCATCGACAGTGAACTGTTGTTCTAGTGGCAGACTGTTGTTTAGGGATTTTGGCAAGGGTCTTATACATGCATGCTGTTAGTTTTGACTATCTGTCTGTTTGGCATCCCATATCTATCTGCCCGTTTGTCAGTTCATCTATCCGTCTTTCCGCACTTCTGTTTGTCCGTCCTTCCACCGTTCGTTACTCCATATGTCTACACTTTTGCTAGCTTGTCTTCCTGACCTTTTTTTAATCTGTAGATGGGGCGGTGGATCCTTCTGTCTGCCTGTCTATATGACTGTCTGAAGATACCACTAGCGCCTTACGCCTGTTAGTAACCTACACCTATTAACAACCTACACCTATTAGCAGTACGCAAGTGCTGCGATGAATCATGATCTGGCCACATCCTGATATGCCTGTCCCCAGATGTAAAGTTCCAGTACCAGACTTGCACACCCCGCTGATTTCTCAATGTGGAGAGGGGAGCTTCACTTGGAGTAATGCAAGACTTGTGTAGGGCTGAGACATCCCCGTGGCCAGTGCCTGGAACATTAGAGTTACAGCTCAGTCTTCCACGGGAATCACAGCCAACCAGTTGTGTCTTCCACGGGAATCACAGCCAACCAGTTGTGTCTTCCACGGGGATCACAGCCAACCAGTTGTGTCTTCCAGGGGGATCATAGCCAACCAATTGTGTCTTCCACGGGGACCACAGCCATCCAGTTGTGTCTTCCACGGGGATGACAGCCAACCAGTTGTGTCCTCCACGAGGATCACAGCCAACCAGCTGTGTATTCCAGGGGGATCACAACCAACCAGTTGTGTCTTCCACGGGGATCACAGCCAACCAATTGTGGCTTCCACAGGGATCACAGCCAACCATTTGTGTCTTCCACAGGCATGTCGGGTAACATACCCTGATCATCGTACCCTGCCTGGTTACTTCCGTGACGTTCATGATAAATATGTTAACTGTAAGTTGCATTCTAGAATGTACTTAACTATACTTACCGACCTGCTATATACATGTCAGCTTCATCATCTGTCCTTCTGTCTATATATCTGTTTTTCTTTCTGAAAACTCACCCACTCAGAGAGTGAGAGAGAGAGAGAGAGAGAGAGAGAGAGAGAGAGAGAGAGAGAGAGAGAGAGAGAGAGAGAGAGAGAGAGAGATGAGAGAGAGGTGAGTGTGTGTGTGTGTTTGTGTGTGTGCGTGTGCGCTTCCTACATCTTTGCAAAGCACACCCTTTCAGCTAATGTGCGTGCACCATAGACGAAACAGAAGGAATAACAACTGCTTTAAGGGTGAATAGAGCGCAAAACTGACCATTTTAGGACCAAATGAAGAAAAGGATAAAAAAGAAGTGAGATAAAACCTAGCACCGTGCTCAGTTAGCAAGAAAAAAGGTTAGAGATGGACAGAAAATTCCAGTGTTCCTTTAGGCAGATGTTTGTACTGGGTACAATCTCTTACAGAGCATTGTTCCAAAGTTTGTTTCGGCGATTGTGATGGCATATGTTAAAGCATTGAATAAACTCACAAATTAAATAACAAATAAAGAACAATACAGATGTGCGTTTATTAATGGGCTTTTGGAGGAAACTCATCTTGAAACCACATAAAGGCATTGTGACAGCAAAATGCATAAGTACTTTATATGAAAAAAAAAAATACTTGTAGGTGGACACCCCCCCCCCCCCCCCCCCCAAAAAAAAACAAAAAAAAAAACAAACAAACAAAACAAAAAACAACACCAAAAAAACAACAACAAACAAACAAACAAACAAACAAACATACAAACAAACAAATATGTGATTCATATTAAAAATATTTGTAAAGATGGGCAGAGAATCTCAGGGTAGCTTATGACTATGACTCATGAGTACAGACTATTCCAGTTGCAGGGGCTCAACCAACTTTCATCGTTATATACTGGGAATTTCTTGATCTCAAATTCAGGATTTGGCGTCTATTTCAAACACAGAAATACAATTCAGGCATAGACGCATGTCATAGTCAATTGTTGCGGTGAAAAGAGGTCGGTCCATCGCATCCTTTCCTTTTATAATGACACCAGAATCATATCCCAGCATCCCATACTACCAGCTCATACTAATATGTGCAAGAACAAGCAGCGTGACAGTATGGATTACATGACGAGACTGCAGAGTTTGAAACGTCATGTCTTCTACGTTTGCTAGCTCCATCACCCGTGCGCCTGACAGCGGTGCGCAATTCTGTCCTGGATGGCTAATTATGTTCGTCAATTGTTTGTCAACAACATGTCAAACAGGAAGTCTCGGAGATCGAGATTACTAGATTGCCTATCGTTGCAACGTGTGTGGTATCTTGGCATTCATCGTGAGCAGTGGCGGATTGGCCTGGATTTCAGCTGGCACGATGGCTTGTGAGCCCTGTAGGACATGATGTAAGTGGGCCCCTGAAACATAAGACACATGTTAACAATGTAAATGCCTTTTTAGTAGCTGTGTCTCTTGCCAAATATTGTTTTTAGACCGAGTACGCCATTGATCTTGAGTAAGTGTTTTGCGTGAGGAGTAGGGTGGAGGGCGACATCTACCACAAGAGAGTTTGGTTTCATCCCTGCGAGCTGCCGGGACTATATTTGATTGAAGGCGACATCAAACCACAAAAGATTGTGTTATCATCCCTGCAGACTACCGGAACTACTGATTGATGGAGGGCGACATGTACCACAAGGTGTGTGGTACCATCACAGCGAGCTGTCGGGACTACTGTTTGATGGAGGGCAACATTAACCACAAGGTTGTGTGGTATCATCCCTGCCAGCTGCCGGGACTTCTGTGCTGATGGAGGGCGACACCTACCACAAGGGTGTGTGGTATCATCCATGCGAGCTATCGGGACTACTGTGTTGATGGAGGGCGACATGTACCACACGGTGTGTGGTACCATCACTGCGAGCTGCTGGGACTACTGTGTTGACATAGGGCGAGATCTATCACAAGAATATGTGGTACCAGTCGTGCGAGCTGGCAGGACTACTGTTTAATGTAGGACATCTACCATAAAGGTTTGTTGTACCATCAATGCAGGACTGACTACTGTGTTGATGGAGGGCAACATCTACCACAAGGGTGTGCGGTACCATCAGTGCGAGCTGCTGGGAATACTGTGTTAATGGAGTTAGTTAGTTATTTGACTGATCATCATCATTGCACATCGAACCATTCAGTCCATAAGTGTTCGGATCCCCTCCTCAGCAAATCCCGCAGCGTGTAGTGGCTAACAACACCAGTTCTGTGTTGGTTTATCAATCTTCGTTTGCTTCCTGAATTGTGTTCTTGTTTGGCCACACCTCTTTTAATCTGCTCCTCTCGTTGGAGATTCACAGTCATCACTTGGTTCTCGTAAAAGTCTTACTTCTAGTAGAGCATTCAAAATGTCAGCCTGGTCCATGGAGCGTTCGCCCTCCACAGTAGCCTTACCTGCGAGCTTGTCAGCCCGCTCATTTCCTTGTACTCCTGCATGCCCTGGCACGAAGACAAAGCTAATCATCTTGTGTGTCATCATCATCGTGTTAATGGAGGGCGACATCAATCACAAAGGTGTGTGGTACCATCGCTGGGAGCTGCCAGACTACTTTGTTGATGGAGGGCGACATCTACCACAAAAGTGTGTGGTACCATCACAGCAAGCTGCTATTTGATAGAGGGCGACATCTACGCGAAGGGTGTGTTGTACCATTACGGCGAACTGCTGGGACTGCTGTCTGGGTGTCTGGCATGTGACATTCTCAGACATACTTCTACAGACTAGACAAGGTATGTGTATACATGCACATATCAACTTAGAAGCGGAAAGACTAAACAAGAAACTTAGGCAACTTTACATTCCCGATTACAAGAGGAAAATCAAAACACTACACTTTGCTGCATGCACTTCGGCGTCTGCGGCCAAGGGGCCAGTGACGGCAATTTCACAATTCCCCCGAAATACCGGTTCAAGGGCTCGAAATCAGCTGCAGGCAAATAGGGAGCAACTCGTTTTGCGTTTTATTTGATGGTATGAGCGTCGGCCGTTCAGAAATCAATGGTAAATTAATAAACGTAAAATTGTCAAGTAAATTACAAAAAGCCTATACATGCTCGGGTTGACTGCAACGTCTGGTAAAAGGAAGGTAAGATGGAGTGGAGTAGATCACAAGTTAAGACATCCGCCTCTGGGTCTTGCAGAATGGGTTGGATTCACGACATGGACTATGTGAATGTCTACAAATAAAACACGCATGTAACAAATTGGCCTTATTTAGATGTGCCTCCAGCAAGTGCCATTGCCTGGGAAATGTCTGTCTCTGCCAGCAAATGCTACAAGTGAAGAGCAAACAAAACCACCTTCAAGACTACAAACAGGCTGAAGCCAGTGAAAGCACTGGGCTGTAACAGCGTGCAACACCGCGGGTGGTGTGCAAAGCCTGCTTACAGATGAGCTCAAACAGAAGGGCAATTCTAGAAGGGATTCAGCGGAAAGAAAACATTCTTTTCTTAGCGAAAATCATAGACTGTGAAATATGTCAAACCTGTTTTCTCCCTTACTCCTCCCCCTTTCCTCTGTTTTTTTTCTTTCTTTCTAAAAACAAAACAAAACTGCAGCATAATCGAGTGCGTGGAAGATTTTGTTTTCTTTAAGCAAAGAGCAGAGATTTAATTCCAGCATTAAGATAAACAGCTAACAATTTAGCTCGTATAGATTGGCATATTTTGTTTGACATTTCCAGAAGATGTTAGAACATATTTTCAAGAAGCATCCATCGCCGTGAAGAGTATCCATCCAGCCGTGGACGATGCAGCTGTGAACACGACAGAAAGGCTCTCAGCAAGACAGGCACGTTTAAGTGGGCAAACAGACCCTGAACAGTGTTTTTTTTTCTTAGATTGATGAAAGTGTATTATTAGAAGGCCGGACACATAATGAGACGCAATACATTGTTTAAAACTACAATCCAGTGATGGAGAAAACGTGAACAGGTAAAACAACAGTACACGTTGGGGGTTAACATAAAAAGATGGACTAGATAAAGGTCATATCAAAACACCATGAAGTCAAAAGACTCAATAGATTGACAATAGATTGAACAACTGAGAGCAAAAGAAGCAGCTCTGAATACTTTTGCCGCCTAATGTCAAAACGACGATTGCGCTGGTTGAATGATTGTTGCGGCTTAATGTATCTAAGTATTTAGCTATTGTAACTACAAATACAGGATCTAAATACATGAAACCGGGATAAATTTACGGCCGGAAATCACTGTTACAGGTGGAGTTACAGTCCATCCCTGTGGGTGAGGAAAGCCAGGGTAAACTGTCACATTATATTACTAAGTATAACATTATGAGCAGGTCACACATGTGTAGTTTTGGAGTGAAATGTTCAGAACTTGAGAGAATTTTTCTAAATAGATATGCAGACATATCATACAATGTCTACTAGCGGGCGGTAGCCGACAAAAACAACTCAACAACACATCTTTCTCTACTGTTTCACAGCCACCAGAAGCTACATGGCTCTTTACTACAAACACACAGCGTCGTCAAACCTCCATATATCTCTTGAATATTTCCATCATTTATTTGAAGATAACTACTTGGGATATCACGACTCTGGTGATCGTGTGAGATGGCGAAACATCACCGCCCACGCTTATCGGCATGGCACGTGATGTTGATGGCTTGGAATTCTTTGGACATGTCACGAGAAGATGAAAGTTGGGATACATCTTGACAATGGGGAAGTTGGAGACGAGGAGAGAAAGGAGGAGAGAAATGAGGAGAGAGATAGGAGGAGAATATGTGAAGTCGTTTGACCTCATGGCATGGAGGATCATCGATCTCATAAATAACTGGCAGTGCACGAGACAGAAGTCTGCAGACAGACATCATTGCATGGAGGAACATCGGTCTCAGAAATAACTGGCAGTGCACGAGACAGAAGTCTGCAGACAGATATCATCACCAACTTCACACAGCATGGACTATAAGCAGAATTGGGGTTTAGGTCCACTGTTTCCTTCTTTCTTCTTCGCCTTCTCCCGTCTCATGCCAGTCATCTGTCAGTTTAGTTTTGTCTTTTACAATCATGTCAGACAACACGACCTGGCAATCATAACCTTTTTGCTTCGGTGATGTTAATAATATTTTATCTTTAAACTGCGTTTTCATGGTTCCATTATCTAGCCATACAAAGATTTAAATGTAATGATTAATGATTCAATGCAATGTAATTACACAGTTCATACATACTGTATGAACATATGGTTCATCATATGGCGTCTTCGATACTTCCAGTTGCATCTTAATTCTAAAATAGCAAATGGGCTGTACGCTTTCCCAGATGAAAGAATTATAAAATTGATGCTTGATTATGTTAACACTTTCTGGAACGTTTCTTTGAAATAAAGTCTGGTAACAATAGAATGGTCCACTCAGAATTGTATGCCTTGACATTTAGACATCATTCTAACTAGAATGCTAAGGCTCAAATCACGTGTCATCTGTATCTTTGACATGTTCCTCCACCGATTGTCTTCCATGTCACTGTGTCAGTCCATTCTAATGTTCTCCCTTTGTGGATCTTCTTCTCCAGCACTCTCAACCGTCTTCGACGAAACTCTTTCGATCCATTCAGTTTGTTCTCCCTCTATTGACCTTCATCTATGTCTACACAAGAGTCAACACTACCTGCCATACCGCATGGAGCTAGAGGCAACGTTATGTGTTCATAGGTTGAATAGTATACAATACAAGATGCCAGTCAACTGGTTACTAGCTTATAATACGAAGTGTTTACATGGAGACCAGACAGCTTGGTAGCATAATGACGAAGAGAAGACATGAAGTGTCTGCATGTAGTTAAGAGTACACCACGAGCTGTCAGTCCCTTGCTGATATTGTGTAGAATATAACCACACACAAAATTCTCGTATAATCATCTACCTTTCCAACTTGTGTGTGTAGGCTTTACAGTGTTAAATAAATACCTTATTTTCTAAATTAGAATCCAACTTCCTATCGTCTTTGATATTTGCTCTAATTTTGATGTAAATATCACCATCATCATGTGCCATGCCGGTAAGCGTGGGGATCATGTTTTGCCATCTTACTCAATCACTAGAGTCGTTGATGAGCTCAGTGTTCTTGCCTAAACCATACAACGTGGTCAAGCCATCCAGGTATTTACTATGGAATGTCAAATATATTAAGGTGTTAGTAGGATAACTGAATATGAAAATGACACAACTATGTAGTCAATTTTACATACAATGGTATTCCATAGCCAGTATTGTTACACAAAAATTAGAGCAAACATCAAAGATGATAGAAAGTCGATTCTATTTGAACAAATACAGTTTTTATTAAACACAGTTTAGTTTAATTTAGTTTAGTCGACGAATCAACAACATGGCGCACGGGTGTAACGCATAAGTGCTCCTAACTCTACGTCTCTAGGTAGCAGTTCAGACAGAGATGGGGGAAACATACAGAAATATTATAATAAGAACACATACGGAGGCAACAATTTGGTAGTGTCCGTAACACAGTGTTTACGTCGTCTGCCTCGCGTCCCGAAGTTTATGGGTTCGATTCCAGTCTACCTCTTTCTGTTCACGATTGCAATATTTTCGAAGACTACTGGGGTCGTCGCTGGAGCTGTGGAGTTCGTACTTTATGCGATGCTTTCGGCTGGCTACCCTGCGGAAATATGGGATAAACCCGGTGCAATGAAGTATATACTATTGTCTTTTAACTTCTCCCCCCCCCCCCCCCCCCCCCCACTACACTAGAAAATTTGGCATGTCAAAGGAAAGGACACACGGCAAACTTAGAATATTTACCTGCAGTGGTAAATTAATACTGGTATATGGACTAGGAACATAGAGAACGAGTAAAAGAATGGCCAGTAAACTGCAAACATCCATTAATTGGTGCCAGTGCAGCAACATAGTGGGACTAAATTGGTATAACAGAATCACAAACGCAGAGCTCATGGAGAGAACTAAAACAAATTACAGTGAGTCAAGAGTAGTAGAAGAACCTTGGGGGTTGCACATTATACACATTGTCAAACCCCGAGGATTGTATAACTAGACCCTTCTTTGGCTGAAACCCACAGTGCGAACGAAATAGTAAGATACCTAAAACCGCAGAGATAAAAGAATTAAGGACAGAGATGAATAATACTGGGAGATTATGTGTGTAGCTGGTGTAGATAGCAACCCATAGGATGGCTTGGGGTGAGTTGGTTGAGAGTATGCTCCGATGAGAGATACAGGAGAAAAGACGATGTCACAATCTCTAGGATAGTGTGATGTACTCTGAGAATCTGTCACTTTCACACTACTTAGTTTGGTTTGCTCAGTTTTATTAAATTGTTATAGGTTAATTGAGAATAAAAATGAAATGAATAAATAATCCAGAAGACACAATACAAATTTGAAACATTATCGGAATAAAGTAATTACACTGAAACATCTAACTTTTCGAGAAAAGACAGTAGCTGCAGCAAAGGATATTGGAGACAAATCATAGACTTATAAATCTTGACATCATGTGCTTGCATGATTCGTAGCCAAAGAACAGCAGTTTCAGAAAAGAACTCACCATATTTTGTGCTCACGAGACACGCTAATGGAATGGCAGAATGTTACAGTCGCGGCGTTCTAAGTAAAGCTAATATTAACTGGAAATTTAAACTGTATTCTACTGGAAATATAATTCACAGCTGGAAATCAATGACCAATGTTTGCAACCTGAGAAGTGATAGAGGACTGAAGGCATGTGGACAGCATGGCGGCAATCACACAAATGGGGAGATAACATCTAGTGATTGACAAACAAACAACAGTCTGGTGATTGACAAACAAACAACAGTCTGGTGATTGACAAACAAACAACAGTCTGCCAGTGTCTAAATGTATGGCGAGCTACAGGAATTGTTGAGGTTTCATTTTAGTGAACGTTTATTGTGGAGACAACACTTTATTAATTAAATCATTCATTGAAAGGCAGCAGCTTTTAATAAAATTGATATTCATAGTCGGTGGTATCAGTTTAAATAAAGGTAATGCTTATGACAAAGGGAGACATTAGTTTAATTAACAGCAGCAGACTAATATCTTTGATGTTTACATATGAACCAGAAACATCAACCCCCAGAGGAGCGTCGTTGAGTAGCAAGACAAGGATAGCTAAATAATGTTGCTGGAGTGATCCAGCAGAGGCTTGCAGAGTCACTCACAAACAGGCAACTAAAATAAAATCATCAGTTAGCATAATATAAATATGTAACATGAATACTTCAGGAATTTGACGAATTGCACTTGCTAAAAACGTGTATCATAAATCATTGCAGGATTGCAGGAAAAAAGACGTCTAAATATATTTTTGAAGATAACTCTGGCTCCGAGAAACATAAATTATATCAGTTAAAATATACGTGGCAGATGGAGAGAGCACTGTATAGACCTACATAAACAATCACATTCTACACCGACTACCGACACGCCACACAGCAGTAATATTGAGCCAGATCTCGGATGACAAGAAATAAATCACAGGATTCATAAATTGGAAAATAACAAGGCAACATGTTCTGGCAAAATGACAGAGGAGCTGGATGAAAATGACTTTACTTATGGAAATTGAATAAAGTATGCTAAGAACTCACAGTTGCAGATAAACTAAAACTCAATATTCTAATCACTGTCTTGAAGACATGCGATAATACTCCGCACAATGATGTACAATTATAGTGAACTTTCGACACACTCTGACACACAATATGTAGCATGTTGAACCAGATACTCATTCTGGGCATAGGGAGAGGCTGGTAACTAATACATGGGCTGTGGAAATAATGTATTTAGATATTGCAAACAGTCAGGAGACAGCAGTAATGGCCAACAATATACATTTTAACAAACGTGTTTTCCTTAAGTGTAATTTTATAACACATACATGAAAGAGACAGGTGAGATTGCGGACTTTAGTAACACATATTCGAATGGGACCAGGTACGATTGCAGACTTCAGTAACACATATACGAACGGGACCAGGTAAGATTGTAGAGTTTATATCTGTTTCAATAACACGATGTAAGAAATTCATTCGGCGCTCATCTCGAAATCTTTATTAGAAATAGGAAAATGTTTATAGGGATATGTATATATTGTCTGTTATAGTAGCTGTTATAGTAATAGTGGTATTAGTAGTAGTAGAAGAAGTAGTGCCGGTCTCTCTGGCTGTGGAGTTACAACACTTTCTCTCTGTAATCCCGTTTATCACGCAGAGTCTCGTAGCGGAGCGAGAGCTGAGGCGGTTCGACCCCCGCTCGTGACTTGCGGGATACTGAGCCGGCCGCTCAGAAAGCAATGGCAAACTACTGAGCGTAATCTTGCCAAGAGATCAACATACAGCTGAATGATGCTGGTGTTGACAGCTAAGTCCTGTAAAGGATATGCTAAAAAAAAAAAAAAAAAAAAAAAAAAAAAGAAGAAGAAGTAGTAGTAGTAGCAGAAGTAGTAGTAGTAGAAGAAGTAGTAGGAGTAGCAGCAGTGGTACATATATATATATATATATATATACACACGTGTGTGTGTGTGTGTGTGTGTGTGTGTGTGTGTGTGTATAAATAGGTGAAAAACATCTGAAAGCTGTGGCTTGTGTTTTCTCAGGAAAATGCAAAGAATACCATTTTTGGACAGAAAAACCAATGAGCAAGTCGTACAAGAAACTGATTAGAAAATTTAGACGTAGACATATTTTGGACATGATAAGAGAAGAAATTAAATAGAGAACTTGATGACAACTGGCAAGATTGAGTTGAAGAGAACAATGGGAAGGCAGAGCAATATGAGAAGGCATAAACATACATTTATACATACATATACACGCAAGCGCATCCACCCAGCAAGCCAGACATACATGTCACTTCGTCAGTCTATGCATCCATATGCTTATACATCCCATCCATCCATCCATCCATCCATCCATCCATCCATCCATCCATCCATCCATATATCCATCCTGATATCCACCCATCCATTCAAATATCCATCCATCCACACATCCATCCATCCATACATACATCCATCCATATATCCATCCATCCACATATCCATCCATCCATGCATTCTGATATACATCCATATATTCATATATCCATACATCTATATATTCATCCATCTATTCATGCATCCATATCCATCCTTTCATCTATATGTCCATCATGATATCCATCCATTCATCCATATATCTATACATCTAGTCAAATATAAATCCATATATCCACCCTGATATCCATTCATCCTTGTATTCTTCTACGCATCTATATATCCTTCTAGTCATCCATCCATATATCCATCGACCCGTTTGTTTATTTGAATACACCCGTGTTTGCTTCGTCTGTGTATTTACACTGTTCCTTAAATTCACGTGATTTTTGTCCTTCCCCCGGGAGAGAAAACACGGGACGTTGCCATTGAAAGAATTGCGGTTGCTGCTTGCCTGGATCTGTTGTAGCTAACTGATTGGATATCTTGTGATGCCTCCTATATACAAATGATTTCAATCATCGCGTGACTTTGGAATCACAATATGTCTGCATTGTGTTCAACCTTAGCCGAGCTTTCTGTCAAACTTATGCGTGATTGCCCATTTTCTTAGATCATTATTGATGGGAAGTCCGAGTATAATATCGCTTCAATTTGTATTTATTTCACCAACTTGTCACACGTCTAAGGATTTGCTAGCTGAGTTGTTACTGCAATCTGAGCTTCAGTTTGTCTACTTTGAAGGTATGGTAGGTTTGAGGGTGTTCTAGGTTTGAGGGTATGCTAGGTTAAAGGGTATGCTAGGCTAGATTAGAAAATATGATAGGCTTGAGAGTATGTTAGGTTTGAGGGTATGCTAGGATTGAGGGTATGCTAGGTTGGAGGGTATGCTAGGTTGGAGGGTATGTTAGGTTAAAGGGTATGCAAGGCGTCAGGTATGGTAGGATAGATTAGAAGGTATTCTAGGTGTGAGGGCATGCTAGGTTTAAGGGTATGCAAGGTTTGAGGGAATGCTAGGTTTGAGGGTATGTTAGGTTTGATTGCATGCTAGGTTTAAGGGTATGCAAAGTTTGAGGGTATGCAAGGTGTGAAGGTATGCTATGTGTGAGGTTATGCTAGGTTTGAGGGTATGCTGTGTTTGAGCGTATGTTATTTTTGAGCGTATGCTAGGTTTGAGGTTATGCTCGCTTTAATGGTATGCTAGGGTTGAGCGAGTGTTAGATTTTAATGAGTGCTAGGTTTGACGATATGCTAGGTTTGATGGTATGCTAGGTTTGACGGTATGCTATGTTTGAGGGTATGATGAGTTTGATGTTATGCTATGTTTGGCGGTATGCTAGGTTTGAGGATATGCAAGGTTTGAGGGTATGCTAAGTGAGAGGTTATGCTATGCTTGAGGGTATGCTAGGTTTGAGGGTATGCTAGGTTTGATGTTATGCTGGCTTTGATGGTATGCTAGGGTTGAGGGAGTGTTAGATGTTAATGATTGCTATGTTTGACGGTATGCTAGGTTTGACGGTCTGCTAAGTTTGACGCGATATTAGGTTTGAGAGTATGTTAGGTTTGAGGTTATGCTACGTTCGAGGGTATGTTAGGTTTGAGGTCATGCTAGGTTTGACGGTATGCTAAGTTTGACGGTATGATAGGTTTGACGGCATGCTAGGTTTGAGGATATGCTAGGTTTGAGGTATGCTAGGTTTGAGGTTATGCTTGGTTTGATGGTATGCTTGGGTTGAGGGAGTGTTAGTGTTTAAGATATGCTAGGTTTGATGGTATGTTAGGTTTAAGGGTATGCTAGGTTAAGAATAGGCTATTCTTGTCTGTTTGTGATTTTCTATCGGTTTTATTTCCAGCAGTTTGCCATTGGTATTTGAAAGGCCGAAGCTCATACCCTTGTGAACATCAAAGCAACGCGACCTGTTTCTAAATCACCTGCAGCGGTCTTCGATCATCGTACATTTTATACCATTTCGTGTACTATGTCTCAGTTGGTTGTCCTTGCACTTTCTCCCAGTTAGTTATCCTTGCACTTTCTCTCAGTTAGTTGCCCTTGCACTGTCTCTCAGTTTGTTGCCCTTGTACTTTCTCTCGGTTAGTTGCCTTTGCACTTTCTCTCAGTTAGTTGTCCTGGCATTTTCTCTCAGATAATTGTCGTTGCACTTTCTCTCAGTTTCAGTTTTCTCTCAGATTATAATCATCATCATAATGCACTTTGCCATTTACAAAGCGCCCAAGAATCTCCATAGATCTCGGTCTCTGGTGTTCTGAACAAATTCTGTTGATGTTATTCCCGCATGTTACATCCGTTCAGCATCACTTGTCCCATATACCCCTGCCTCTTCTAAACTCGACGCGATGTTTTCTAATGTCTATCCTTAAATGACCAAAGAAACATCTCATTATCATCATCATTATGTGCCCCGCCAATTGGCCAAGGAGTTCATGTCTCTCCATACGTCCCGGTCCCCTTGTATTATGGATCAACTCTGCTGATGATGTTCCTCTATGCCAACGTCTCAGTCTATCCAGAAATGTTTCTTGGTCTGCCTTTGCTTCTTTTATTCACTGATCTGTCCAGTTGTCATAATGTTCTCCAATTCCCCCATTCTCCCTCTTATATGTTCATATAATGTTCTACTTTCATTAGGTGTTTTCATAAATGAAAATTATTTCATTCTAATTTTTGCCGCGTATTTCCCCACACAATGCTAATTACTCTATTTCACATCTTCTGCTCAGTTACGCAATAAATTCTAGGGAACTCGTTTTTGTTTTTAAAATTTACTCCGGCAGTTAATGCTTATTATTATTATTTTAACAAATGAGTGGCGTAGTGAGTTAGATTATGTTTAGACAGACATGTAGCAATTTATAGTTAAATGAAGGAAATTTAAAAACTAATTATTTACTGTCATTATTTTATGAGGCAGGGCGCGCGCTCGCTAAATAAAACAAAAGTGACCGGTGCAGCGCGCTGGCATGACTACACCACTGCCGAAAGCAACTCTTCTCCTCTCGTAATACCCAGTGGAAAGTGGAACTGGTGTTTAGATTGCTGTGGTGGATAAATTAGATGTTTAGAAGAAACACATTTCTTCTTTGCTATCCAACATATCTTACGTTAATAATGAATATGGCAGTTAGGTAAAACAAGGCAGTAGTAGAACCAGCTCCGTGTACAAGCCATCAATCATTGTGGGTCTCCGGTGCTAGACATTTATGTTGAGTGACTTGAGCGGCGGCGCGTCAGATGTTATACAGCTGATGCTATCTCCCGGCTGTATTATCACTGCTGCATCCCTGGCAGCTATTTTCCACTATGTATATCAGTCGTATTCAAATTCAGCGGCAGGCGATGTGTGAAATGCTCTGGATGCGTTGATTTTCACATTAGCATGAGTGTCAGCCGTTTAGAAAATAATTGCAAACTAGTGAAATACATTGCCAGAAAATCACAAACATCATCCACCCCCCCCCAAAAAAAAAAATGTTGCGGTTGATGGCAACATCTTGTAAAGACCAGCAACTAGCTTTAGCTTTAATGTAAACATATACCTATTCCCTCCAACGACATCAAAGACATTTTAGCGGAGGTCAGCGTGACTTAATGTATATGAGTCCTCGCTCTTCTACTTCCGGTATGTTGATGTCGAGGTAGCGAGTTCAACCCTACACCGCTCAGTTGTATTAAAACGTTGACTTCTCGACCTCGACATAAATTACAAGTACCTCAGAAGTCGGAGTGGGTTCCCCTGATGGCGAAGGACACTGGTAATAGAGCAAGCAAATCGACACGCAAAAATCAGCCCGGTATACCAGCAGTTGTAGAACGTGTAGGGACTTCGCTTGAGTTCAAAGTGAGCGGACGCCAAAAAAAAAAAAAACATGTTAGCTAATATTTAAGACCAGTCTATTCATTCCCTCCGCCTTCCTCTTCCTCCTCCTCCTCCTTCTCCTCCTCCTCCTCCTCCTCCTCCTCCTCCTCCTCATCATCATCATCATCATCATCATCATCATCACCATCATTATCATCATCTCCATCTTGAGTTGCTTATTCTAAAACAGTTGATGCCGACAATAATAGGCCTATCCTATCTTTCGCATGCTATTGTCATGAATTCTTGTGGTTTATGTTATTACTTGCTGTCTAACTGTTGAAAGTGTCCACGTACATCTCCTGGTCGCGTGTGTGGCTAGGGTGTAATGAACGTGTTTCACAATCCCGCATACCCGGTTCCAAATCCTGACGAAGGGAAACAAATCATGGACAATTAGCAGACAAGTGAGGAATTATAGGGACACTATGAAGATGTGGTGTTATAAAAAGAATGATGAGGACACCGTGGACAGATAGAAATAGCAATGAAGATATTTTGAAAGAAGCTAATTCACAAAGAGACCTCGTTACTCGCATCGAAAGAAGACAGACTAAATTCTTTGGACACGTCATAAGAAGTGAACATATGGAGTATGCCATCACAACAGGACAGCTGGAGGGTAAGAGAAGCATGAGGAGACCAAGAGAGAAAGCGCTAGACTGTCTGGCATCATGACACGACGAACCGTCGGTATCATAAATGATTGGAAGCACACGAGACAGAAGGTTGTAGATAGACATGACCACCAAAGCCACAAGACATTGACCATAAGAAACAGTTTTTTAACAGACCGAAAGGTCTATTGTTAGCGTTTGTTCCGGTTTTAACCAGGGAGGATTTTTGCATATACTTGTTTACCGTGCTTTATTTTACTCTGTGTACTGTCATTCCTCTGTGTGCGTTACACTGTCCTTCCTCTGTGTGCGTTACACTTTTCTTCATATCTGTGTTACACTGTCCTCAGTCTGTGTGTGTTACACTGTCCTCCCTATGTGTGCTACACTGTCCTCAGTCTGTGTGTTACACTGTCCTTCCTCTGTGTGAGTTACACTTTTCTTCATATGTGTGTTACACTGTCCTCCCTATGTGTGCTACACTGTCCTCAGTCTGTGTGTGTTACACTGTCCTTTCTTTGTGTGAGTTACACTGTTCTTCATATGTGTGTTACACTGTCCTCTCTATGTGTGTTACACTGTCCTCCCTATGTGTGTTACACTGTCCTCCCTATGTGTGTTGCACTGTCTTCCCTATGTGTGTTACACTGTCCTCCCTATGTGCGTTACACTGTCCTCCCTATGTGCGTTACACTGTCCTCCCTATGTGTGTTACACTGTCTTCCCTATGTGTGTTACACTGTCCTCCCTATGTGTGTTACTTTGTCCTCCCTATGTGCGTTACACTGTCCTCCCTATGTGTGTTAAAATATCCTCCCTCACTGACCTCCCTATGTGTGTTACAATATCCTCCCTCACTGACCTCCCTATGTGTGTTACACTGTCCTCCCTATGTGTGTTACACTGTACTCCCCGTGTGTGTTACACTGTCCTCCCTATGTGTGTTACAATATCCTCCTTTACTGTCCTCCCTATGTGTGTAACACTGTCCTTCCTATGTGTGTTACACTGCCCTCCTTGTGTATGTTACAAGTAATAAAAAAAAAAAATTCACCAAAAATGTCGGATGTCAGCTGGTTTGTATGACATGTTCGCTTGCGTATATGTTTCCTAAATAGTCCCACAACTCGCCGGAGTGGAGTCCATGAACTGTTCATCTTGTTTACCAATCATCTGATGTGTAAAATAATAAAAATGTTTTGCATATCCTTTACAGGACATCGCTGTCAACATCAGCATCTTTCAGCTGTATGTTGATTTCTTGGCAAGATTAGGCTCAGTAGTTTGCCATTGCTTTCTGAGCGGCCGGCTCAGTTATCCCGCAAGTCACCAGCGGGGGTCGAACCGCTCCTAGCTCTCGCCCTGCTACGAGACTCTGCGTGATAAACGGGATTACGGAGAAAGTGTTGTAACCCCTCGGCCAGAGAGACCGGCATCTGATGTGTGCTACGTGTAAAAGAAGGAAATGACAGGGAGTGCCGCAAGCCCGTGGAACAGTCAGGACTTAACTTATATAAAGTCACGATCACTGACGGTGAAGTGGTGATCCGCTTCTTCCAAGCATCTTCCTTCCTCAAATCAGCGAAAGGTCAGTTATTTTAGAACGCTGTGCGACACCTTGTTCAGGGTTGTTCCACATTTCAAAATTCTCAACGGAGCTGCTGATTGGATGCTCACCCGCATAAGGATCATGTATCTTATTGTAAACAAGGCATACTGTAAAGACTCTTTGATGCGCCTTAAGGCTTAAAGGCACACATTGCTACTCATTTCTAATAGAACAATGGGCATTGGCTTGGTGATGTAGTCAGTATAGCACCAGCTGCCTTTTCTTCCCAAGCCATGTCCTGGCACACATATTAGGTTGGGTCAACCTGGGAGGCTAGCTCATTTAAAAAAAAATCCGACATGAGGCGGATTCGAACTCATGACCACCGCAGATGAGGGTCTAGTCACTAGGTTAACGCGGATTCATCTTTATTATTTTATACTCCATGCTGGCTGGTGATTTCGTAATAAGGACTAACTTGTACTATAGCATTATTTTTGTGAATCCACTGAGAGATTGTTAGACAGTATCTGAGGCAGGTCTGCTTGTAGTAGTCTCGATAGTTTCTGATTGATGAATACACTTGACACCCAACATAAGCTTGCAAGATTTCAACATGTCTGAGGGTATAGTTGTTAATTGATTGCGAGAGTTCAACATGTCTGAGGGTATAGTTGTTAATTGATTACGAGATTTCAACATATATGTAAGTATATTGATAACACGAGTTTACTCTGGTTAGAGTTGTGAGAAGTTGTACATAACTGATAGAAGTTGACGTCGACCAGTCGATGTCCTACCCCGTTCTGCGATTGCAAGATGACATTAACACCTGACTCTGGCACACACTCGTGTAGATCCAGTAGTGAGTACAGTTAGAGAGACGTTCTACATCTGCCCTGTGTGAGATAGATAGAGCAACAACTTTTTCTCTCTGACACACACACACACACACACACACACACACACGCACGCACGCACGCACGCACACACACACACATTTTAACTGTCTTGCCAGATACCTACTGTGAGGTTATATCACAAATGGAAATAAACACATAAATTAGCTGAATATTTTCACAAAGTACATATATAGCCTTCCTTGCTGACAGCAAGTACAAGTTATAAACACATTATAAGTCTGTAAACATCACAATAAAGAAGAATGACTAACGGCGAACAATACAGCCATGCCAGCAGTCGTAAAGACATTCTCCAAGGAAAATCAAAACAATTCATGCTGGTAGCTAAGTGGAACAGTTAACAACCCGGCACTTTGTGACCTCAAAGTTATGGTGAGGGTACAACCGAATTGTGAAACTATCATACTGAGTATGTTAACTTTGCGCACCACAGGAGAAACAAATGTTTTAATTGTTGTTTTCAGTGAGCCAAGCTAAGCTTACCTGCTGAGAACAAAATTATATATGTATGCATACACGGTCTTTCTCTCAGATATGTGCACACGGCTTAGAAGAGTCGATACTGCCTAACCAGAGATACAGTGAACTACTAAATCTTCTTAACTTGTAGCAACAAATATAGTCCAAGGGCATCGCAATAAAAAGTCACAATCAACAATGAAGAAGTTGAAAATGACACAAACTTTGAATACTCTGTCTTCATATTCAACAACAATAGGGACCTTCCACAAGAAATTGGAAGTAGACTGGACATGGCAATGCAGAGACTCCATCCATCCATCATGTTCCATGCCGATAAGAATGGGCGGTCTTGTTTTGCCATCTCACTCGATCACCAGAGTCATGGGTCAGCTCCGTGTTCTTGTCTCGACAATGCCACGTGGCCAAGCCATCCAGGTATTTACTTCTCGGTCTTCCTCTTGGTCTCTTCCCTTCGATCTTGCCAGTTGTCACCAAGTTCTCCAAGTCATTTCTTCTCATAACTACCCCAACAATTTTTCACAGTCTACGTCGAATGTAGTTTACGATCAGTTTAATCAGTTTACGATCTTCATTTGTTTCTTGAAGGAGTTCATAAGTTTTTCTGTCTGTCCATGGTATTCTTTGCATTTCCTCAGAAACCACATTTCCACAGCCATCAGAAGTTTTTCAGCTTGTCTGCTCATTGTCCACGCTTCACATCCATACAAAAGTACAGGTTCTATGTAGCACTTCAACACAGAGACTGCAAACAAATAAAAGTACAATTTTAGAGAACATGTGTATTTCCTACGGCAACTTACGGATGTCAGTCATGGACGATTTTGGAATCATTAAAAAAGAAACTTAGTGATTTTAAAATTAAATGTTGCAGTAACGGTCTTAGTATAATGGTGACCAAGAAAAAGAAAGCACTGATATCTTACAAACTCTGAGCATAGAAGAAAACTGGCTCATAAAATGTGTCATATGTGGGAAACTGAATGACATGAGACATATGACATTAGATGTCAAAATGGTTTGTGAAGATAAATGATGGGAAACGTGGCTTCTGGAAGAAGAGGTAAGAGACAACCATCACGACGGTGGACACAGGACACTGAAAACACTTTGGGCATGAGAATTCATGAGGCAGAGGAACTTGTAAAGGATTGAGAGTCTTCTTGACCGACTGTCAGCAGGGCAACATTATATATATATATATATATATATATATATATATATATATATATAAAATTTGTTATATATTTGCTGTTATATTTATAGGGAGGATGATTTCTTACGATGTCTACTGTAATGGTTCACCTAATATATCCTGTCATACGGTTACCGTATGACAGTAGACGGTACTACCTGCTTTCTGTCAGCGCCGAATGTTGGGCGGCGCTTACCAAACCCGACACCCCACATTGTGCCAACGGCTTCGGGCGGAAGAGCGCAATTGGGAGGGCACTAGCCTTATCCTGGTGCGAGGAAATGCAACCCAAAGACAAAATAAGTCATGGCAGGGCAGACCAGGCCCTAAGCCTTGGTCGGCAGCTGGTCTAGGATCGAAGCTCCGACAGGCGGACAGTTAGAGCATTGCTTTGCTGATCCGGCAGCTTCTGCAGCTTGTCTTGTTCCAGATTATAGGTGTCAACTTTCCTCTGGAGTGAACTAGGCAGGCCGAGAGAGGGATCATGCTGCATGGGCAACACATGGTTTCTTTATTTTAGCCCAGGCTTTGTGCTATGGAGAGGCAATAACTCCATCCCTGGTTTTAACCGGTCTCGGAATCAAAGCGAGAGGCAACTGTTACGGGTTATAAGTCCTTGTCAGTTGGCGTAGACATGGGGCGCCACGCGTTGCCTCTGACGGTGGGAGACACCTACAGGTGTCACTGATCAGCTACCGCCCGCCTCAAGCTGGGCAGCCCCCAGCCAATTGGGTGCTGATCCGCCACAGCCTGCCTGCTTCAATGGGTGCTTGGGGCTAGGACAAAATCTGAATCGCAGGCTGTAAAACCAATGCACCAGGTACTAATAAAAAGAATAGAAACCTCAAGCTACGGCTTGCAACCTGGAACGTGAGAACCATGTGTCCAGGATTTTCCACTGACTTGACAAATATTGACGATGTGAGAAAAACGGCTGTGATTGATGCTGAACTCGATCGTCTTAACATTGATATTGCAGGCCTGCAGGAGACTCGCCTCGCTGAGGAAGGGTCACTCAGGGAAAACAATTACACCTTTTTTTGGAAGGGAAGAGGGCAGGCAGAAAAAAGGCAACATGGTGTGGGCTTTGCAGTGAAGAATTCGCTACTGGGAATGATTGATATCCCAGCTGGAGGTAATGAAAGATTATTATCACTGCGCTTGGCAACCCCCTGTGGATTTGCCACCATTCTCACTGCATATGCACCGACACTCGCTTCCTCTGATGATGTGAAGGATATGTTCTATGAGCAGCTAGACTCTGCGATCAAGGCAGTTCCAAAATCCGACTACATTTATATGCTCGATGATTTCAATGCTCGTGTGGGCAAGGACTCAAGTTCATGGCCAGTGTGCCTTGGAAAATACAACATCGGTCTCACATGAATGATAATGGGCAAAGGCTGCTGGAGCATTGCACTAGAAATGACCTATGTATTACAAACTCCTTTTTTAAAACAAAAGAGATGCATAAGGTCACATGGAAACATCCAAGATCCGGCCATTGGCATCAGCTGGACTTCATTATCACACGGAGACAACATCTGAACCATACATCATTAACTCGAAGTTACCACAGTGCTGACTGTGATACAGATCATTCTTTGGTTGTTGCAAGGGTTAGACTGAGACCAAAGAGAATCTACACAGCTAAACACAAGTCTAGCCCCAGGATCAATATTACTAACACTCACGATCCTGGAAAGTGCTTTGAATTTCAACAGCAACTTGAAGATGCTTTCAATGATACATCAGAAAATTGTATAGTAAATGATAAATGGAGTAAACTTAAGGAAACTATTTATAAAACAGCGGTAGGGGTTTACGGCACTGTGGATCATAAGAGGCAGGACTGGTTTGCGGCACACAGCCAGATACTGCAGCCCTTGATTGATAAAAAGAAGATAGCTCTCTTAAGAAACAAGGAAAGACCAACGCGTAACACTCTGAGTGAGCTGAAGCAAGCAAGGAAGGATGTACAAAAGGCTGCCAGGCAGTGTGCGAATGACTATTGGATCAAGTTATGTGAGTCCATTCAAATCGCAAGTGATAAGGGAAACATCAGAAGCATGTATGAAGGGATAAAGAAAGCCTGTGGTCCAATGATCAAAAGAAGTGCACCGCTGAAAACCTTGACTGGAGAAATCATCACTGATAAGAAACAGCAGATGGATAGATGGGTCGAGCACTATTTAGAGCTTTACTCAAGTGAGACCAAGCTAGCGGATGATGCCCTCAACGCCATAGAGGCCCTGCCAACTCTTGACCACCTGGACACACTTCCCACTATAACAGAAGTTAAGTGTGCTATAAATGAGCTTGCATCTGGCAAGGCTCCAGGTAAGGGTGGGATTCCAATAGAGGTGATCAGGAGTGGGCAAGACACACTCGCTCTACAGATCTACCAGCTAATAGAGCTATGCTGGCGAGAAGGACAAGTCCCACAGGATTTCAAAGATTCAAACATCATAACGCTGTACAAGAACAAGGGAGATCGGAGCGACTGTAACAACTATAGGGGTATCTCACTTCTGTATATTGTTGGGAAAGTATTTGCCAGAATTGTCCTGCACAGACTTCAAATCCTGGGAGATCAAGTCTACCCCGAATCACAGTGCGGCTTCCGTCAGAACCGGTCTACCATTGATATGATATTCTCATTGCGACAGATGCAAGAAAAATGCCGGGAACAAAATCAGCCACTGTTTATTGCCTTCATCGACCTCACAAAGGCATTCGATTTGGTCAGTCGTGAGGGTCTGTTCAAAGCACTAAAGAAGATTGGCTGCCCACCAACTCTTCTATCCATTGTGGAATCGTTCCACACAGGCATGAAGGGTATAATCAAGTTTGATGGCTCAACTTCAGAAGAGTTTGAAATCAAGAGTGGAGTTAAGCAAGGCTGTGTGCTAGCACTCACCCTCTTTGGGATATACTTTTCACTTCTACTGAAATATGCTTTTCGTGATCAGGATGATGGTATATACATTCACTCACGCTCAGATGGTGGCCTCTATAATGCTCAGAGATTGAAGGCCAAGACCAAAATTAGCAGGGTACTAATCAGAGAGTTGCTTTTTGCGGATGATGCTGCGATTACGACCCACTCTGAGGAAGAATTACAATGTCTACTATCTGCATTCTCCAATGCCTGTTCTGAATTTGGTTTAACAATTAACAAAAAGAAGACACAGATTATGTCACAAGGTGCACATGGTGTACCATCAATCTTTATTGACGACGCCGAACTGGAGATAGTAGACCATTTTACATATCTAGGATCAGAGGTAAATAGCAAATTATCCCTCGATCAGGAAATCAACATCAGGATTGGCAAGGCAGCAACAACAATGAACATGTTAGCAAAAAGAGTCTGGGAGAACAGGAAGCTTACTGCCAAAATAAAAGTCCTCGTCTACCAAGCCTGTGTCCTTAGTACTCTTCTTTATGGCAGTGAAACCTGGACAACTTACTCACGCCAAGAGAAACGTTTAAACAGCTTTCATATGCGGTGTCTGCGAAGAATACTTGGTATTAAGTGGCAAGACAAAATCACAAATACTGAAGTATTGGAAAGATCAGGTTGTGTGACGGTGTATTCCATGCTCAGTCTTCGTAGACTTAGATGGATAGGACACGTTAGGAGGATGGATGATGGTAGAATACCAAAGGACATCTTTTTTGGTGAATTACAGACGGGTAGGAGATCTCAGGGTCGGCCTCTACTACGATACAAAGATGTGTGTAAGCGGGACATGATTGATACAGGCATTGATAATGCACATTGGGAGCACGTCCCCGCTGAACGTGTTGCATGGAGGGCAACTATCAGAAACGGAATAAAGACAAAGGAGAAAATGATTGCAGATAAAGCACACACAGAGCGTGAGAGACGTAAGATGGTGCAAAATGGTGGAAATGACCATGTTTTCACATGCACCTACTGTGGGCAAACATTTGCAGCAAGAATTGGCCTTACCAGCCACACTCGCCACCGCCATGGATCGTAGTTATTAAGCCTTTTTAAAGCACAATGTACCAAACTATCGTCTGTCAAGACGGAAAGGTGCCAATGAAAATGAGACAATGAGAATATATCCTACAGTACACAAGCCGTGTGAATTATCTCTGTGACAGTTTCGGTCTCCCTGGCTTAGGCTTTAACGTCTTTCTCCGTAATCCTGTATATTCTCTTGAGTAAAGCGGCTGCGCGAGAATCGGCAGCGGTTCGCCCCGCGCTGGTAACTTACGGGGGTATGTGAGCCAGTCGCTCAGAAAGCAATAGCAAACTACTGAGAGTAATCTTGCCTAGTACATCAACAGCAGCTGAAAAATGCTGGTGTTGACAGCAACGTCCTGTAAGGGATATGCAACATAATAAAAATAAGTATATCTGTCCTGTACAGTGACATTCTACAATTCCCTCATGTCTTTGTCTGTATTAAGTAATGCTGGATCTAACTCGGTGTTCTGTTTGACCTGTTTTATAGTCTGAAGTTTTAATCTCATCTGTTCTATAATTGGAACAAGATCACTATTGCAGTCTGCTCCCGGTCTGGTTATAGCCTCTACGAAAGTGCTTGTGAACCTCTTTGGGATCAATAGAAGTCAATTGGATTATGGGAATTATTTCCCGAGCTTGTCCAAACCCACAGTAGTGGAGGGCGGTGTTTGAAGAGGTAAGAGAGCAGACCAAACCTTGTACCTCCTTCGTACTGAAAAGACGGTGGTTTAATTATGTTCGTTCGCGTCGAAGCTGCGATATGATATAGGTTTAGGATAGTTGGTCAATACATGAGCCATTCGGCCGAAACATCCGACTTTCGTATTTCCCATATGCATTAAATAATATATTCTGCGTTAGGTATTCAGTTTTACTAGGTAGTAGCCTACAATGCCTAATCTTCAATATGTCAAGTGTCGTCTCCACAATGAAAGTTAGCTGCAATGGATATCCAACACCATCCTTATTTAGCTTTGACTGAACGCTCAATCAAAACCACACATGGCCTCATGGTGTACCCACTTGTATCGTTGACCGCCAATTTCCACCTGTCACCGACTCTTCCCCCTTGGTATAGATATATAAGATCTTATATATTTTAATGTGGTTACAATAGCATCAACCTTGTACACGCCTGAATGTGTGACGGGCATGCGGTGCTAGACCCATAGTTTGACAGTTCATCAATAAACACACATGTTTTGTTTGGAGCCCAATAGAAGTAGAATTAGACTAGAGGACACACTGGGCAACATAAACATTGAAAGCTATAGTTACCGACCGAGATTTGAACCTGTCATCTTCAAATGACGACATCGCCTAGCTGCGGGAACATGTGCTGTGCTGACGAAGGCTTAGGTCGCAACGTCCAATTTTTTTCTTGTAATCGTGTTTTAGTAAAGCTCACAACCTACTTCTCGTTTTTTGGTGATTCATTCATTGCGGGAACACGTGTATCTCGACCCATGACCAACTAGACACCAGGTCTATCATCCACCTGAACCCACAATTGTGGAATACGGACAGAATATGTATTTGACCAGTGAAGTAGCACCATAAGTTTCTGCATTCTGTATTAATCTAACCTAGTTCTAATAACACACCAGTCGGGTCTCCAGAGGTGATGGCAGTAACACGCTGGTCGCCTTCACTTCTAAAGCTGGCTGCACCTGGGAGCCCAGGTCAACGACAAATACCCGCCTGGATGCAAATTGGAATCCATGACCACTGGTCTAACCCCCAGGTAACCGCGGCTACCGTGGCTACTGTTGCTACAGCAGCTACCGTGGTCACTGTGGCTACCACGGCTATCGTGGCTACCGTGGTCACAATATATGACTTATATCCTTCTTGTTTCTCCCATCTGTGGCACATGGGTTACGAATGCAATTCGTAATCACGCATACAACGTTCGAATCACAGCAGCGGTCGATTTGGAAGCAGTCCGCCTTGAGTTGGTTTTCATATAATGCTATGGGTGCCGGTGGTTTAAAAATCAATGGCAAACTACTTAACGTAAATTTGCCTAGGAATCACAAACAGCCAGACATGCTGGAGTTGACTGCTACGTCCTGTAAGGGATATGCAACAACTTTTAACCCCCCCCCCCCCCCCATCTCCTCCTCCACCTTTTTTCTATTTCTGCTTCTGCTGTTCCTCCTCCCCTTTCTTCGTAATTGCCTGGCCTGGGGTGACAGTAATGATCACGACTCTCCAGTTATGCCTGCCATTCGATAATTGAATGAAGTTGGTGTTGCCTATTTTATTATTCGTTGCTAATTTTTTAACGCTGTCCACATTCACAATTCTCTGCCTTCTTCCATCTCTATTGTTCAGTATGTTCCCCACATAACACTGATTTCTTCCATCTGTATTGTTTAATATTTTTCCCACACAAGGCTGGTTTTTCTGTGTCGTTGCTTATGCTGATATACCCCATAAAATTAATTTCTTTTTTTTTTTTTCAAGGTTTGTTTCTGATCGATTCTTTGACGCCGTCAGTTGTCAATACCTCAGCGGGTTTTTTCCCTTAAAATATTCTGAACATTTTTCTGAGAAAGCAGTTTGCAGTGTTCTCACAATTTCTTGACTCATTTTCGAGCATTCGTGTTTATACTGAAGACAGAGCAGACAACACACAACTTTTCAGAGGACGAACTTTTGTCGCATTTCTGGTCTTTCTCATCTTACTCAAATTAGTAACATTCCCTTTGAAACTCAGTTCTTTATCTCAGCATTACAACTTCTATCGGATGTCACCGTAAAAAATAAATAAATCACCCTTATAGATACCTTAAGGCGTAATGGGTAAGGTTCTAGCCCCGAGTTTGTATAGTGTCTTCTTACTGTTGTTCAAAACAATCCTCTTTATAAAGCTATACCCAAGTGTGTTAGATCTCATGTCAATTCATCCATGGAGAATCTGCACCTTACATGTAGACACATATTTATTCACATTACAAAGCGGGTCTAGTTGGCAAAGTGGTTATGAGTCTGCTCGTGCTCAGAGGGTGGTTGGTGGCTTGGCATTTGGACCCCTTCACTGTAAGTTTGCGTGCACCTTTCGGCGACCCCCGGAGTTGTAGGCGAGACTGCGGACATCGTGCTCTGTGCCCGGCTTTCGGCAGTTGGTTAACTGCGCTACCCAGGTCGATCCAGCAATACGGGATAAAATCAGGTGCAATGAAGTTGATCCTTTTGCAATTCCACCTCTTTCTACTGACATTAACAATAGGTGTTCATTCCAATGCTCTGGATGTATATGTGACTAACAATGCGTGTGGAGCTCACCAACTTGCGTGACCATGTCTCTGTTACTCGAACTATCCAGCCAATGGAAGGCGCTGTTATGACCATGTCTCTGTTACTCGAACTATCCAGCCAATGGAAGGCGCTGTTGTCTTTCTGCAAAACCATATGCTACATTTGTTCTGTCCTTCGCTCGCTTTGAACTCAAGCGTAGTCCATACACGAGCTACCACTTCTAATGCACTAGACTGATTTTTGCATGTGGATTTGGTTTTCCTCTTACCAGTGTCCCTCGCCATCAAGCGAACCAACTTCGACTTCAAAGGTACTTGACATAATGTTTATGTCCCCAAGTCAAGGACGAGAGGTTTTACAACATTTTGGTCCAACTGACCCATGTAGGGGTTGAACCGGCTACCTCGGCATCAGCACACAGGATGTTTAGGATCGAGCGCTCTCATCCATTTGACCATTTGGCCCCAAGATATGGTACTTGTATCAAGCCAGCCGCCGAAGCTGGTACGATTGTGGCATGGGCAGGGATTGGTATCTTTAAGAAGGTGAATCACAACTTAACAACCCTAGTGTCTACTTCACTGGCCTGTCTTGATTTCTGTTATCCATCACATCTCATCTCTTCAGGTTCCTCTTGTACCTTGCGGTGTCGAGGTAAAGCATATCCATTATAACAATATTTTCCCCAAAACAATAATTTCTTTGGTCCGTGATAAGCAGCTACGCTCACAGTGTTTGCCTTACCTTCATATATTTGTCGTTTGAATTTGATGGTCATTTTAAAACTTAATTAGCGGTGTGGATATGTCGTTAAAGATAGGTACGAGTTATGCCTGACTATTCATGTGATACCTTCAACATTTCATTTGACAGCAGTATATATCTACAATATTTCATTTGATAGTAGTACACATCTACAACATTTCATTTGACAGCAGTACATACATACAACATTTAATTTGACAACAGTATAACACTCTTATACCTACATTATATACATCAATAATGGCACTGATTCATTACCTCAAGTCACTGGAGGAGTTGTACAGATTTCTGAATCACGATGGTAGCTTTCAATCTGCCATCCCATTTATCTCATCTGTTTTTGTCAGCTTGGTCAATTTCTTGGATATGCCTGTCGCTGTTACTTCCAAACATCTGAACACTAGTGTTTACTATAAACGTACATTTTAAACATTATGCAGCGAGATCTTTGCATAACTCTTATCACGGACAACCCGTCGATCTTCTGTCACTTCTGCTGCCTCACGCGCCATCAAGCCCAAAGTATCATCTGTGCCGTGTTTCAATCTTCGGGCTGTTCGACCACTGCCCTTTCTCGAGGACCCATGTCTTCCATCACTGCCCTTCATCGAGGACCCATGTCTTCCAACACTGCCCTTCCTCGAGGACCCATGTCTTCCATCGATGCCCTTCCTCGAGGACCCATGTCTTCCATCGATGCCCTTCCTCGAGGACCCATGTGTTCCATCACTGCCCTTCCTCGAGGACCCATGTCTTCCATCGATGCCCTTCCTCAAGGACTCATGTATTGCATCACTACCCTTCCTCGAGGACTCATGTATTGCATCACTATTCTTCCCAAGTCACTGAGACGTAGTATGAACTCCAGAGTGTAATGTAAACCGACGGCTGCTCATCAATTATCTTCTGTATACATCTTTCAAGTTCCATCTCGTGTGTCCGGCTGGTAGAATCCGTGGAATATGTCAAGACGATGAACATTTCTTGGGAACATCTCATGAAATGTTAGATATCTTCTCCCGCCGATCGTCTACAGATCATATTTGAGATGAGGCTGGTGAACATGTCTTGCGAAAATCTCATGAATTGTTAGATTTCTTTTGCCACAGATCATTTGCAGATCATATTTGAGATGAGGTTGTTAAGCGTATTTTCCAGATTACCAGAACGGCGCCTTTTGTTACCAAAATTCGTTAGAGAGATATGAACTAATCTTACCATTTCATGCACATTGTCTGCCGGTTAAGAAAATTCGGGGAAACAGAAGAGAACAAATGTGATGTACCGACAGCTGAAGGCGCCACCCAGTGGCTCGCCAACACTTCAATGAAGACATACACAACAATGTATTACTTTAGTGAAGTTAAACATAGAAGCCACACACAATATGCTGCACGATTTATTGCCTGACAGATTTCGCTGCATTTCGTCAGTTGCCACATTGAGAGTTAAATTTGAACACATGAATAATACTTGAGATGAAACAGTTAATACACATAGTCACAGGTATTATTCGAATGTGGATCATCCGTTACTTCCACGGTAATTTCAAATTTAACGCGAACTCTTTCTGTTTGAATAAAACCGACTGGAACCGCCCAATTGGTAACGCATCACTGTATTTGAGAAATCGTTTTTTGTTCGTCCTATACAGTACACAGCCGGTCTCTCTGGCCGAGAGGTTACAACACTTTCTCCGTAATCCGGTTTATCACGCAGTCTCGTAGCGGGCGAGAGCTGGAGGCGGTTCGACCCCCGCTGGTGACTTGCGGGATAACTGAGCCAGCCGCTCAGAAAGCAATGGCAAACTACTGAGCGTAATCTTGCCAAGAAATCAACAGACAGCTGAAAGATGCTGCTGTTGACAGCGATGTCCTGTAGGAGATATGCGAATTTAAAAAAAAATACAGTACACCAAACGCTTTTTTTTAAAAATCACGCTATGGCCGTAGTTTATTACATGTTGAGAAATCGGCGAGGGGGGCCTTTCGATTGCACACGGGTTCCTGAAGTGTCATTTATTTTCTTAACGTGAACAAAACGTGAAGGTTTATAATGTTCATAACGTGAACAAACAAAAAAGCGGTTGGTATAGGCCTACTGTATTCGAGGAACAGTGAACAATTGCTCAAATATAGCCAGACGTTAGCAATTAGGGGCCTCCAGCCGGTTTGATGGGACGCATCAGTAGAAGTGGTAGAACAGAGACATTGGCCCTGTGCGAATACATTCTAGGCAAGAGAAGTAGAGGAACACAAGGAGAGATTAAATTCTAGGCGAGAGTGGCAGTGGAACTCAAGGACAGATTAAATTCTAGGCAAGAGAGGGAGAGTAACAGAAGGACAGATGCATATGGTAATCTAATCATACACGGTTCGACAACAAATAATAATACTGTAAGTTAGCAATTTCTTAACAGGGATTGTTGGAGAGTTGTTATTGCCACTGTCTGTTACAGACCATGTACCTGAAAAGAGAAAACAAATCCTGCTGTAACTGCAATGTAACAATATGATAGATAAGAACAGTTAATGAGAGAAATGTACCTAAACATAACAAAACAATGTATGAGCCTGGGGAATAACTAATAACTACAAACAGTAGAAAACACATGAAATCTGAGATAAAACCAACTTGCTAGTTAAGTCTGTGTATGTTCTTTCATGTATAATGGGTTGCCCCCCGAGGAGAGGAGATCAAACTGTTGTTTGTGGCATGTGGTGGGCTCAAACCTCGGCCCAGGGGCGATTCCAGGAGCGTGAGCTAACTCAGCCCACATTCTAGCATGAGAGCATGTGTGGTTTTATGCATTTCACCTGCATTCATCATAAAACAATAGACGATTGGAGTGCTTCAATATGTGGAAGAGTGAAATGTTTTGTGGAAACTCTTAGAGTATGTCACCTGTTTGGAGCAAACGGGTTCAAATATATCTGTACTGCCACTGGCTTAGTGGGTATATCTTTCACTTTGCAACTGTTGTTTTTCTGAAGAAAGAGAAGAACCGCCCCTGAGTCGAGGCACTCACTATTGACTACATACCACTTGTTCAGAATTGGACGGTTCGTGTCCAATTTAACACAATAATGTGTTTTTGTATGTTACATGGAGAAAACATTGATCTTCACAGTGTAGATTCTCTTGTTTTCCCAATATGTCAGATGTAACGTTGAAATGGGGTGAAATATTATTTTAGGAATGTGTGAAACGACACAACTTCAACTAGGGTACTGCTGGGAGAGAACTCGGTCTGTAACTTAGCGTCGGTTGACTTAATATATTTAGGATCTCACTAGAAGCTGCTTGACGTTCAATTGCCAATCTTACACCGCTTATTTCTGAGAAAAGGCGCAACATTACCTTAATTACTGCTTCATTTCACCTTACGGAGCAATGCTTTGCGGGTTGTTCAGTGGATTAGTGACACCAACATATGTTCGTTCTTCAAGTCCTTGGATAACTGGTGCTTCCCTTTTTAACTGTTAAATTAGACGCCGGGAGCTTTCAGTGTTGAGTGATTCACCTTAGTGATCAGAATAGTTTACATGCAGCTAATATACACATTTGAAACAATGCAGTTGGCTAGGAATATTCAAGTTTGTTAGATAGTTTAAGACGTTTCCCCGCTTGAAAACATTGCAAAAGTGGGGAGCAGGCTTCTGTAGCCTTGATTCAAATTAATTCTTTAACCTGAGTAATTCCAACTTGAGACGCCGTCGGTGACGTCTTGTACAAAATCTAGATGGCGGTAATGAACATTGTAACTTGTGTGAGAAAATGCACAGCTTCTAATCACTTATAAACTGCTTGATTATCTATATTCGATATCACTACTTGAATCAGATCCCCGCGAGCTCAATCTTCCTCGCCAAATGGGCAAGGGACTGATTTGCTACCTACAATAGCTCAGTGGTTGCCAGCATGCCTACATTGTTACAGTAAGCAACGATGTCTGTTACTGCCGTGATGGCGCCAAGCCCCAACATTCCAGGATGTGGCCTGTAATCAGCTGTAATCATCAAAGGTTAGTTGCGTGTAAGAATTTTATGTCGCAGATAGTAATCACAATCGATAACCAGTTTCCTGCAAGTTGCTCTTGCTGTTTCCTCCACTGTCACATTGTTGTGCCCAGTAGAGCCTTCTGGAGCAGTGTGATCGTAGTAACGCAATTAGATAAGTCTGACACTACAATCGTCATCATGTAGGTGGCTCTGTGCAGAAGGTTGCTCTCATCAATGTCAACCTAAACGATTCTTTTTCAGCGGTTGTCATGGAATGACCGGCTCCGTGGCAAAGTAGTTAAGAGATGCAGTTTGTAATCCCGCATACCGTGTTCGAAACTGCTGCGGGAGATTTGGCAGCAGACCACATTGCGTTGTTGTTTTTTCTATAACAATGGAATGCGTGCCGGTCGTTCAGAAAGCAACAGCACACTACTGAACTTAAAACTTGCCAAGAAATCACAAACAGCAAAAAATGCTGAAGTTGACTGCTACGTCCTGTAAAGGATAAGCAACTAACTTTTTAACTGGTGGAGTGAATAATTTAGTAGTTTCCCCTTGCTTTCCACATGCATACAACTGGGCACTACGCCTTTAGCCATTAGCAAACCTTTTAAGTTGTCAGGGCAAGTGTGCACCCTAATCTGTGGTACTGTCGCTGACAGCACAGACACCCGACAGAGGTCCTCTTTGCCCGATGAATACTAGGTCCCCAGAGTTGAGTGTGCCACACCGTAGTGTTTCCTACGATCGGAGATGCAGTGAAAATCCTTTTCACGCGAAAGCTGGTTGTCGTGTTTTCCTTTATAGTGTCGTCCCTGGAGTGAGGGGAATCAACACCCACATTATTTTTAACCCCATATCATTATTCTGGAGAATCCACCAGATTCCGTCCACACCACTCCGTCAGTCTCAGAAAACCTCTTTCTCTCTCCCTCTCTCACCCCTGTGTCATGCCCCCTCTCACACTTCCCCAAAACAACATACTAAACAACTCTAGCTTCTAAAAATTAATAACACATTAATTTAATGATGAAAAGTGTATGTGAGAAGTGTATGTGTAGAATGTATGTCGTATACTCTAGTGTCTCTGCAGAATCAGACCGAACAGCCAAGGAGCACAGTCTGCTTCATCATCGTACTTGCCTACCACAACACCATATCAGGGACAGAAAACCTCACCCAGATGATGTGTCTCTCAGGCCAAGTGTCGACTTCCTCAGATAGCTCGTGGACAATCAGGATGCTAGGTCCTTAATATTGGAAACCAGTCCAATATTGAACATCGATCCACCACACACAGTGTAACTACTCTGTTCATACAAGTTCTGTGATTAGAGAATCCTAAAATTACAGTTACTGTCACTTTGAAAAATCTAAATGTTAGTATTTCACTTGTTGTAAGAATTCCCCAATGTTAACACACAATGTTACTGTTCCAGGTATTTAAAGTTACTAGTGTTCCTGGTACAGGTGTTATTTTCAGTGTCCTGAATTTAATGTGATGTAAACTATCACTTAATAAACACCGTTATATAATAATAGTTTCCTGCTCAGCAGAGGCCAGGTTCCTGCAGACCATCTGGGTTATGGGCTCAGTGCAAAAGCCTCTCAGTAAACTCTGCTTTCAATACTCGAGCCATGACTTTCTATGACTATGTTGCTAGCTTCTTGGTAGAATGACGTGGAACAATCGAGTGGAACCTGTTGAATAGAGAACACACCTGGTGAGAGCAACCCGATTTCGACCTTTATTAGGTGAGTGTAGGCCACCGGCCGCACTCAGAAAAAATAACAGAGAACCAAACTCTGTCATAAGGCCGAGGAGCTCATCACTTCGGTCTGAGTTATGGTAATACAAGGAAAGACTAAAGGAACTGGGTAGAAACCCAGCAGATGCCCTACTGGAAGATCCTACCATTTCACATTTCCTTCTTCTCCCCAAACCATCCTCAATCTCCCTAAATATCATCCCACTACATTGTCCTTAACTCACTGAGTTAAATGATATCTCACACCAGCTAGCTTTAGCTACGCGATAGGATACTGTTGCCGACGCTCCTACAATACGTTCTATCACCGCACAGTACTGCACTCTATTCCTAAGAATAATCTAAGTTAGATATGATTAATAGAATACCATATAATTATTCCTGTTGTAGATGGAGTCTATGAAATCACACACTGGATAGATGTCCGCGGATATACATCAACAATAGACACTAAAGTCTCTCTCTATATAAACTAGGAATATTGCACACGTCCGTAGCGCTTCACAACTTTTGGTCGACTACCTCAATTTGTTTACCTCAACTGGTTTAATACTGGGTCTGAGTGACGTCACAAACTGTCCAGACAGCAAACAGTCTAGAAGCTATTTTTCTCTCTCCATTTCCGACTTAATTTCAACAACTGACTGGCTGTCTCTTTCATCTGGGGAATCATCCCGGTACTTCAAAAGTCCCGTCGTCTGTAATCTGGAGAATAATTTCCCCACAACAAAAGGTCTAGCCGACCCACATCCAGACAGAGTGTCTCCAACTTCAAAAGATGACTGCCGCCTTGCAGACGTATGGCGTTGTAGTCCCTCCTCGATCAACAACATATTAAAGAAATGCCGACTGTTCTGTAGACGTTTGACGCGACTTTCTGTCATCGATCGACCGCCAAGGTTTATTGTGACACTGGTTTATCGGTCAAATAGTAATGATTGGACTCTCCTTGCCTCAGCTACGCAGAGATGAAGGCAGGAGTCCAGAAACACGCTGTTGCCCCAAGACCCGGGTTAATTATAAAACTGTGCATGTGAAGGAGGATCTTCACCTTCCCGAATGCAAAGCTAGACAGAACTATGCTCAGACTACTGGAACAAAAGACATGCTTTCGTTGTTCAGATAATGGGTCATTGCTGTATTTACAAATGTTGGGATGTGTCGACAAGATGATCCTCAATCTTCATAGTTAGCTTGCGATTGAAATATAAAATATACCAGGGAAACATCAGAGAACTTTTACTTCCCCATGGGGGGTATTGGGTATGTGGTGCTAGGCTCACATGTGTATAGAACAGCTGGCATTGCTAGGCTCACATGTGCATAGAACAGCTGGCATTGCTAGGCTCACATGTGTATAGAACAGCTGGCATTGCTAGGCTCACATGTGTTTAGAACAGCTGGCATTGTTAGGCTCACATGTGTATAGAACAGCTGGCATTGCTAGGCTCACATGTGCATAGAACAGCTGGCATTGCTAGGCTCACATGTGTTTAGAACAGCTGGCATTGTTAGGCTCACATGTGTATAGAACAGCTGGCATTGCTAGGCTCACATGTGCATAGAACAGCTGGCATTGCTAGGCTCACATGTGTTTAGAACAGCTGGCATTGTTAGGCTCACATGTGTATAGAACAGCTGGCATTGTTAGGCTCACATGTGTATAGAACAGCTGGCATTGCTAGGCTCACATGTGCATAGAACAGCTGGCATTGCTAGGCTCACATGTGTTTAGAACAGCTGGCATTGTTAGGCTCACATGTGTATAGAACAGCTGGCATTGCTAGGCTCACATGTGCATAGAACAGCTGGCATTGCTAGGCTCACATGTGTTTAGAACAGCTGGCATTGTTAGGCTCACATGTGTATAGAACAGCTGGCATTGTTAGGCTCACATGTGTTTAGAACAGCTGGCATTGCTAGGCTCACATGTGTATAGAACAGCTGGCATTGCTAGGCTCACATGTGTATAGAACAGCTGGCATTGTTAGGCTCACATGTGTTTAGAACAGCTGGCATTGCTAGGCTCACATGTGTATAGAACAGCTGGCATTGTTAGGCTCACATGTGTATAGAACAGCTGGCATTGTTAGGCTCACATGTGTATAGAACAGCTGGCATTGTTAGGCTCACATGTGTATAGAACAGCTGGCATTGTTAGGCTCACATGTGTATAGAACAGCTGGCATTGTTAGGCTCACATGTGTATAGAACAGCTGGCATTGCTAGGCTCACATGTGTATAGAACAGCTGGCATTGTTAGGCTAACATGTGTATAGAACAGGTGGCATTGTTAGGCTCACATGTGTATATAACAGCTGGCACTCGATTGGGGGGGGCGTGGCTGCTACCACATCGGACGTCTTCACTTCCCAGGACATTGCCTGGCGCCCATTTTAGGCTGGATCGAAATGGGAGCTGAGATAATTACAAACAGGCTGAATCGAAATGGGAGCTGAGATAAGTACAAATAAGCTGGATCGAAATGGGAGCTCAGATAAATACAAACAGGCTGGATCGAAATGGGAGCTCAGATAATTACAAACAGGCTGAATTGAAATGGGAGCTCAGATAATTACAAACAAGGTGGATCGAAATGGGAGCTTAGATAATTACAAGCAGGCTGGATCGAAATGGGAGCTCAGATAATTACAAACAGGCTAGATCAAAATGGGAGCTGAGATAATTACAAACAGGTTGGATCGAAATGGGGGATCAGATAATTGCAAACAGGCTGGATCGAAATGGGAGCTGAGATAATTACAAACACGCTGGATCGAAATGGAAGCTAAGATAATTACAAAAAATCCCCTCCTCGATGGGGGTTGGACCATTACCCCATTTGGTCGTGCAAACATGCTTGCCATTTCGCAATCGCAAGTGCGTCGTATATATACTTAAATAACACAACCCTCGAGGACGAATGGGTTACTGTTTACGTATGTTGTAGCCAGCTGTATGTGTGTATGTGTTGGCTTTGACGTACTGTGTCATTATACTCAATATGTAGCATATTGGAATCCAAAAACAAATGAGCCGCGCATATCTGTTTCGCTTTCTGTATCAGCTGGAAAGTGACCATCCCAATTTTCTATAGGGAATGAGAAGTTACAGTATTTCAGAATGAGGTAGGAGACAACAAGATAGCCAGCCACTTCCAGAGAGTAGTCATCCCCATTTTCTATAGGGAATGAGAAGTCACAGTATTTCAGAATGAGGTGGAAGACAACAATATAGCCACCCACTTTCAGAGAGTAGTCATCCCCATATTCTATAGGGAATGAGAAATTACATTATTACAGAATGATGTAGGAGACAACAATATAGCCACCCACTTCCAGTCACATACCCCTGGCTTGTAGTGTACAGTAAACAGTTCGGACTAGGTCATCAGATGGGCGATACTATAGAAAGCTTGTCTAGAACTGGATGTCACGGACATACAGTACAGATGTTACGAGGTAGGCTGCCCACCTCGTCTCCTGGCGGCCATTCCTTCTCAGTGGCATCTCTGATACCTGCTTAAGGATCCCGGGTTTTGCCTAGAGCGGTACGTCACGGCTTACCTCCTCAAGTGGGGAATGAACACAGATCGCTGTCCGGTTAAGTCAGTACACTACCCACTATACTGTGTGGATGGGGAGTCGGAGATATTGCGTCCTTTGCTGGCTCAAGTGGACTCGGTGGAAATCAGAAAGTAGACTTTTGCAAAATTAGAAACAAGGGATGTTATACGTGGTATTGAGTAGTGGATGCTGCTCCCAGTCTGCTCGGACAGGAGCAGAAAACCATTGGAACCAAAGTTGTCCCTCGGTCATGGCAGATCGTCGAGAGTAGGGGGAATAAGCTTCTGCCTGGGGAACTTTTCAGAATGAGAAAACTTACTCACGTTAGACAGAAAACAAATCAGTATTTGTGGTTTTGGTCTATTGTTTAATATTTTTTGGTTCGCATATCCTTTACAGGACATTGCTGTCAACATCAGCATCTTTCAGCTGATTGTTGATTTCTTGGCAATATTACGCCCAGTAGTTTGCCATTGCTTTCTGAGCAACCGGCTCACATACCCCTAAGTTACCGAAACGACGAGAACCGATACCAATTCTCGCGCACGTCACGTTACTCACGAGAGTATACGGGATTACGGAGAAAGACGCGAACGCCTAGGCTAGGGAGACCGGCTTCTGGTCTATACATATTCATAATGTTGCCAGCGCAGTGGTGTTCGCGCTGTGCTCTGTGTTGAGTTTACCTTGTAGGAAGAGACGTATCGATGTATGTGTGTGTAGCAAAGGTAACCACCTACAAATAAAACCAAACGGCTTTCCTGCCAGGTCGTACAGAATTGATACTGACGGTCCTCCGGAATAGACAGTACTATAGGGTACTGAATGTCCTCCGGAATAGTTAGTACTATAGGGAACTGAATGTCCTCCGGAATAGATAGTACTATAAAGACAATACTATATAGGGCACTGCAGACACAACGCTTCATAAAGGCAATACTAAAGGATACTAAAGACACGACGTTTCCAATAGACAGTACTATAGGATACTACAGACAGACGCTTCCAATAGACAGTACTATAGGATAATACAGGCAGACGCTTCCAATAGACAGTACTATACGATACTGCAGGCACGACGCTTCAAATGGACAGTATTATAGGATACTGAAGACACGACGCTTCCAATAGACAGTACTATAGAATACTGGTGTTTCTTGCTTCAAATATTGCTATGATGGAGACAACAGATGTCTGCAAGCTGAAGACAATTACAACCGGCTCGGGGTTATCACGGTAGCCATCTCACCATAACATGTACAAAATCAATAATGCATACGGTTCAGAGAAATATTAACAAATGAAACTTCAAAAGCTGGTAAGGCGACAGTATTAATTAGACTTGATGGTATTCCCGTGTTCATGTGTTTGCAGAAGTCGGAGAGACAAACATGGCAAATTAGAGAACAGCTGCTTCACGACACATATTGTCACCGGAGCAATGGTAGTGGTTGTTACGCGTGGTAATGTAGACAGGGGTGCGGGATCAATTCTCAGCATTGACATGCTTGTACTTTAACTTTAAGGTCCTGGGGTCTACCCAATATCAAACAATGTATGGAAGCAAGTAAATAAGTGAAAGAATCTTTAGCGCGCCCTAAAGCGAATTGGATGTATGTGCCAGACCCATATTGTTATAGATCAGTCGGCACTGTATGGGTGATGTGGTATATGTAACACCGGCCGCCTTTTCTTCCCAAATACATTCCAGGGTGGACATTGTAGGGTGGGTCGACTGGCAGCCTTGGTCAATTACAAAACATTCGCCTCGATTTGAATCCAAAACCAAGACCACCAGGCGGATAAACAAGTGTTCTGCCTCTATGCTACAAACCCGACATCATACAATGGGTACCACGCAACTGTCAGACTTTTCTCAGCATTTTTTTAAATTTTGCGATGGAAAAAGTGCGAGGAATTGCCGACTCCAAGATGAAATGACATTGCATATGTCAAGATCCATCACTTTGTACTTGAACGGCGGTGCCTGCCTTGGGTTACATGTAACTAATGTGGAAATAGTAGTACAAAATATATAGCATTGTCTGATGTTATCTCTGATTTAAGTACACCATAAAATGCAGCGCGTTTGATGTTATCTTTGATATACGAGAGGGGTGGGGTGGGGTTGGGGGGGGGGGGGAGGGCTTCACATGAAAACCTTAATTTTTTGGGGGTGAATATATTCTGAAAAAGTAAAGAACAAATGTATCATTTTTAGATGTACTCACCACTGCGTTCAATGCAAGTTCTCCTGCGCCGATAACGTTCTTGGATTCCTCTAGAAAAAAAATTATTTTGGTCGCGTGTGTTCATCGCGTGCATTCTTGTGCCAACTGCTGTACCTCTTCATCGCACAGAAACGTTTGTCACAGAAGACAGGCCGTTTTGAAACTTCCCACTCCACTCATACACTTGCAGGACTGACAGGTATGCATCATCATACTGAACCTTCGTTGGCCTATGAATGTCTTTAGGTTTCACCCCTTCAATGACCTAAACACGGATGGTGCATCTCAAAAATTGGGCGGCAATATTTTAACTGTCCTTATGACGTCATTGTGCTCGCCTGCACCGCAACGTCATGTGCTTAACACTCTCGACATCCTTATCAACAATATTAACAGGTTACAAGACAATGGCATGGTTATTGTAATTTCTATCAGACTTTTAAGATGTTCATTTGAATCCCCCGCAAAAGTACAAAATACATCGCGGCGTCTGATATTATCACTGATATAAGTACAAAATACTGATGTTATCTGGTATAAACAGTGCACCACACACAACAGCTTCTGATGTTTAATGGATATAAAGTATAAAATACATAACAGCACCTGATGTCATTCTAATATGAAGAACAAAACACATCGCAACGTCTGATGTTATCTTGGATATAAATTACACAATGCACAACAGCATCTGATGTTTTAATGGATATAAAGAACAAAATTAATAGCAGTGTCTGATATTATTTGAATATAAGGGACGTTCATTTGAAACCCGTTCCAATGGCTTTATTACAAAAGCATGAAAGAAACATTAACAGGTGTGGTAGAATTATACAAAGCACTCATTTTGAATGAATTATGCACCATGGATTGGTCAGAAGAAGTCGCCGGAGGCATTCAGGCAAGCATCCCATTGCTTAGGTAGGCGGCGAATGCCGTCCGCAAAAATCACTGAACCAAGTGTTTACCGCGTTCATTACGTCTGCATATGGGTGCCCCTTGAGAGCTTTTTTTAGAGGTCCGAACAAATGAAAATCACATGGTGACAAATTAGGACTATATGCTGGATGTTGCAGTATTTCCCACTTCTTCCTTGCTAATGCTTCCTGCACAATTTTTGCGATATGCGGACGAGCATTATCGTGCAACAAAATCACACTGCGAGAAAGCAAGACGGGTCGTTTATTCTTGATGGCTTTTTGCAGCTTGTCTAGTGTTTGCAATTAGTGGGTAGAGTTGATGTTGACATCAGGTTCTTTAAAGTCGGTCAACAATAGCCCTTCATGGTAAAAAAATGCGCTCAGCATAACCTTACCAGCAGAAATATGTAGCTTGCATTAATTTTTTTGGCTTTTTGTGATCCAGCATGCTTCCATTGCATGCTCTCTCTTTTGCTGCTCGGCTGAAAGTGGTGACACCATGATTCATCGTCTGCCACTATGCGGAAGAGAAATGATGTAACGCAGCAAGTGGTTCAAAAACCACCCCATGAGTTCCTCTTTTTGGTGGTCGGTCAACATCCGTAGTACCCACTGTGAACACACCTTCCGATATTGCAGTTTCTTACGAACGACCTTTTGAATTGTTCCAATTGACACATCAAATTCTTTCGCTAGCGAACTTATGCTTCGACAACGGTTCATTTGTATGACAATAAGCACGTGCTCTTTTATACATTGGTCAGTACTTATCACATGACAATGACATGATCATGTTCAACATACGCAATTACGCGCGGTGCGTCACGAACGGATTTCAAATAAACGTCCCTTATATAATGTACAACATACGTTACTGGTGTTATTTAGGGTGTAAAATATACAACATATAGCATGTTGTGATGTTATCGTGCTGACAAGCTACAAAATATACAGCATCGTGTGATGTTATCTTGGAGACAAAAGTACAAAATACATGATATCGTGTGATGTTTTCTGCAACGTAATATGATCAAAAGTGGGGAAGGTGAATTAAAATGCAAGAAGATATTTGCAAAATGTCATCAATAGAGGGGACGGTGAACTAAAATGCAAGAAAAATGTTTGCAAAATGTGATCAATAGAGGGGACGGTGAATGAAAATGCAAGAAAATATTTGCAATATGTGACCAATAGAGGTGACGGCGAATTAAAATGCAAGACGGTATTTGCAAAATGAGGATCAATAGAAAGGACGGTGAATTAAAATGCAATAGGATGTTTTTAAAATGTGATCAACAGAGGTGGCGGTGAATTAAAGTGCAAGAAGACGTTGACAATGTGAAAGAACCACACAGTGGACAAGAAGCCCCAGACTCTCCTGCACCGAAAGCGACACCTACAGGTCCGGCACTTATTGTGCTGGACACAGACATACAATGGGCTGGACATACAGGTCTGACAACACACGACACTTATGGTGCTGAGCACAGACACACAATGACATGGTCATGCAGTCCGGCAACACGCGACACTTAAGTCGCAGACAACAGGCACACAATGGCCTGGACATACTTGAGACCATTACGATCTTGGAGAATTACATCTAAAAACACTGACAGACACAGTATGGGTGCCCATCAATACATGTACATGTACTCCATATGGTAATCCATCATTATGTGCTCGGTCGTCTGGTGTTAAGCGTTCGTGCTCTCAACAGATCTTGGTCCTTGGTGATCTGGATCAATTCTGTTGATGATATTCCTCCATGCCAACGTTTTAGGCCACGGAGCATCATGTCTATCTGACTGCCTGTGCCACTTTTACCGCTGATCTTCACAGTCTTCACGATGTTGTCCTGTGCTTCTCTTCTCATGACATGACAAGAGGACATGATTAGTCTCTTTCTTAAAGTTGTATATAATGTTGTGACTTCATTAGCCATTTTTAATGTTTTGTTACCAAAGAAAAAGGTGACACCAAAATGTGAAATTGAAATAGAAGGGAAAATTCTTATCCAAGTGGATAATTTTAAATACTTAGGGGCATTTATATGATCAGATGGAAGATGCAAAACAGTGATTAAGAGCAGAATAGAGCAAGCAAAAGCTGCATTTCAGAAAATGAAGAGTTCTTATGTAATATGTCACTATTATCGAATGTAAAAAAGAAAGTACTGAAATGCTATATAGAGCCTGTTTTGCTGCGTAACAGTGAAGCTTGGAATATAAATGAACAAATTAGGAAGAACTTGGAAGCAACATAGATGTGATTCCTGAGAAAAATGTTGCGAATTCCTTGGACTGCCAGAGTAACTAACAACGATTGCCTGAAAGAAGCTAATAAAAATAAAACATTATATACAACAATAAGAAAGAGACAAACAGCTTTCTTTGGTTATGTAATGAAAAGAGAGGCATTGAAGGACATAGTTACAACTGGAAGGATCGAGGAGAAGAGAGGCAGAGGCAGACCAAGAGAAATGATGCTGGATGGATTGAGACGGTGGTAAGGAGAAATATCATCAGCAGGGTTGTTCCATAACACCAAAGACCGAGATCTGTGGAGAGCTGTGAACGCCTACGCCAGTTGTCAGGGCACTTAATTATGATGATGGTTGTTTGTCACTCTGACAGTCCAACGTATTGGAAGAATTATTCACCGAAACCAAATCTCTGTTGCCTCCAAGCTTGTCGCAATTTATCCGTTCACATTCCATGATTCACTTACATAGGTTCTATATGCCATGGCATTACTATTTCCGACACTGAGTCAACTTGACTTATTGCGTAAACTTTTCTTCCTCTTCTGAAGCCCAGCATTTACCTAGCCTATGTTGACATAATCTCTGTCATTCATCTCTCATCTGATGTTAGGTCACTAGGTATTTATATTTATTGATTTCGGTTAGCAGTTACACTTCTAGTCGCATTTTGGTTTTATCTTTTTCTTTTATATAATCGACACTTCTGTTTTGCTTTAAACATTCACGGACAGTATATTTTTTTCTAACTCGTTATTATTACAATATCCAACAGTTGTTGCTGATCTTTTGCGTTTTCAGCTATTAATACTGTGCCATCTGCGCAAATTAAATAGCATATATAATATTAAAAAAAAACAAGTTTGCCATGTCTGTTTCACAAGAAATAAATTGGGGGAACGACAAAAAACACACAAACACATCTTTTGTGTGTTTGTTATTTGACCTATGCTGGTTTAATATACATTATGAGACCTATGGTGCTATCTCAATGGTTTGATACGAATTCTGCCCGTATTCCATAGTTGTTAGGTTCATGTGTATGATAGACATGACCAATGAAGACACTTTTTTTGGAGTGTCTAGTTGGTCGTACATTGAAGTACATTTGTTCCTGCAACTAGGCGCCGTCGTCATTTGGAGGCGACAGGTTCGATCCCGGTCGGTAACTATAGCTTTCAAATTGTATGTTGTCTAGTGCGTTTTCTAGTCTCTACTCCCTTCTTCTCCTTCTGTGAGCGCCAAATAATACTATGTGTGTTTGTATGTGTAATTGTCTTAGTGGCCTCAACGGTCCTCCCCTCCCCTTCCCATTTATTTCCTGTGTTTACGTGTACCGACCAATCATTTCTCTTGTTTAAATGTTTGTTCATATATACTCGACAACAGCATTACGGTCCGATGTGTTTGTGTGTTTGTTATTTGACCTATGCTGGTTTAATATACATTATGAGACCTATGGTGCTATCTCGATGGTTTGATACGAATTCTGTCCGTATTCCATAGTTGTTAGGTTCATGTGTATGATAGACATGACCAATGGAGACACTTGTTTTGGAGGGTCTAGTTGTCGTAACGTCGAAGTACACTTGTTCCTGCAGCGAGGCGCCGTCGTCATTTGGAGGCCACAGATTCGATCCCGGTCGGTAACTATAGCTTTCAAATTGTATGTTGTCTAGTGCATTTTCTAGTCTCTAATTCCTTCTTCTCCTTCTGTGAGCGCCACATAATACTATGTGTGTTTGTTTGTGTACATGTCTGTTTCATAGTGATTCCTTCATTTCATCTGACGATGTGATGTTTGCGGGTTGTTCTCTGGGATGCTGGTGCGGTGGTAATGTGTTTGAATCCGCCTAAAAGGGGAATGATCTGGTCACTGTGACGCCGGTCACCTGTAAAACCCAGAGAATGTCCTGGTATCCAGCTGTAGACTGGGTCTGTGTGGGGGTCCTGGCCAGTGAAAATACACAACGGACTTCATGGACACTCGAATACCTGGCCACTGTGCCGGCGCAAGGCAGCCAGCCATTGTGTTACAGTTGCCCCTAGACGTGCCCGGTAGTGACCACTTCATCCATAGTCTGCTTCACTGGCCATTTAGAGGGACTTTAAATGCAGTGTAGTTACATACACACACATTACACACACACACACACACACACACACACACACACACATCAGGCTTGATATCAGCAATCAAATATAGGTGCATAATTAGAATTCCCTGCTGACAGAAGACGGACACAAATTAGCAGATTACCTGTGAGCTGTGTTATCATGCTGAAGTATCATCAGCCAGACATTTGAATACACACACCGATATCTAGCATTATACCCTTCTCTCTAACTGGGGAAATGACAAAGAAATTAGCTTGCGTAAGTTGTTTACGCACCGAGTATTTCAACGCCGCACTATTTCCCTGCCCGTGCCCCCAGCTTGAAGTTGGCACCACGTCACCGCATGTCTGCCATCGTTACTTCTGAGTTGATTAATCCTATGTGGCATGTTCTGCATCCGCTTGGAGAATTCCCATTGGGTGGGGATTACAACACATGACCTGGCCTCTCAAGTTTACCCAGCCTAACATAGGTATCACTGGGTATTCAGGGAAGTAAAAGTGGTCGCAGTAGTATTGACAACACAACCCATCCAGTACTGATTGATTTGTACAAGTATGATGTTTTTACCATATACCAAATGCGACCCAAGACGCGGAAAAGGGTCAGTCACTGACGTACTAAGATTTGGCATACGTGTTGGCAATGTAAAATGTTTGAACTCGGGAGTTAGTATCTACCCTGCCTCTCTAGAATGGAAAGAATTAAAAAGATAAGTCTATTCGTTAGATTGAATGAACGAGACATTATGTCTGGGTATTACTAATTCGGACTGAAATAACAACATTGTATCTCAGCATTACTAATTAACTTAGATTCAAAAATCGATATTATAACTAGGCATTACTACCTAGTACTGAAATAACTATATTATATCTCGACCTTGAAATCTCCGCATTACTATCTCGACATTACAAACTATCTCGACATAACTATCTCGGCATTACTATCTCGACATGACAAACTATCTCGACATAACTATCTCGACATAACTATCTCGACATGACTATCTATCTCGATACTTTTATCTCGACATGACTATCTCGACACTACTATCTAGACATAACTAACTATCTCGACACTACTATCTAGATATGACTAACTATCTCGACACTACTATCTAGACATGACTAACTATCTCGACACTAATATCTCGACATGACTAACTATCTCGACACTACTATCTAGACATAACTAACTATCTCGACACTACTATCTAGGCACTAATATCTCGACATGACTAACTATCTCGACACTACTATCTAGACATGACTAACTATCTCGACACTACTATCTAGACATAACTAACTATCTCGACACTACTATCTAGACATAACTAACTATCTCGACACCACTATCTAGGCACTAATATCTCGACAGGACTAACTATCTCGACACTACTATCTAGACATGACTAACTATCTCGACACTACTATCTCGACACTAATATCTCGACATGACTAACTATCTCGACACTACTATCTAGACATGACTAACTATCGCGATACTAATATCTCGACATGACTAACTATCTCGACACTACTATCTAGACATGACTAACTATCTCGATACTAATATCTCGACATAACTAACTATCTCGACACTATTATCTAGACATAACTAACTATCTCGACACTACTATCTGTCTCGACATGACTAACTATCTCAACACTACTATCTCGACATAACTAACTATCTCGACACTACTATCTCGACACTAATATCTCGACATGACTAACTATCTCGACACTACTATCTAGACATAACTAACTATCTCAACACTACTAAATAGACATAACTAACTATCTCGACACTACTATCTAGGCACTAATATCTCGACATAACTAACTATCTCGACACTACTATCTCGACACTACTATCTAGACATAACTAACTATCTCAACACTACTATCTAGACATGATTAACTATCTCGATACTAATATCTCGACATGACTAACTATCTCGACACTACTATCTAGACATGACTAACTATCTCGATACTAATATCTCGACATAACTAACTATCTCGACACTACTATCTAGACATAACTAACTATCTCGACACTACTATCTAGACATAACTAACTATCTCGACACCACTATCTAGGCACTAATATCTCGACATGACTAACTATCTCGACACTACTATCTAGACATAACTAACTATCTCGATACTAATATCTCGACATGACTAACTATCTCAACACTACTATCTCGACATAACTAACTATCTCGACACTACTATCTCGACACTAATATCTCGACATGACTAACTATCTCGACACTACTATCTAGACATAACTAACTATCTCAACACTACTATATAGACATAATTAACTATCTCGACACTACTATCTAGGCACTAATATCTCGACATGACTAACTATCTCGACACTACTATCTAGACATAACTAACTATCTCGATACTAATATCTCGACATAACTAACTATCTCGACACTACTATCTAGGCACTAATATCTCGACATGACTAACTATCTCTACACTACTATCTAGACATAACTAACTATCTCAACACTACTATCTCTACATAACTAACTATCTCAACACTACTATCTCGACATGACTAACTATCTCGACACTACTATCTAGACATAACTAACTATCTCAACACTACTATCTAGACATAACTAACTATCTCGACACTACTATCTAGGCACTAATATCTCGACATGACTAACTATCTCGACACTACTATCTAGACATAACTAACTATCTCAACACTACTATATAGACATAACTAACTATCTCGACACTACTATCTAGGCACTAATATCTCGACATGACTAACTATCTCGACACTACTATCTAGACATAACTAACTATCTCGATACTAATATCTCGACATAACTAACTATCTCGACACTACTATCTAGGCACTAATATCTCGACATGACTAACTATCTCTACACTATTATCTAGACATAACTAACTATCTCAACACTACTATCTAGACATAACTAACTATCTCGACACTACTATCTAGGCACTAATATCTCGACATGACTAACTATCTCGACACTACTATCTAGACATAACTAACTATCTCAACACTACTATCTCGACATAACTAACTATCTCAACACTACTATCTAGACATAACTAACTATCTCGATACTAATATCTCGACATAACTAACTATCTCGACACTACTATCTAGACATTACTATCTATCTCGATACTTTTATCTCGACATGACTATCTCGACACTACTATATAGACATAACTAACTATCTCGACACTACTATCTCGACATTACTATCTAGTCATGACTAGCTATCTCGACACTATTATCTCTACATGACTAACTATCTCGACATGACTAACTATCTCGACATGATGTTCATGCAAAACGAGATGTGGACACAGGTCATTACAGATACCCTGCGCATGCAAGACAATGCATACAACAGGGTAACTGGTGATGAGTATTTTCAGCAGCGTTTAAGGATAGCAAATTACTTGCAGCGTGATGATGAGTGAAATGTTAATAAGAAAAGAACAGTAGAGTAGAAGTAAACTAATTATATTTACACAGCATTAAGTCATGTCGGAGATCGGCTGATAGTCCCGTGCTTTCAGTGACGCCGCGGTGCGCGACGGGGGTTGAATTCGATTGTATGCCTGTAGAAGAGATGTTTTGTCTCCAGTTTTAAGCGAGTACGGTAAATTTTTCGATTAACCGTCACTCGTGTAGCCGACACGTTCTGTTATCCGTCATCGTCTAAAAAAACATGCGTGAGTACCATCAAACAAACAGACATCTTTATAATTGTCCACGGGTTGCTTTTACATCTTACTGTATAAAGCTAGAAGTGAATGTACTGTATGATGACAGAAGTGAATGTACTGTATGATGGCGGAAGTGACTGTACTGTATGATGGCGGAAGTGTCTGTACTGTATGATGGCGGAAGTGACTGTACTGTATGATGGCGGAAGTGACTGTACTGTATGATGGCGGAAGTGACTGTACTGTATGATGGCGGAAGTGACTGTACTGTATGATGACGGAAGTGACTGTACTGTATGATGACGGAAGTGACTGTACTGTATGATGACGGAAGTGACTGTACTGTATGATGACGGAAGTGACTGTACTGTATGATGACGGAAGTGACTGTACTGTATGATGACGGAAGTGACTGTACTGTATGATGACGGAAGTGACTGTACTGTATGATGACGGAAGTGACTGTACTGTATGATGACGGAAGTGAGCTGTACTGTATGATGACGGAAGTGACTGTACTGTATGATGACGGAAGTGACTGTACTGTATGATGGACGGAAGTGACTGTACTGTATGATGACGGAAGTGACTGTACTGTATGATGACGGAAGTGACTGTACTGTATGATGACGGAAGTGACTGTACTGTATGATGGCGGAAGTGACTGTACTGTATGATGACGGAAGTGACTGTACTGTATGATGGACGGAAGTGACTGTACTGTATGATGACGGAAGTGACTGTACTGTATGATGGCGGAAGTGACTGTACTGTATGATGGTGGAAGTGACTGTACTGTATGATGATGGAAGTGAATGTACTGTATGATGGTGGAAGTGACTGTACTGTATGATGGACGGAAGTGACTGTACTGTATGATGACGGAAGTGACTGTACTGTATGATGACGGAAGTGACTGTACTGTATGATGACGGAAGTGACTGTACTGTATGATGACGGAAGTGACTGTACTGTATGATGACGGAAGTGACTGTACTGTATGATGACGGAAGTGACTGTACTGTATGATGACGGAAGTGACTGTACTGTATGATGGACGGAAGTGACTGTACTGTATGATGACGGAAGTGACTGTACTGTATGATGACGGAAGTGACTGTACTGTATGATGACGGAAGTGAGTGTACTGTATGATGGCAGAAGTGAGTGTACTGTATGATGATGGAAGTGACTTTATTGTATGATGGGAGAAGTGACTGTACTGTATGATGATGGAAGTGACTTTAAAGTATGATGGCAGAAGTGACTGTACTGTATGATGATGGAAGTGACTTTACTGTATGATGATGGAAGTGACTTTACTGTATGATGGCGGAAGTGACTAATCGTCGGTGGCGAAGCAGTTGAGCTTGACCTGGCCATGACTGCCAAAGAATTGTGTAAGAGATATAACTTAAAGGACGCTTACTTTCAATGTGGCCACTGCCTGGGCTGACCTTACAGTGTCTAACTTAAATACAGTGGATTCTAGATAAGTAGAAGTCGCAGGGGCCGAAGGAATTTGTTCTACATATCAGAAATTCCACTTATCCAGACTGCACACATATTTACACTAATTTACACTAATACCATGCAGTAGCATTGAGTAAAATGATTGTACCACTTAGGAAACACAGTTAGTGAACAAATAAATACCAATACAATATCAGAAATGTTGAAATGTTTAATTTTGAAAATTTCCAATGTTGTCAATTGATGCCAAAATATCTGACTGCGATACAGGTTGTGAAATGAATAGTTCGACTTAAACGTAGACATTTATATAGTCGGTATTAATTTTTGTGTTCGACGAATCCGACAATTCGAGTTAACCGAATTCGACTTATCAGGAATTTTCATACAAAGATAAAGAAGGATAATGGCCGCGACCAAACCAATAACGTCGACTTAAGCGAAATTCTAGTTATCCGAGTTCGACTTAAGTGGACTCGACTGTAATGGGTGGAATACACTCTTGCCTGAGCCTATTGACGAAACTGAAGGAACTTAGTGTTTAAGAAATTGTGCAACTGTGCAACAGTGTAGGACTAAACAGTGAAATCATTGCGCCTGAAGATATAAAAGATTGATTGGAATGTGACAATATGCATGGAGCCTTTGAAATTTTGAACGATGATGAAATTGTTTCTAGTATGACTCCCATTGAAGTCTATTCCAAACACTTACAACTAGCTACCAAGAAGTAGAAACAATGTTATCAAAGTGCATCGACTGGTTTGAAATGCAAGAAGAAGAAAATGCAACACAGATCCTACTTCTGCATAGCACACGGAACATCGCCGCGCAGAAAGCTCGAGCCTCAAAGACACAGAAGGAGATGACAGATCATTTTAATGTAACATAGGTTTATAGTATTACAATACATTTCTGAACACTACACTCTTATATTGGCGTTTATAATTATTTTGTAAAATTAAATACAATATGTATGTATTATTCACTTTTAAAGGATTTTATTTTTCATTTTATCCGAAGCTCGCAGTGAAATTACGTGAATGTACACATGTATAAAGAAATTTGATAATGGTCTGACACTTGTTATTAGCCATGTGGAATATACTGGCCTACAAAAAGGGGACTGGCTGTTATACTAGAGTTTTGTTATTATTATTATTATTATCTCTATTATTAAGGGGGAAGATAATCCATATTGAGATAGTGTTCGAATAATTTGCTATTATATGAATAGGGATTGGTGATGTCTTTGATTTCTTGTGGAAGATTGTTCCGCAGCTGAGCTGCAGAGTACGTTAAGCTTGTTTTGTATAAGTCAATCCTAGGCTTCGGAATGTGTAGTATATTTAAACGTTTACTGTATCTAGCATTATATTTAAACAATGGCCAAAGGTAATTTGGGGCATTCCGATGCAGGATTTTGTGAATTAGTTTAGCTTTATTGAAAAGCAGGCGTTTGCGGAATGGTAGTAACTGAAGGCGTTTATACAGGCTAGGATTGTCAGATAAATGTTTGCTATAAATTAGACTCATGGCCCGTTTCTGGAGTGAGTAAAGTCGCTTAGTGTTTGAATTAGAACAACCGTCCCAGATTGTAGAGCAGTAGTCAAAGTGTGTCTGTATATGAGAAGTATAGAATAGTTTCCGTGTGTCCTCATCAAGGAAGTTTTTAATTTTGGCGAGTTGGTAGACTTTTTTCGCTGTTTGTTTAATGAGCGCTTGAACGTGGGAATTAAAGGTTAGGTTTCCATCAATGATTATGCCTAATGTTTTGTGCTCAATTACACTTTCTACTGGCATGTTATCGATGTGAAGTTGAATTGATGTGTGTGAGCTTAGAGTTTGAAGTCTCTGTCTGGTTGTTAATAACATTGATTTTGTTTTAGTGATGTTAATTTGCATACGGTTTGAATAGCTCCACCTAACTACATTATTTAATTCTTGTTGTAAAGACGACTCCAGTAAAATAGTTTTCAGCGTTTGTGTACACTGTACAGTCATCTGCAAATAGATCGCAGGATGACGAAAGATGCAAAGGTAGATCGTTAATATATATGGCAAATAATAGAGGGCCAAGAATAGAACCTTGCGGTACTCCAATATTGAAGGTAGTGGTTTGAGACAGAGATTTATTATGTGATACTACTTGCTTTCTGTTTGATAGAAAAGATGATATTAGAGTGACTACATTAGGGCCAATTTTCATTGTCTCAAGTTTTTTAATTAGAATAGCATGGTCTATCATATCAAATGCTTTCTTGAAATCAATAAACACAGTTCCACATAGACTGTTGTTGTTTATATTCTGGTGCAAATTTTCTATCATGTTTGTTAGGGCCGTATGGCAAGAATATTTTGGTCGAAATCCTGATTGGCTGTCAACAATAAGCTTGTTGCGAACTAAATACGGTAATGTTACTTTATGGATGTGTTTTTCTAGTGGCTTAGATAGTGATGATAGTAAGGAAATGGGTCTGTAATTGTTCCGTAGACCATTGTCCAATGAACCGGATTTAGGAAGAGGGTACACTTTAGCGATTTTGAGAGCTGATGGAAAGTGGCCTTTGGTGAGACACTGATTATATACATAGGTTAGTGATGTACAGATCACTGGCGCAGCACAACGGAGAATCCGGTTGCTGATTCCATCTAACCCAGATGAGATTGTGTTTTTTAGGTTACTGAGGTAAGTGAATACTTCAGTGATTGTCATTAGCGGTATTTCGGAAAGAATATCGCGGGAGCATCTATTCTCGCAAAACGATGACAATAAAGATAAGTTGCAAGGAGAATTAGGTATTGAAGCCTTCAACTGGTCTATGTCAGTTTGAAAAAAAATTACTGAATTGGTCACATGTAATATGATTTTATGGTAAAGAATTTCGGAAGTTATACTTGATTGTCAAGGTGTTAATTGCCTTCCATATATCCTTACTATTTGTTTTATCCATTACTAAGTTCTTAAAGTAATTTTTCTTTTCCCGTCGTATGTTATATTGAACTTTGTTTCTAAGAGTACGGTATGCACTGAGATCCCGCTTTTTATGTGCTTTATCTCTGTCTCTCATAATTTCAAGTATTTCCTGGGTGATCCAAGGTGGCTTGACGTGGTGTTTTTACTCGAACTTCCTTGACTGGCACATGTCTATCAAAAACATCAGTAAAGGTTTTCATCCAGAATTCCAGAGCACCATCCGGGTCAGGAAGCTGATAAACATTGTCTAGAGGTGAACTGAGCAAGTCCTGTAAAAATGCGTTTTGGTTGAATTTTTGTAATTTCTATATTTTACACTTATGTGTTTATGATTAGGAGTTTTAATTCCCTTTTTAGACCACGTGCAGCATATTGGGTAGTGATCGCTCATTGCACAATTGGGTACGGTGCATTCTATGATGTTGTCTGAGCAAGTTACATAAATGTAATCTATGACTGTTGAAGATGACTTTATTACTCTAGTAGCTTGTTGTACTATTTGTTGGAAATTGTATGATGCAATTATATTTCCCCATATTATGTTGGATTTGTTGGTGTCAATGTTAAAGTCTCCGAGTAGTATAATTTCATTCCCAGAAGCGAAAACCACATCCATCATGGTAGTGACTTGGTAGTAGGAGCGGGGGAGAGCTAGCGAGCGAGCGAGCGAGCGAGCGAGCGAGAAAGAAAGAAAGAGAGAGAGAGAGAGAGAGAGAGAGAGAGAGAGAAAGAAAGAAAGAAAGAGAGAGAGAGAGAGAGAGAGAGAGAGAGAGAGAGAGAGAGAGAGAGAGAGAGAGAGAGAGAAATGAAAGTAGTATAGGTAAGTAAGCGTTATGCTACGTCACAGATGGCAAGAGCCAGTCGTTGTGACCATCGGACACAAGAAAAGATCTTGCACGGCACACAGACAGTTGCTCCAGCTGTTGTGCATTGGGCCAAAGAGTGACGGTCATAAAGTGTTGGAGTCTGTGGTTCAGGTAATTAGTTGAGGGTTTGAAACCAGCTGCGGGCGATTTGGGGGGGGGGGGGGTGATATTGTTTTGCGTAGCTTTTTACCGTATAAGATGTCGGTCGTTCAGAAAGCAATGACGAACTACAGAACAAATATTACCGAGTTAATCACACACAGCCAATAAATGCTGGAGTTGATTGCCCGTCCTGTAAAGGACATGTTGCTAACGTTTTCTTTTAAAGCTAACATAGCATGTGAGGGTTCGTGGATTCTGTGGTGTAATATCTAATTAGAGACACGATCAGGTGTCACATGGACTCGCTGACAGTGACAGTTTCACCTGTCTGTTACTGAGCATCCCACAGGTGGCGGAGTGGCTACATATGACTACGTTCAGCTCAAAACTCCACCACATCCGATTCTATTCACGGCGATGTCTGTGTAGGTTTCTGGGGTATCCGAACATGGATCATGACACGAATGTCCTTCTCCGAGCTGAGAGAAAGAAGTCTTGTGTTTCGACCGTATTCGAAGTTATGACCTGTGACCTGATGTCGAGGTATGATTCCAGGGCTCAGCCACATAAAGCCGGCACATTCATAAACAAGCAGCCATTAATATGCATCAAGCACCCGAGCAAACTGACCTGCCTTGAGATAAGAAGAGCATTTATCTTTATAATACTCATCTGTGACAGCGAAAATAAAACAAAACCGCGGCGAAATGTGTGAAGTTTTTGGCATTGACCCAGCCGAGATTTCTCAAATTAGGTAGACAATAACAGCACTGAACCCCAACAGCGCAGCACCAGGAGGCGGGTGTGGCGCACATCGTCCCGTTTTGTGAGATCATTGAAGAAAACATTCACAGTCCTAGAAACACACCGGCGTACAATCACGTCATGTGAAATGAGATGCATAAGAAACGCAGCTGGATAAACAATAAGAGATAAAGAGACAAATGAGAAACTTAAAACACATGTAGCAATTACACCGATTACTGACTAGAGCGTTCTACATTAAAATAATCGGAATAAAAGGCGGGAGGACAAGACAGGAAGAGTTGGCTAGATGGAGAAAAAGAGACATTGAATACATAAAATATGACATTAGTAGTATGACAGTTTTGCTGAGAGGCATTTTTGCCACATTATGAGAAGACAACAACTGGAATATGTTGTGACAACCGGACAAATTTTTGGAAAGAGAGACAGAGGAAGACAGCGGGAGAAGTCTTGTGTCATGGCTCTTAAGGGAGTCAACATACGAATTGATCCATGCCGTCGGAGATAGCAATTTGTAGAGAGGTATGATCGCCCACGCCAGCCGGCAAGGCACTGAATGATGATGATAAGAAACAAGAAAAGGGAAGCACAAACAATTACATTGGCTTTGTCTCTGCAATGGTATAAGTGCCGGTCGTTGCTAAGAAATAACAAAATAACAAAACACCAAAAATGATGGGGTTACCTGCAACTTCCTCTAAGGGATTTGCAACTAGCGTTTTTGTTCTCTCTGCGATGCTTCACTGCAAAAACAGTAGGGCACAAGAAAAAAGAAGACGAAGGAGGTTGAAGACAACGATGTCGGTAAAACTACATTGCAATGCTGGAATGATATTTAGAAACTGGGAGAAATACAAGGCCACATACTGGTCAGACAGGTTTAGTAGAAATGTACGTTGAAGTGGTCAGTATATATCAGTTATCAGTTGGGGCATCTTCATTGCACTCCGGACAGGTCCATAGGTGCTCAGATCCACCCCCCAGCATATGCATCAATGTCCGGTGGCTAATAGTGCCACTTCTGTGTTGGTTAACGAGGCACCTCGTTTTCCCGATGTACCTCTCGTGTCTGGCCGTGCCAATTCTTACTTCCAAGTCTTTCATCCTGGACAGCGATGTGGATTCACTGACGTCAAAGTCCTCTTTTCTCGACATATCTTTGGACGTTAATAACATCGGCACGATCCATGGGCTGGCCATTTACAGGGGGTGCAGAGCCAGCCAGTTCATCAGCTCGTTCATTTCCCTGGACTCCCGCATGTCCCGGGACGAAGATGAAGGTGACTTTACGGACAACAGACTTCCTCAGCGACTCAGTCCACTGTCTACGTACAATTCCAGCTTCGACCTTCCGAATCATGCTCATTGAATCACTTAGTACAAATACGTTGGTATAATGCTGTAATTCTAGCCATAGGAAAGCCTGTGTTACTGCCATCACCTTCATCGTCATGCTGCTCGTGGGCATTGTGTGGCCACCACGATTCTTGAACAATTCGGCCAGCTGAACGGGCTGTAAATGCCCATGCACTTCTCTGCTTCTTTACAACAGATCCATCTGTATAGATGAGCACTTCGGGGTTGTCTGCGTGTTCATTGATGAGCGCGTTGACCTCTGCATTGACAATGGCAGGGTTCTGTTCTTTGCACCGTCTGTCAAGTGTGATAATGCAGGAGAAGGTGCACTTAAAAGCTGGTGGCACAGGCACCCATTCCTTGAAGAGGTTGATACTGGTAGGACTGCAGATCTGTCTGATGATATCTTCCGCCCGACCCATCCATGATTTACCCCTCTTTAGCCTGTTGCCCTTTTCTTTGAATATATAATGTTCTAGTATGCCGACACCACTGTATATGCTCACTCCCCAGATGTAAGGTGATTTTCTTTTACAGATGTCTTATCTTCAGCAAGGTGATTTTAATATAAATAATTCCTTTTCTTGTAAAGCTGTTAGTGTTAACATAAACTGTGCCTCTTTGATTTTAAGTATTACAGAATATTATATTAACAATGCTAGTGTCGAACAAGAGAACAGACAAATCTATCAAACTTGAGTTCAGTGTGGTTATTAAGACCAATACAATTGAGAAAAGTCAAATAGTTTTGAGTGAATAAAAACAAAATTAAAAAAAAAAACAAAACAATCACGAATGTCTGGAAATGAAAACTATGGATGGAGGTTTAGTGGGAAATCGGAGAAGAAGATCGCAACGCGGGTAGATAAAATATGTGGTAGATAATGTACTACAACAACAGATGCGGGACATTGGTGTATGATATGGAGAAATGTCGAAAGACGTATGAGGCAACGTCCAACACAGATCAAGCCACATGATGATGCTGATTATTTGAGACCTGCTGATCTTAACGCGAATTCCCTTGACATGTGCAGACCGCAATCTTGACGTTAGTCTAGGAATCGTTGATAACACACGGGTTTTCCGTGAGGATATTCATCCGTTCTCCATTTACGCGTGTCTTGGCCTGCCTGTCCCAAACGCGTACGGTGAGTCCGGGTTGTATCATGTACAACCGCAGATCTGGAATTCCAATGTCTTAAAAGCTGCTGATTCTGTTTTAAGTGGATTGCTGTCTGATATAATCATGCTGCAGGGTTAGTTGTCTAAACTGCAGATAGGGTAGATCTGCAGATAACGCTTCACGACTTCTCTCTAGAACCAGTTTTCTGGTAGAACGACATTTTAGTATTCTTTCTTCAATCAATTGTCTAGTAAAACGACGTTTTAGTAAATCTTTCTTCAATCAGTTGTTTAGTATAACTGCGTTTTAGTATTTATTTCTTCAATCAATTATCTAGTATCATCATCATCATCATCATCATCATCATCATCATCATCATCATCATCATCATCATCATCATCATCATCCATCACCATCACCATCACCACCACCATCACCACCACCACCACCACCACCACCACCACCACCACCACCACCATCATCATCATCATCATCATCATCATCATCATCATCATCATGTGCCATGTCGATAAGCGTGGGCGGTCATAATTCGCCAGCTCACTCGATCACCAGGGTCGTGGATCAGCTCAGTTTTCTTGTCTCGATCATACTACGTGGCCAAGCCATTCAGGTATTTACTTCTCTGCCTTCCCTTGTTCTCTTCCTCTCGAACTTGTCAGTTGTCATAAGTTCTCCAATTTATTGCTTTTCATAACGTGACCAAAAATGTTGACTGTCTACGTCTAATTTCTCTAAACAGTTCGATGTTTATTTGTTTCTAGTAGGACTTGGTCATTGGTTTTTCTGTCTGTCCATGGTATTCTTTGCATTTTCCTAAGAAACCACATTTCCACAGCCATCAGATGTTTTTCAGCTTGACTGCTCATTGTCCAAGCTTCACATTAATACAAAAGTAAAAGCTCTATGTAGCACCTCAACAATCTTTTTCTCTTTACAATTGACATCTTTTTATTGGTCACTATTATGCTTTTCATCTTGCAAAAGGCTACCTTCGCCATGGCGATTCTTGTTCTAATCTCTACAAGGCATCTCCCGTCAGATGTTATGAGTGTTCCGAGATAATTGTACCGATTTACTTTTTTAAGTATATTCCCATTTACTTGTATGTTATATTGTGGTATTTAGTTCTTCCTAGTGACGACCTTAATCTGTGTCTTCTTAAAATTTAATTCTAACCCTAGTTGTTCACTGTGTGCAACAACACCATCTACTAAATCAGATCCTGTTCATTGTGTGCAATCAATACTGTATCATCCACATATCTAACGTTGTGAATGTTTCCACTTCCAATGATAATTCCTTTCATATCTTTTACATTTCTGAAGTATTTTCACTGGACGAGTAGAAACAATTTCTAGTATAATGACGTTTATTTCTATCTTGGACCAGTTATCTGGTGTAAGTAATTGTGATTGTTGTTGTATTTTTTTTTAAATGTTATTTTTTTATTTGACGGAATTATCTGATATAACGACCCTGTAGTATTTCTTTATATGATATATTATCTAATTTAATTCCCTTTGGGTTATTATGTATGGGGTCTAGTATATGAAATAATACATTTCCGGCCAGGTTTCAGGTATAATAACTGTTTAGCACATTTTGGGGGACCTACCCCACCCCCTCCACATATCAACACTATTGAGCTTCCACCCTACAATGTCATGAAAGAAAACGAGCTCAGTTTATGTCATAAGTAACATTTGTGACATGTTTACAGGTAAGAAATGCCGCAATACCATGTCATAAAAGAAAACGAGCTCAGTTTATGTCATAAGTAACATTTATGACATGTTTACAGGTAAGAAATGCCACAATACCATGTCATGAAAGAAAACGAGCTCAGTTTATGTCATAAGTAACATTTATGACATGTTTACAGGTAAGAAATGCCACAATACCATGTCATGAAAGAAAACGAGCTCAGTTTATGTCATAAGTAACATTTATAACATGTTTACAGGTAAGAAATGCCACAATACCATCAACAGCCAAAAAATGTTAGGGTCGAATGCGACGTCCTGTAAAAGAAATACAATTAACTTTATTTTACGACAGGTAATCAAAGAGAAAGTGAACTGAGAACCGAGAAGTCAATTGACAGTTACCATTCCAAAGAGTGTTTACTCTACAATTACCATTCCAAAGAGTGTTTACTCTACAGTTGCCATTCCAAAGTGTGTTTACTCTACAGTTACCATTCCAAAGTGTGTTTACTCTACAGATACCATTCCAAAAAGTGTTTAAACTACAGTTACCGTTCCAAAAAGTGTTTACTCTACAGTTATCATTTCAAAGAGTGTTTACTCTACAATTAATATTCCAAAAGGGCGCTGCGTGGTCTCGAGGTATGGTGTCCGCCTCGAGTGCTGGAGGTCCCGGGTTCAAGCCCCGGTGAGGACCGGGATTTTGTTCACATGGACTTCTAGTAATAAAATTTCCCCTGGTCTCTAGGTAGTGAGATCAGACGCCCGTGTGTATTGTTGCGCACGTAAAAAACTTCTTGGCAGTTGGAAATCGAAAAAGAGTAGCCTAACGGCGCTGCCCGGGCAAAATTTCGAGTTAAAAATCTACCCAAAGTAATTTCAGGATCCTCGCCGGTGCTACGGAGTTCGTACACTGAGCTGAGTTTCTCCAGACTCAGGTTTGAGTTAGGAGGAGAACGGAACACTTATAGGTTACACCCGTGTGTCGTGATGTTGATCCATCGACTAAACTAAACTAAACCAATTAATATTACAAGAATTGTTCACTCTACAGCAGAGGTTCCCAAACCACGGCCCGCGGGCCACTTGTGGCCCGCCAAATGTTAGTAAGTAGCACGCGAGGCCTCGTTATTTAAAATAATATATTTTAATAATTTCAAAAAAAATGCACTCGGAGCTTCCCGTCCGCGTGCGATAATTTACTCTGCTCGTTGTTGTTATGTTCAGATATTATCGAATGCGCCTGTTCAGTTCGCAACCTTTAGCTGATCATACGATTTCATTCTGGCGACTATTGTCTGTCAAACAATTTGAACACTTGTGTCCATTCGCTCAGATCGCATATGTGTATATTATCGCATTTGTTGTATTCGAAATTTTAAAGGAAAACATGAATTTTAAAAAAAAAAAAATGTTTTACAGGCCAATTAAAAAAAAAAAAAAAAAAAAAAAATATACATTTGTCGTTTTGGTTCGACTTACAGATGCGAGCAGTCATTTTCCGCAATGACTGTTATAAAAAACAAGCTACGTTACAGACTCACCGACAGTAACCTAGCTGTTAGCTGCGCTTATGACTTTGGACACGACAGATTTGTACCCAGACATTGATAAACTGGCATCTTAACTTAAGTAACTGATTATGAAGAACAGTTACAATTGTAAATTAATTATATTAATAGCGATTTTCGAAACTTATTTAAAATTTATTGTTAAATTAACTTTTGATTTTAAACCAAAAAATGACCGCAGAGTAGCACTGACACTGACTGTCTTTAAAGTTTTAGAATTTTTTTGACGAAAGTTAAGAAAGGTAAGAATGATATTGCACGAATTTTATAATTTTATAACGTTGTGGCCCGCTTAACTACCGAAAATAGTAGAAATGGCCCTCTGCTTGAAAAGCTTGGGAACCACTGCTCTACAGTTATCATTCCATAGAGTGTTTACTTTACAGTTACCATTCCAAACAGTGTTTACTCTACAGGTACCATTCCAAAGAGTGTTTACTCTACAGTTAACATTTCAAAGAGTGTTTACACTACAGTTACCACTCCAGAATGTGCTACTGTATCAGGGAGGCCAACAGTAACGCAATGGCTAGCAAGCCAGCCTGCCGGTCCGGCCGTCAAGGGTTGACATTCAAATCCAAACGGATTATAAAAGATGCTAGCCTACAAATGTGTACCAGGCAATGACATGGGAAGCAAAGACTCCCGGTGTGAACTTACCACGTCACCCATCGAGTCCCGACTGGTCTGTAGAAATATGCGTTTAGAGCAGTGGTTCTCAACATTTTTTGACCCATGAATCCCTTCAAGTTATGTTCAGAATCTCATTCCCTGCCTTTTCGTATTTCCTCCCTATAAATCCCACCCCGCCCCTACGTAAGCATGGAAGCTAAATTTAATAACACATACTGAAACAATTATAGAGTCAAACTAAAACGTGATTTGCAGGTCTATATACGTTATAAAACAAATTTCAGAAGAGCAAGAAGTACAGAACCGTAAAGTATGGAGGGAAACACATTATCAAGTAATCGGTTCTTGTATAAACGCGATTTTGAAAATCCCCCCCTCCCAAATCTTAAATTCCCCCCCTGGGGGGGGGGGGGGAATTCTCCACCGGTTGAGAACCACTGGGCTAGAGCTATATGCCCAGTGTTCTTTAAGTCGTGTGACAACTCTACTGACAATAACTAACATATCAAGATCCCTTTACAATAGCAATAACCACATGTTCCCATCTTGGAGACAACATGGCCTGCCTGAGGTGATAGGAAAGATTCCTGGTAGTGTGAAAAAGAACACTCAGAATGAAATAGATTAAACGGAAAGAAGTAATGAACTATATAGAAGAACATTGCCTAAACAGCACTTAGACCAACGCATATACAGACAAATCATCAACAAAATCATTTTAAGAAGAGCCGGAGGGATTTTTCTGAATCTAGAAAATGGAGCTAAGAAAACATAGTCAGTGACAACTAGAAAGTACTCAAGTCACTTCAAAGCTGAGGTTTAGGCGTTAATAACTGCAGCAGAATGATGTTGACAAATAATATTAACGAGGAACGCATAGCTGTCTTCAAAGATGCGAAGTCAGTTGTGTCAACACCGAAGAGCAGAAACAGTCCAGATCTAACGGACCTAAGAGCTAGACTCTACAAACTATGTCAGAAGTCCAAAAGTGTTATAATGATAAGGGCTGCAACCAGCTAAGCCATACGAGCCAGGAGCCTTCACCAACAAAATACACGACCAGAGGAGACTGACACGATGGACCACCACCGACCAATCCCCTAGCTGACGTCACAGACACAAACACTTATGTAACCAGTCAGAGTTAGGACTCACTCGTAAGAGCGCACAAGACAAAAAGATGATTAAAAACCCACAAAAACCACGGATCTCAACAATGACTACGGCTGAAAGAAGCAGGTTGAACGAGACCGAATTTGGAATTTTTGTTTTTGAACCAAGCAAGCAAGCAATAGAATGAATTCCCCTCACATTCATCATCATCAAGTGCCATGCCAAAAGCTTAGGCGGTAATGATTCGCCATCTCACACAGTCACCAGTCTTGAATCAGGTCTCTGTTCTTGTCCCGACCATGCCATGCTGCCAAACCATGAAGGTATTTATCCCTGTTTTTTCTTCTTGCTCTCTTCTCATCAAGCTTGCCAGTTGTCACTAAATGTTTGTAGTCGAGGGAAAAGACAAAGGGAGACAATCATAAAGACTGATGCTTCCTTCACTACGGTGCTAAGAGGTAAAGAGTAGTTCTGACTTCGTTACGGCCAAAGAAGAAAAATAGTGAAAAGAGAGAGAACCTCACACCGCCTCAACCGACAAAAAAAAGGTGATAGTAATTAGATAAGAAGATATACGAGATCTCGGGCAGGGGCCTCAACTCTGGACAATAACTGTCATATTTGAGACCCAGACATTGGATTAAGGTGTTAGATTGTGGTAGAAATAGTGGTTGTAAAAACTAAAAGAGACTAAACAAACAAATCAAAAACAGTACAAAAATAGCTCTTTATTTATCAACTGCTACAAATTTTGGTGACAATTTGTGTTCGAACACATTGAATAAAGCATTCAATAAGGGATGTTCAATTACAGATACAACAGACAACTGTATATATCAAACAACAACAGTGGGTAACCCCCAACCAATCAACATCACTTAAGACAACAGGGTACACCAAGTACCACAACACAGGTGCTCCAAGCAATAGCTGGTTAGACTGACACAATAAAGAACCTTGACACAAGCAACACTGCACAGACAATAAGGCACTACAAAAACATAGGTTACACAACATAAACCCCAAGACACGGCATAAACAAAGAGTTGTGACACAATTTACTATCCCACCAAGAACCCAGGCTTGCTGACACTAACTAGTCAGCCGCTCAGCTTTCTCCTCTGACATATGTTGTTCACTGATGAACAGATGGGAAACCCCACATATCTCGTCTCAAGGCGGGCTGGCCACAAAACTATTAACACAGAGCCCAAGCGCCTTCCTTCACATGGTCTAGCTGGCTGCTACAAGGAAAATGGCCTCAGGTCTCTTTGTTTCAGAGTGGCGTTTTTGGCGTTGTCCAGATTTTTAACTCGAGATAGACCAAACCAAAATTCGTTGGTCTGGCGCTATCACATTTTGAAATCCATTTCTTCTCATAATGTGTCCAAATACTACTGACTATCTATGTCGAATTTCTCTAATCAATCAATCCATACAATAATATGTGTTCTATATAGCACTTCACAATATTTTTTCTCACTACAATTGACAACGTTTTGTTGGTAAGTCAAGGCACAGCTGACGCCGACTCCGACCAGCGACAACGAAAAACTACTGGCGGAAATGAAGGAGATCCAGCAAAACATCGAGGAAGAAGTGGAACATGTGGCACTCATTAAGAAAGAGAACTAAGAAATCCTACAAACCATTAAATCAGAGCGAGAACTATAGAAAGCTGAAAAGGAACTTTTCCGAAACAAAACAACAGAAGCCATACAAGAAATTGCAGAGAAACGCGCAAGATGAAAACCAAGAGACCGAGAATCGCAAGCGAAAGCCAGCAGCCCAACCACGACGCCCGAAACAGTCAAAGGGAAACCAATATCCCGCCAGACATCCGAAGAAAACCGAGATGAGCACCCTGACGTCGGCAGAGAGGACGACCCGACACCGCCAGTATTTACCGATGAATAAATCGCAGAGATAAAGAGGACATACGAACTCAAGTGCAAGAATTACAGAAGGCGCATGGAAGAAAAAGCAAAGAAGCGCAAGAAACTCAAGGGGAAACTAATGCCCTGCCGTATCGCTGAAGAACCAGATTTATACGAGGATGACGAACACCCATGGCAATACTATATAGATGACGGAGAGATCGTCCCACAGAGGACCAGAGAGGAATAAATCTAAAGGCAACAGCAACTCAAACTCGACAGTGAAAACAAGCACAAGAAAGAAAATGAAATCATCGAAAAGCTGATACAGAAAATACACAAAAAAGGAGGCAAAAAGACTCACCCCTCCCCCCCCCCAAAAAAAAAAGTCCTTATAAGGACTGCAACCTCTCAAGCCAGGAGATTTCACTTACCAAATATGCTACCAGAGGAGACGGGAACAAAGGAAAGCCGCCGACCAATCCCCCAGCTGACGTCACAGATACAAACCAATATAACCAGTCCGAGATAGGACTCACTCGTAAGAGCGCACAAGACAAGAATCAGGTGAAGGAACCTCAAAACACCACGGCTCTCAAAAATAACCACCGCTGAGAAATCAGGTTAGACGAGACCGAATTTGGAAATATTTTTTTTTCGAAAATTGGAATTGGAATTGGAATTGGCGAACTTTAAGACGTCTCTGTGTCTTTGAATGTACAGACAGCCCAAGAATCTTGCTCCATGCTTGCCCAGGCAGTTGGTGCACTTTCTTTAATTGTTGGGTGCTCGGAAGTCCGTGTCCAGCTTGGCCAACGGACACTCCTTGAAGGCGTGGTGATCGGTGCAGTAACGGCAGATTTCCGTCTTACTGCGACATGCTGCTCTGCTGTGGCCGGCCCTCTGGCATCTGGAATATTGATTGACTTTTGGGATGAATCTCTCTGGCTGTTGTATTTTCTTGTTGATTGATACTGTAGTCGGCATTTCACTGCCCTCTGTCGTCACCACCTGCCAAGGTTGTAGGAATCTTGGAGTAGGTGAGGAGCCGCTCCGCCTTCAAGAATCAGATGTGGAGATTCTCTTCTCGTAGCTGCTTCAGGATTTCTTCGCCTTGGATACTTGTTTGTCGGTGAGTCGGTGTTTCCGACTCTGGTGTCTTTCTCCTCCCTCAGCCTCTCAGTAGGTTTGGCTATTGTTTGTGGTAGGTTGTCGTCGTCCTTCCTCGTGGTAGCTTCATTAGAGGTTGCTTGAGGTTCTTGTTGTTTGCTGCAGCTCGCAGGTAGATTCTCTCCGCTCGTCTTCTTGTCGGTCCCACGCTGCATATCTTGGTTGCCACGTGCCTTTTGGTGTTTTTGCGACGTGCCATTTTCCCCCGTATCAGGCTTCTTGACTTGTTCAGGTGACTTGTCTTGTTAGCGCTAGCAAATGCGAATTGATGCGTGATGCGGTGGTGAATGGATTGTTATCAATACTGTATCGTCCGCATAACTTATATTATTGACGCTTTGTCCTCCGAATAACTCCTTTCATGTCTTCTAAATTTATCATGACATTTTCACTATAAAGGGAGAAAAAATATTTAGACATTACACATAATTGTCGTACATCTCTCCTAATAGGCTGAAATTGACCCACTTCATTATCAATTAGTATGGCAGCTGCTTGTTTCCATTAGATGTTCTTTATAACTCTAAGATATTTTCTTTTTTACGCATCCATTTGGAGGTTTGCCAGCATTTTCATCATGTCAGTGTATCTTACTCTATCGAAAGCTTTCATGTAATTAATGTAGCAAAGATGAAAGTCTTTATTAATGTCCCCTGACATTACAACATACCTAAACATGACCAGGCTGAGAGTCTGGTAATGGAAGACAACCTCAGCCAGAGATAGACATAACCTATGATGAGGCCAGGCGGTTTATAAGAAGTAATCATAGAATCAAGTCGGAATCATATCATCCAGGAAACAAGAAAGATTATACATATTACTAACTTCACATAAGAGAACAAGAATAAATCTTCAGACTCCGCACAGGGCACAACAGACGTAAATACCCATGCCCCCCCCCCCCCCCCCCGCAAATCCTTTGCAGGACATCGCTGTCAACACCAGCATTTTACTGCTGTTGATAATTTCTTGGCAAGATTACGCTCAGTAGTTTGTCATTGCTTTCTGAGCGGCCGGCTCACTTATACCGTAAGTCACCAATGCGGCGAGAACCGCTACCAATTCTCGCTCGCGGCGAGACCCTACGTGGATAAACGAGATTACGAGAAAGTCGTTTAGCACCTCATCTAGGGAGACCGGCTAACCCATGTTTAGTTATAGTCTGTTTACTTTTGTCTGCCCCAATATAAAATTACATATCTTAGTAACCAACTGAGGGGAAATGACGAAATTTAGCATATAACCTTATCATTATGTCCAACTGACAAACATTTTTTTTTTCTTCTGGAGATTGTACAGCAGATTTCAAAGTTTGTTTATATGCAGTATATAATTTACGGGTCAGAGATAAAGTGCACATTATTAAATGTATTACGTATTCACACGGAAACATTAGTGTTGAATAGTTAATTTTCTCGTGGGAAATGGGATTGGTCTTATGACAAGAGCCTCGCGTAGTGGAACGGGGCATTATTGTAAAACAAGTTTGTTAGCGAGAAATCACTAGTTTTTCACCAAAACATAAAAGAAATGTCGCCGCTTTCCATGATTTAAGTTTCTTTTGGACCTATCAAAGACATATTCCTTGGGTGGGGGTAAATATAAGACGGCATGAAAAATTTCATAACGATGCAACAGACAGTTTTCAAAATAATTGATCATGAATGAAGGCATTCATTTCTGGACAGACTATAACTAAAAATGGCAAATGCAGATGAATGTAACCGTAGAACTGGTAACATGACAGGCTAATCTTACGCAGAATAGAGAAAAGTATCTTGATCTACACCCGATCCATTATAGAACACACTCTATGGAGATGTTACCAGCTCAAGTTGACTTCTGCTTTCTTTAATTATATTCATGTTTACGTCTGAATGTGTACATAGAAGATATACCCATATGAAAACATGACTAATGGGTTCGATTTGTGTACATACACACGGGGATACGACGCCATGTGACTATGCTAGGGTTGTCCTCGGTGTTATCTAACTGGCTGAGAATATGTCTGGTGCTAAAGGGTGCGAGCACTGTGTCGGATCCCCCGGGTCATATTGATTGCGTGCACTGTGCTTGGAAACCTCCCGGGTCCTACTGACTGCGTACACTGGGTTGTGCTGTATCAGTTGCTACTTCATTCCGGCACTGTGGTGGAATCATGTCTGGTGCCTTTGTCTGAGTATACTGCACTGGTGCCCCTGTCTGAGTGTACTGTACTGGTGCCCCTGTCTGAGTGTACTGCACTGGTATCCCTCAGTCGTAGTGTACTGCACTGGTGCCCCTCAGTCTTAGTGTACTGCACTGGTGCCCCTCAGTCTTAGTGTACTACACCGGTGCCCCTCAGTCTTAGTATACTGCACTGGTGCCCCTGTCTGAGTGTACTGCACTGGTGTCCCTCAGTCGTAGTGTACTGCACTGGTGCCCCTCAGTCTTAGTGTACTGCACTGGTGCCCCTCAGTCTTAGTGTACCGCACTGGTGCCCCTCAGTCTTAGTGCACTACATTGGTGCCCCTCAGTCTTAGTATACTGCACTGGTGCCCCGGTGTCTGAGTGTACTACACTGGTGCCCCTGTGTCTGAGTGTACTACACTGGTGCCCCTGTGTCTGAGTGTACTACACTGGTGCCCCTGTGTCTGAGTGTACTACACTGGTGCCCCTGTGTCTGAGTGTACTGCACGGACTAGCCACACTACTTGTCCCTGAAGTCAACATCGATAGTTAAGACGGACTTTAAAGAGCGATGTTCGTATGTTCATAGTTCATAGTAGGCCTATCACTAATGATACCATGGCAGACATGTTGTAAATCGTTATGTGGGTAAGACAACGACGTGCTTTATCTCGTGTTCCTGAATCATACATGTGTGTAAACCCTGAAATGAGCTGCGGTAGTTATGGGCTAGATGCTAGCCTGCTCTAGCGGTGGTCTGGGCTTCGTTTCTCACCGGGGCGATTTCAAATTGTTATATTTAACCTGGGTTCCAAGGGCTACCCAGCCAAACATGAGTGACAGGACATATATTGTAGGGTAAAGGAGGCCGACGGGATACTGACCATATCAGCTACGAGTGCAGACTGGTCTATATAGATGTGTGTTGCTACATATTCCAAGTCTGCTTCATGCTTGCAAAAGGGTTCCTATACTGACTTATGTGATGTAATTTACTGATGTGATATAATGTGACCTGAACACATGCAGGACACTGTCCGTGTCTGCTAATCACTGACTTGACGCCGGCGCGACTTACACATGTCTACTAAACCGATCACACATCTGACAGTATAATGTTACAGTTACAAGTCTGGCATTGGCAGACTGTACAACAATGTTTAGGACAGAAATGGAATAAGTCTGCGAACAAAGCTGAAAGACTATAAAGCAGTTGTGTTATCCACACTGCTATATGCTTGTGAAACCTGGACTGTTTACCAGCGACAAGCTATCAAATTAAACCACTTCCAAACAGTCTGCTTTAGGAAGCTATTGAGGATTAAATGGCAAGACAAGACACCAAGACACTGAGATCCTAGAAAGAGCGTCCATGCCCAGTATGCACACTCTACTAATGAAGAATCAGATTCGCTGGGCTGGTCACTTGACTCGCATGCTCTGGCATGCTCACAGGCTCCCTTAACGAATTTTTTTTTTAAGGTGAGCTGCGTTGTGGTAAACGCTCCTATGGCGGCCAGAGGAAACGCTTTAAAGACAATCTGAAGATCTCACTAAAAGCTTTTGGAATTCATCACAACACTTGTGAGACTGCTGCCAGAAACAGAAATCATTACGCAAGGGTGTAGTCACTTGTGAAGCAAACAATACTGCAAGAACTGTGAAAATGGCTGGGGGAAAAAAAAAAAACAGAACGTCACGCATTCTGTGCCTACATTGTCAAAGAACATTTCGAGCCACAATAGGCCTCACTAGCCATCTTAGAACTCACGGCTGAAAACTTTTAACCCCACTGGATGAAAAGAATGGTCATTATCATTCTTGATGGACAAACACCAAAGTTATATCATTTAAATAAAGCTGGTGCTGCATCACTAAGAGGTGATTTGATGCATTATAAGGCAGATATGGTGAAGGACCCACTATGAGCACGTGAATAGTGCAGAAAAACAGATAGGCTATCATGGTCTAAGAGCAGAGGTTCCCAAACGACGGCCCGCGGGCCACTTGTGGCCCGCCAGCTGTCAGAAAGTGGCACGCGAGGCCTCGTTATGTAATATAATATATTTTAATAATTTCAAAAAATGCACTTGGAGCGCCCCATCAGCGTGCGATAATTGACTCTGCTCGTGGTTGTTATGCTAAGATATTATCGAATGCGCCTGTTCAGTTCAGTAAAACTTTCAGCACGAAGTAAATTATTTGAAATGCAATTCTGCACTGAGATGTCAATTTCTGGAGCTGCCTGCTTCACCTTCAGCTGATCATATGATTTAATTCTCGCAACTCTTGCCTGGCGAACAATTTGAACACTTGCGTTCATTCGCCCATTTGTCGTTTTGGGTTCGACTTACAGATGCGAGCAGTCATTTTCCGCAATGACCGTTATAAAAAAAAAACAAGTACCGTTCCAGACTCACCGACAGTAACCTAGCCGCGCTTAGGACTTTGGACACGACAGATTTGTGCCCAGAATTTGATAAACTGGTATCTGAACTTAAGTAACTGGTTATGAAGAACAGTTACAATTGTAAATTAATTACGTTAATAGCGATTTTCGAAACTGATTAAAAATTTATTGTTAAATGAACGTTTGATTTTAAACCAAAAAATGACCGCAGTGTAGTACTGACACTGATACCTTTAAAGTTTTAGAATTTTGTTGACGAAAGTTAAGAAATTTAAGAATGATATTGCACGACTTTTATAATCTTATAACGTTGTGGTCCGCTTAACTACCGAAAATAGAAGATATGGTCCTCTGCTTGAAAAGCTTGGGAACTACTGGTCTAGAGAAAATGCCGCAGCAGAGGGTGGTCAGAGGATCTGGTAGACAGTGATCACTCAGAGGTAAAGCAAGACGGTCATATAATCAGATTGTAAAGGACACCATTAGTATTGGAACTCTTCGCTGGCTGTTGAAGATGCAGACTGAGCGTGTATGAGAATGCTCCGATTGCAATGATGTCGGTTAATGACTCAACTCAACTCATTTAAATTATCACATCTTTCCCCATCGAAAGTTACAAAAGTACACTTTTATATCCACTGTATCCTCATCACCATCATGGGCCACGTCGAATGGCACAAGCAATCATACATATTCTCCCACAACCATCTGTCACTTGTCAACACAGTGAACATTATTTTCCTCTGTAGACTTAAGTCTCTGATTCCCCAAGTATTTTCTGTTTTCTGATCTCTTCTCTGTTGTCTAGCTGTCCATACACTTCTCTGTGTTGTCAGAATGTCCCTAAGTCTTCTCTGTTGTGTGTACGTCCCAAAGTCTCCTCTGTTGTCTGAAAGTCGCCAAGTCTCCCCTATTGTCTGAATGTCCCCACGTCTTCTTTTTTGTCTGAATGTCACCAAGACTTCTATGTGTTGTCTGATTGTCATCAAGTCTTCTCTCTGTTGTCTGAATGTCCCCAAGTCTTCTCTGTGTCATCTGCATGTCCCCAAGACTTCTCTGCGTTGTCTGAATGTCCCCAAGTCTTCTCTCTGTTGTCTGAATGTCCCCACGACTTCTCATGTTTCTGATGTCTTCTCTGTTCTCTGAATATCCCCAAGTCTTCTCTATTGTCAGAACGTCCCCAAGTCTTCTCTGTTGTCGGAATGCGCCACACCCTCCCCCACAGACTTTCTATTCTCATTCAATGACCAAGAACAAACGATTGTTTTGATCTACTCACAGTAACTGTGTTTGTTCATTTAACCCCATGCACTTCGCTTTTTCTGGAAACAAATACGCACATCTCAACCGGTGTTGTTAATCTTATGCAAGCACGATAGGAACATTTGCCACATGGTGGCCCCTCTTAAGCCATCATGCCTATATCGAAGCGATAAAATCATTAAAATAAACACGGTCTCTGACTTCTCCCTTTCAATGTCTGCGAAACAAACACACGGCAATCCTTTTGGCCGTCATTAAAATAAATTGAGCAGTCATCCAGCTGACGTCAATAAAATAAATAGGCGATAAGCGCCTAGCCTTCAATGTCCATAAAACGCATTGATCTTCCTTTGCCCTCACGTCATTCAACAAAAACAGATCCGGCAGCCGCTCCCACCCTTGTCATTAACATTAAAATACAGTGATCTGGCATTCGCCTCACGTCTCTGAGCTAAACTCTCTGAGCTAAACGTACGTCACTGAGCTAAACACACGTCACTGAGTTAAACAAACGCTACTGAGCTAAACATACGTCACTGAGCGAAACATATACTACTGAGCTAAACAGACGTCACTGAGTCAAACACACATCACTGAGCCAAACACACACACACAAACACACACACACACACACACACACACACACACACACACACCCATCTTCTTCCTCTTATATCAGTTGTATAATCATCGTGTGCCATGACGATAAGCGTGAGCAGTCATGGTTCGCCGTCTCACACGGGGAACCAGAGTCATGGATCAGGTCTGAGTTCTTGTCCTGATGACCTCATGCCGCCACGTCATTCAGGTAGTTATCTGACTTACCTTTGCACTTTTCTCATAAATTTTGCCAGTTGTCACTAAGTTTTCTAGTCTTTTTCTCCTCATAATGCTCCCCAAAACATCGTAAAAATATGAATAAATTTTGGTAGAACTTCATTAAAACTGTGAAAATGTAAACTAAATAAAATGACACAAAGTAGTGCAGCTTTACATAATCTATCTACGACTAATTCTTCTAATCAGTTTACGGTTTTATTTTAAATAACGAAGACACCAACAATAGATTGCACAGCGTGCAATCTATTGTTTGTGTCTTCGTTATTTAAATTCACTATGGTTTTATTGTTTCTTCTAGAACTTTTTCATTCGTTTTATTTTCTGTCTGTCCATAGTATACTTTGCATCTTCCTCAGTAACCACATTTCCACTGCCATTAGACGTTTCGCAGCCTCTTTGGTTATTGTCAGTAATATAAACATTCACACATATTCCCCTCTAACATCATTGAAATACCCCACCCCACCCTCACTCACAAAGAACATTACTATGAACAACAGCACGTTTTGTTTCTTTTTGTTATAGTTAAATATTTGAAATATCCATTTTATATCTATCTTTGATCTTATTAATAGAATATGAATCAACAAATTAAGAAGAGCTTCGAAGCAACGGAGGTGTGGTTTCTCAGACTAATGTTGCGAATCCCTTGGACTACCGGATTAACTAACAACGATTGCTTGGAAAAAAGCCTAATGAAAGTAAAACACTGTATAAAACAAATAAATAAAAGACACGCATATCGTTTTTTTTGGCATATATTGGGAAGAGAGGCAATGGCAAAGATTAAAGAAAGTAATGATCACATAATCTTTCACAACAAGCAAAACTAAGGACATTCTGGCACCTCCTTTAAAAAAATGTTTGCATATCCTTTACAGGACATCGCTGTCAACATCAGCATCTTTCAGCTGATTGTTGATTTCTTGGAAAGATTACACTCAGTAGTTTGCCATTGCTTTCTGAGCGGCCGGCTCACACACCCCGTAAGTTACGGACGCGATTCGAACCACTGCTGATTCTCACCGTCGTCATGTTACTTACGAGAGTATACGAGATTACGGAGAAAAGTTGCTAACCTCTAGGCCAGAAAGCCGGCACCTCCTTTAAGTGTTCACAATTATCAGCTCCGGCACTCCCTGATGTTGAAGGTCTATGATCATGTAACCCCCACTGTCCGCCGTTCTTAATGGTTCACCTTAGATGTGTGCATATCCCAACTATCATGTACTTGCTCGTGTGCAGATTAAAACTACCATGTACTTGCTTGCTCGTGTGTAGATCTCAACTACCATGTACTTGCTCGTGTGTAGATCTCAACTATCATGTACATGCTCATGACCAGATCTCAACTACCATGTACTTACCTGCTCGTTTGCAGATCTCAACTACCACGTACTTGCTCGTGTGCAGATCTCAACTACCATGTACTTGCTCGTGTGCAGATTTCAACTACTATGCACTTGCTTGCGCGTGTACAGATACCAACCACCATGTATTTTCTTGTTTGTGTGCAGATCTCAACTACCATGTACTTGCTTGTGTGAGTAATTAGTTCATGAATATTCCAATTCCCTTTACATATTAAAGTGCCATATTTTCAAGCCTAGACACCGTGTCTCATGTAAAGCCCAAAACAGTTGATTTGTGTTCGGTAACGGTTCAAATTGGAATGTCGTACAACTGTTTAAATGCCTGTAATCAATACATAGGCGGTGCTCCCCACTGGGCTTCCTCAACAAGACAACCCCGGCATTATAAGGAGAAGTCGAAGGAGTGATGATGTCATCGTCCAGAAGCTTCTGGATTTCGGCTTCCAGGGCCTTCTCTTTCGAAAAGGGCACTGGATATATTTTTTTGGCGTACGGGGTCTTGGGTAGTCAGAGTCATATCAAACTCGACCAACCCTGTCCGCCCTGGCCGATTGGTAAGAATCTGCTAATGGGACTCCAACAAACGGATGACCAGGTCTGTTTCTTCAGCTGACAGATCAGGATTTATATGTACATCCCTATAGGTTTCCCCAGGGTGTAAAGGATACTCCCTATCCGCGTCTTCGCCCGATTCAGTTTCCATCGCGACCGCCATAGTCATGAGTGGGAGAGAAGTACCATCGGATCGTTCTTCATACTTTTTGAGGAGGTTAATGTGGAAGATTTTGGATTTCCCCCTGATCCGGATGGCATAGTTGGTGCGGGACACAACCCTTTCCACCGGGAAAGGCCCCTGCCAACCAATCTCGAGTTTATTGGAACCTACTGGAAGTAACAACAGAACCCGATCCATCACTTTAAGAGACCTATCTTTCGTCCTTCTATTGTAGAAGGCCGCGTGTCTCTTTCTGGCCGCCCTCAGATTCTGAGCTGCCAAAGCCCAACCCGTCTGTAGTTTCTTCTTTAACTCTTCGACGTATTTATATGAGGATACAACTTCTTCGGAAGTTTCTTCCTCTGTCCAACATCTCAATAGGGCTTCTAAAGGACCCTTGATTGGCCTCCCGAATAGTAGAGTGGCTGGTGGCAACCCGTTCGTCCCATGGGGAACCTCCTGATAGGCGAACAAGGCGGCTGGGATATACTCATCCCATCTGTCTGGTTTTTCTTGAGCCAGCTTCCGAAGCATGGTCATCAAGGTACCATTAAACATCTCTACTTGCCCATTCGACTGAGGGTGGTACGGGCTTGTGTGAATGTGGTTATTCTGGAAGATACGAAAGACTTCCTCCATCAGCTTACCACAGAACTGAGACCCATTGTCCGTTAGGATCTGGTTTGGAAATCCCAACCGAGTAAAGGTCTCCATCAGTACATCAGCCACATGCTTAGAGTCGATTGTGGCCAACGGTATCGCCTCGCCCCACATGGAACAGCAATCCACCATCGTAAGAATATACATATTCCTCTTCCTAGTCCGATGAAGAGGACCAACCAGATCGATGGCAACACTCTCGAAAGGAGAGTTCATAATGGGCATGTCACCCAAGACTACCGGAGCCGTCCAGTGTTTTGGTGCCACACGCTGGCACTCTGGGCACGACTTGACGTACCGACGCACGTCTCCAGTCATCCCTGGCCAGTAGTAATGGCAAGAAATGCGCTGGAGTGTTGCCCCGACACTCATATGTCCACTGAATGAAATGGTGTGTCCCATATGAAGAAGCTGTTCCCGATAGGCCTTAGGAACTACCAGCTGTCCATGCTGGCGTTCCTCCACTCCGGCTCTCCGGTACAGTAACCGATTCTTCATATAATACTGACCCCGTCATGGTGGGTCAGAACTTTTTGGCAACTGGTTGAAGCAAGGTTGCAAAGTAGCATCCTGGCTTTGAGCAGCTCGTAACTCCCCAGGCAAGGATTCACGATCAAGGCCGGCGTCTGCTCATCTCCCGATTGAGATCTGGCTTGCATTGCGCCTACGTACATGGGTTCTGTTGGGATCCCTAGAAAGACGTAGCGACAACCCAAGATCATTGGGAGGATTGGATCGAGCAGAACGGCTGCCTGTATAGTGCCGGTAACATATTTCGATTTGATGTCCACCTTCGCAATCGGAAGAGACATCGCTACCGCACTCTTGGTCGCCGTTTGAATCTCAATAGACTCCCCGGTTAGTTGCTCTGGGCTCACTAAGTGTGAGGAAATTACGGCCTCAAACTGCAGACCGGTGTCATAGAGACACTTGACTGGTTGTCCGTTCACAAGTATCGTCTCTACTACTGGTGGTTTCTCGGAATCTTTGTTCTCAAGACCCCTCCCTTCTACCTCCTTGTTAGACCCTTCCCCGGTTTCTACAAGACAGGCAGCATAGCGAGAGTCTTTCTGTTTGCGCCTGCAATCGGCCATATTGTGTGTGGGAGATTTGCAGTAGGCGCACCACTTTTCACTCCACTTTCTTTTAGGAGATCCAGGTGGACTCTTACCAGAGGGTTTCTTAATTGGAACTTTATCGAAAGGATCCTCCTTCTTGGTGTGGGCTGTTTTAGTGTTCTTCTTCTTTCCAGACCATGTGTCTGGTGATCGGGATTTGGGTTGTGACAGTTCCCCATTATCCCTGTGAGCTAGCACATACCTTTCCGCTAATGTATTGACTAAGTCTAACCTCTCTGCCCCATTTTATAACAAGAAGGTTTGCAATGGCTTAGGCATCATTCTCTTCATTTGGTCTACGACCACTAATTCTTCTAAACTTTCATAGTCGTTAGCAAATCCAGCTAATGACATCCACTTCAAAAGGTAAGACTTAAGTCTAACACTGTAGGCTGCGAACATCTCCCCTGGCTCTCTCTTCGACTTTCTGAACTGCTGTCGGTATGTATGGGCTGTCATCTGGAACCTTTTCAATAATGCTTTTTCCAGAGCCTCATAGTCATTCTCCATACCAGGTGGCAACCTTGAGTAGACCTCGTACGCGGTCCCCCTCAGGCCCTGTGAGAGTTTTAAATTCCACTTCCCACGTTCCAATCCCATAGCCAAAGCCATCGACTGAAATCTGTGAAGATACTGGTCGATCTTATCTTTGTGTTCATCAAACGGGAGCAATGGGAACTTCATTGCCTGGTATGGACCGCCACTAGAAGTTGTTGAGTCAGGGAGAACGGCGCCTCCAACTGCACCCTCGCTTTCCTTGGCAGTTTGAGCTTTCAGCTCCAACTCACTCATACGGAACTCATGGTCTCTGACTGCCTGCTCTGCCTGCATCTTCCTAGCCTCAGCCTCAATTTTCTTAGCTTCGCGCACAGCTTGTCTGAAGTCTATTTCCACTTCCTGAACATATTTCTGTAACTCCGCCCATCATAACCCATCTCACGCCCTGTAGCCTTTACTTCAGCAACATTAAATTTAGCTGATGCCATCTTAAACTCAGAGTGTAAGGGAATAAGTAAATGTATATTAAATTTCTATCTCAAGTACACAACTGGTTAAATTACACGACCACAACACGTCGTATGTCGGTCAGTCTGTGTCAGAAAGAGTATAGACAATAGCCAGGCACGGTAGGCAGAACCTATTGATAGTAGACAAGATTATCTGTCCCCTATCACTATATCAGCCAGAACTCCACCAGGATTTCAAATATCCCGCGACGAGACCCCAGAAATTGTACCAAGCTACGTGGAGGGTCCCAGATAGCCCTGTCACAATGTTTAAATAATCTTCTATAGCCCTGGCTGGGATAGGTCTTTGCTTGCCAACCCTCCTCCGTTCCCCGGACTCACTGTCACTCTCTCTTTCGACCTCGGGACCTATTCCCTGATGTGTCTTTCTGGCTGATCCATAGATAACGCGGTGATCGTTGGAGTAAACTAAAACGTGATTTATTAAATTAATAAAGAACAGCGCAGGAAAACATCAAGGCAGTTAAAATAGATAGTTCTAAACAGACAAAACCGGGACACAGAATTCAGTTCAGACACAGAGCATCATGGCTTTACATCATAGACCAAGCTGTAGTCAAGGTCCGTTCTGTCCACATATCGCTCACCGAATCATAAGTCCTCCTTGCTTTCACTCCCGGTACGTTGGGCTAACAACAGGTCTATGTGGAACCAGACTAATGTTCGTGGGAAACTGTCCTGTGATCCCTGGTCACAATGCTAAGTAAAAGTTCCTACAAAGGGAAATAGTTCCTGAGCGGGAATTTGGGTAGGTATCCTTCACTGTCTCAGACAAGGATGGGTGGGTCTGATATTTATGCGGGGTTCAGTCCAGAATACAAACTGACTCGATCCTAGCGTATGGAGATGACTGGCTAGGTGTTGGAAAGACTGATGGTCATTCTTTCGGGCTAGCTGTGGCTCTATCCGGTAGAGATCATACTCTTGGCCTGGTATGGCCCAAAACTTGATAAGGACTCGGCTAAAACATCTGTGTAACAGCCCTGTCGAGACTTTCAACTCACTCTACTGCCAAACGAAGGACCCTGGAGATGACAAAGATTAGTGAGCGACCGGGCTGACTCATGCACCACAATCCTGAGGTCCAATTGGGCCTCAGTTAATAAATTTGTCATGCATTTTGGCTTACCTAATCAATTAGATAAGTGGCCCGCGTGAATGGGTCTGACCTGTCAGGTAGCCCCTGGATTGGCTACGTCCTGGCTTGAGTAGACCTCCATCTTGTAGACGTTCTGTCGGCTACCCTATGCACCTTTTTGCATACAAGACTCACTCTCCACACTCATACCCTGCCTTTATTATTATTGGGCACATTCGTTTCCCGGCTTCTCTTTCACTTGCAAACCATGCCTTTCTCACGACAAAGCTCTTGTGGTGTGGTGTGTTTAGTGATATGTGTTTCTTCCCCTTAACTAATATTATAGTAGTGGGGTTGTATGGCACGCAGTGTAGTTCCCCATCCCTAGCAAGCATAGGAAAGAAGATACTACTCCTTCCGGCGGCTGCTCTGGTCTGAGCTGTCGCCGCAATGTACCGGCAGTACCACACCTTACACGTAGAACTAGATGATCTTATCGACCAGTAACTATTCAGTTCACCCGGCCACCCTATCCGCTAAAAGATGAAAGAGATAGCCCAGTGGATCCCCTCTTCCGTTTTCAGAAGACAGAACATAAATGGTGGGAATCCGCGGATATGTAATATTTATAGTCACATGAAAGATGACAGTATGCAGAGTTCAGGCCGTATGAAGAAAGATAGCCCCCGCCCATCTGCTGCCAAGAACAAGCGAAATTATCTGGGAAGCTATAGTGCTAAGATTCGTTCCCAGGCAATGCCAAGAACAAGACGCTTAGCTAGATTGGCCAACGGTCAACCCACTCCCAATATGGCAAGACTGCCGTTTCGCCAATTCGTCTCACAAGTCGAGACAACCAGTTAGCTTTATAGACCAAGGTCTAGCAGTATTAAATAAAACCCAATTATTACCTTTCCATTCCCCAGTAGTAGGTTGCAGTGTTGTCCTAATCTTTGAATTAAATAGGCATGCTGCAAATACCAAACGGTAAGTATTGGAACGGACATGAATTGCACCAGAAGTTGCACTGGTGTGTATTTGGTGTAAGGCGCCATATCGGGTTTCCCCGAAGACAAGACATATATCTAATCGTTCTATGAAAAGACCGTGTTGTGAAAGTAACCCAAAGAACTATCTTCCATGGTGATTGAGCGAACAAGAGAATTGAGGGTTCCCGAAAGCTGTTTCCCCCTGTTTACCCAAACCCAAAGAAGGCCTGAGGACATGGGCCACTGACGTTTTGTCACAACCAGTTACCAGCATTGGTACTACACCAAAGAAGATTTGTTGCGAGAAAAAGAGGGCGCCCGAGACGTTGAAGGATTGACGACATCACAGACATTATATGCTATCTTACGGAATGACATCATCCAGCGCCAACCATCGGGTGATGGAATATCAATTAATCCTTCCCCACGGCGCATGACCACACACACGAAAGATGATGATGATGATAACGACGACGACGATGAGTTATCTATTTCCAACCTGCGCCTGTAACTATGTCTTCGTTGGGCCTCTGTTCCTCCTACTCCCTGTTTACAGTTCTCACGTGAATTATTTGTGTAGCTGACAATACTTTCACCGATATTAATCAGTCCAAGGGTAATTTATTTGGCTGGCTTGTCATTGAATGCAACATGTGTACAACCGCTGGAACTAGACGGGTGTGATTTTCCTGTCTGGCTGTCTGTTTGTTTGTTTGTCTGTCTATATGTCTGTCTGATTGTCTACCTATCTATCCGCCTGTCTGTCTGTTTCTTTTTCTCTCTCTACCTCTCTATGTTTCATACCATCTCCCCTTCTCTCCGTTTCTCAGTGTGTGATATTTAAATCACTATGTATATATATAATATATATATCATCTTTACCCATTGCTCTCTCTCCCTGTCTACTGTGAATTATGTTTTATTTTTCTCTCCCTCTTTCCCCCTCTGTGTATGTGTGTATTTCACCTCTTCGCGCTCTCTGTGCCTGTCTCCTCCTCTCACCTCTACCCCTCCCTTTCCTTCATTTTCTCTGTATATGATCTTTCTCTCCCTCTCTTTCTTTCTGTGTGTGTACATCTCCTCTCTGCCTCTCACTGTGTGTATGTGTGTATATAACTTTCCCTCTCTCTGGCAGCATATAGATATTGCTGCTCTCAGGCCGGCTATTTACAAATCTAATTTAGAAATCGAGGTTAAGCATTATTAACAGCCTACGGCGCAACACCGGCAAACAGATTCAAGTACAGTTCTTGAGAACAGGCATCTGGCTGCTGGCAACACGAATGTCAGTGATGGACTATTTCGCAATCAGTAGCTAAGAAAATCGGAGCTGTTGCACTTAAATAATCATCACCACATCATCTTATCTTTTGTTTTTCTAGTACTTTGCGGTGTCGAGGTGAGCAAAAATAACGTGAAAGTACCCATTTATGGGCTTCGTACTTTAACATTGCCCCGTCTGTTTCCTTTTGGGTCAGGCCGATTAATTATGTTTCATTCCTTTTTCTTCGAGCAGTAGGAAATATCACTGCCGGCTTGCTATGCCGGTCTCATATTTAGGACAGAATAATCTGACCAAGGGGATTCCGTTCCCCCTCGCGGTCAAGCTTTTTCAGACTGCACCAGGGGAAGGTGGGATGGACCTGTGTAGTCTGCGAGACATCGGCAGATCTCTTGGGAAGTAAAGATGGCCGGCGTAATACTATACAAATATAGGGCTGGCACCATGTACCATGTGTACCTTAGGTTGTGTAACATGGACATTGACTTGAGTGTGTGCACAGCAAACACATGTGCAGATTTACATGGAGGTTCATTTTCCATCTTAATCCCTCCTGAGAAGGAACAGTCGATCCTAACTCTACGGGCTGCAGGGCCAGACGCAGTCCACACCTTGTATACATTGAACTTGAATGTTCTAGACACATTCTAATCCCGCAGACAGAGAAGTCTGAACCTACCGACATTCCACAAGAGAGCATCGAAGACTACTGGCTCTTAAACAGCTTCGTGTCTCGCAAACTAAATATCCTTTTGCGATATTAAACTTCACAGTGGTTTGGGAAAACAATGATAGAAGACGTGGTTGCTGGAAGCAGAGGCAGGGGTCAACCAAGAACAAGATGTTCACAGGTCATGGAGGACAGTTTAGGCACGAAGCTGTAGGAAGCAAGCTACTGGCAATGGATCGATACATTCATGGCGGTTCGTGGTGAGAGCGACGTCTTGCACACGCCCTGATGTTATAGGAATGATATGGACTGTGTATTTGTGTCATCCATCCAGTTATCCAGTGGCTTGTCCGGTACAGAACTTTGCCTACACAAGTCTGTCGACATTTCTCCAATGTCTCTTTTACCAGATCTAGCCATCTCTCCATGGGTCGCCCTCTTGCCTTGTACCCCGATGTTCTCACGTAGTATGATCTAGCCACTGGTTGATGTGGTTCCACTCTAGCCAAATGCCAGAACCAATAAGTAACTCAGAAAGAGGAATCCCCAGAATGTGATAACATCACAGCAGAGTTGATTAAAGCTGGTGGAGAGCGAAATGTGACAATAATCACGTGTTATGTACAATGATGTAGGAAACAGGAATATGGCTAACGGAGTGGATGAGAACAAAATATATCTTAATACCCAAACGGTGAAATGAAATTGAAGGCCCGCGCTTTCATATGATTCTTGCTGTACCCAAGGTTGCATAAGGACGTGGTGACCTTCACCTAAAATTGAAGCGGCAGTGACTTGGCAATGACGCCAGATCTGAGATTATTTGTTTTAACGTTCTGGTTTATGTATAATTTTTCTGGAGGATAAAGCCCACAATGTGCGCGAAAGATAGAATCATCACTTCCGTGTATGATAGAATGGGGCGGTTGTGGATTCTGGGGTCCTTGCTGGCGGGGTCTGATGACCTCGCTATAGAAAATGCCGGAATAGCGATGTTATCTTTGAAAACAAGTTCTGCATACTTCTGAACAAGCCGCACTGCAAGTGAGCCTGGTATAGTTTGTTCAGCCAAACGACAGCCCCATGTGTAAGCTGTGGGTTCAAGTCCTTGATGTTGGTAACATTTAAGATTTTCTGTTGTCTAGTGTGTCCTCTATTGTTGACTTCTATCCCCCTGGACACTTGTCCGTTATGTCAATGTCTATGGTTAATTTGTATCAAATTATATTTGTATGATTATGTGTCTGTGGGTGAAGTGTGTGTTTATAGGCGCGCAGGCGAGACAGATGGAAACAATGAAAAGGTCCCTGAAGACATAAGGCAGAATAGATCACCATCATCAAGTGCCCTGTCAGCTGGCGTAGGCGTTCATGGCTCTCCACAGACCTCGGCTATTGATGTTCTGGGTCAATTCTGCTGATGGTATTCCTCCATTCCTCGGTCTCAATCCACCCAGCATCATTTCTCTTGGTTTGCCTCTGCCTCTCTTCCATTTGATCTTACCAGTCATGATATTCTCCAATGCCTCCATTCTCATTACATGACCGAAGAAAGCTGTTTGCCTCTTTCGTATTGTTGTATATAATCTTCTAGTTTCATTAGCCTCTTTCAGGCAAATGTTGTTAGTTACTCTGGCAGTCCAAGAAGTTCGCAACATTTGTCTCATGAACCACATCTCTGTGGCTTCCAAGTTGCTCCTAATTTGTTCATTAAATACCCATCAAAGTACCCATAAAGTAACTATGAAAGTAGATTGTTTATTGTGTTTGTTCATCTGCCCCCCCCTCTTCTTCTTTCTCCCTTCTCTCTCTCTCTCTCTCTCTCTCTCTCTCTCTCTCTCTCTCTCTCTCTCTCTCTCATGCGCTCTCTCTTTTCATCTTTCTTCACATTCGGCTCCTCTGCTTTCTCATCTTCTTCTTCGTCTGTCTTAAAGACTGCTACTAGAGAAAATACCCATAGCCAGACGAAACCCTCTTTAGTCCAGTTTATGGTTGGCTGGATACTGGCTGATTTATTTCTATGTTGATGCAGCCATTCTTGCACCAATTCTCCTTAATCGCCTTTTACTACCTGGGAACGAGTTTTACAGTGTTCCTGTTTTATTTTATTTCTCCTCTGGGGCCCTCTGCAAGCTACTGGCAATGGATGGATACATTCTCGGCGGGCCGTGATGACAGCGATGTCTTGCACAGGTTATGATGTTTTATGATTAACAAGGACTGTATATTTGTGTCATCCATCCATTTATCCAGTGGCTTGTCCGGTACAGAACTTTGCCTACACAAGCCTGTCGACATTTCTTCAATGTCTCTTTTACTCCATCAAGCCATCTCTCCCTGGGTCGTCCTCTCGCCTTGTACCCCGATGTTCTCACTTAGCACGATCTAGCGGCTGGTTGATCTTGTTCTACTTTAGCCAAATGCCAGAACCAATAAATAATCTCTGAAAGGGGAATCCCCAGAATGTGATAACATCACAGCAGTGTTGATTAAAGCTGGTGGAGAGCGAAATGTGACAATAATCACGTGTTATGTACAGCGATGTAGGAAACAGGAATATGGTTAACGAAGTGGATGAGAATAACATATATCTCAATACCCAAAACGCCAAATTATGTACTAGTGCTTACGCATAGATGTCTGGATAATTCACACACACAACATGTTATTACAAATATGTTAAGGAAATATAGGAAGAATGAACGTAGGAGTGGCTTTAGAAGAAATAGATCTAGACGTGACAACATATTTGACATGAGGAAAACTATAGAACAAAGCTGAGAGTTCGTTGTAAATCTAAACTATAGACTACTCAATGAAATTTTACTGTTTAGAACATTCGGAAATGTGGAAGATAATGCCAGAACTGGGCTTCCAATTACACTTAATACAAATAATAATGCAGTAAACAAAAGGCAGCCGTGGGAATATGTGATGGCACAACACATTGGTTTGATAACGAATAGAGATACAATACTGCGTTTTGTCCCCTTATTTCTTTAACTGATATACTGAAAACATCGTCAGGAATGTTAGAGTTCAAAGCGGTCATTTGGTGTCAGTAATCGTGGAGAATGTTAGAGAAATTATTTAAAGGCGTCATAGGGTCTCTGTAATCGTGGGGAATGTTAGCTGTGTGCGGAAGGTATGAATACCTGCTGTGTTGGGAAGATGAGTGTATGTTACTGTGTACGGAAGGTACATGATGTAGTGAGAAGATGAGTATATATTACGGTGTAGAGAAGGTATGTATACCTGTTGTGTAGGGAAGGTATGTATACCTGCTGTGTTGGGAAGATGGGTATACACTACTGTGTAGGGAATGTATCCAACACCTACTGTGTTGGGAAGATGGGTATACGCTACTGTGTAGGTAAGGTATGAATACCTGATGTATTGGGAAGATGAGTATATATTACTGTGTAGGGAAAGTATGTATACCTGCTGTGTAGGGAAAGTATGTATACCATCTGTGTTAGGAAGATGGGTATACGCTACTGTGTAGGGAAGGTATGTATACGTACTGTTGGGAAGATGGGTATACGCTACTGTGTAGGCAAAGTCTTTGCGTCACCTTCTTGTTGAGTCATTTCTACGATACTAGATGAGTTTAGCCATGGGTAGTTTGGATCCTAAAGACGAGCAATTATAGCCACAATCTAATCTGTCTAGCATCTCGTATGGTAAGTCTAACGAGAGCTGGTTCAGGGATGAGTGCTGTAGACATTTTAGCCACGAGGAAAGCAGGATCATCAATAAGTCATTAGACTGAATTTTTAATCAGATGTTGTGAGCAAAATCTTCGTAGCGCTCTTAACAGCAGGAGAATATAATGTGGAACAGTAATAAGCTTTCACTTATATACGAGCCACTCTGTGAAAATAGTGAACTATGTGTACACACACTCAACCACATGGAAAACAAACATTCGACCATCTGCAACAGCTTGCGTATATCACAGCCATTGAAATGATGCATATTTTAATCAAGCATTTCCTACGAGCGGCAGGGAATAAATAAACATTGCACCGTCATCATTAAATATGTATGCACGCTTCTCTTAGCTTACAAAGACTAGAAGCAGTAGTTTGTTGCGAGTCCACCAAATTAAAGACACTTTCAAATGTGTCCAGATTCGAAAGGAAGATTAATAATCGCACCAGACATCTGATTGAAAGAAAACGAGAGAAAGGAGAAGCCACGATTAATGAAATCGAAAGCTTGCGCTTTCATGTGATTCCTGCTGTACCCAAGATTGCCTGAGGGCGTGGTGACCTTCACCTAAAATTGAAGCAGCGGTGACTTGGCAATGACGCCAGATCTGAGATTATTTGTTTTACTGTCCTGGTTTCTGTATAATTTTGCTTGAGGATGAAGGCCACAATGTGCGCGGATGATAGATAGAATCATGCCTTCCATGAATGAAAGAATGGGGCTATTGTGAATTCTGGAGTCCTTGCTGGCGGGGTCTGATGACCTCGCTATAGAAAACGCCGGAATAGCAATGTTATCACTGAAAACATGTTCTGCATACTTCTGAACGAGCCGCATGACAAGTGCGCCTGGTATTGTTAGTTCAGCCAAGCGACTGCCCCATGTGTAGGTGGTGGGTTCAAGTCCTTGTTGTCGGTAAGCTTCAACATTTTCTTTTGTCTAGTGTGTATTCTATAGTTGATTTCTATCACCTGGGACACTTGTCAGTTATGTCAGTGTCTATGATTAATTTGTATTAAATTATATTTGTATGTTTGTGTATCTTTTGGTGAAGTATGCTTATAGGAGCACGAGCGAGACAGACGGTAAAAATGAATAGGTTCCTCGAGAAATAAGGGAGAGTTTGTTCACCATCATCAAGTGCCCTGGCGTAGGCTTTCACGGCTCTCCACAGATGTAGGTCTTTGATGTTCTGGAGCAAATCTTATCATGATATTCCTCCATGCCACCGTCTCAATCCATCCAGCATCATTTCTCTTGGTCTGCCTTTGCCTCTCTTCCACTTGATCTTACCAGTTGTCACGATGTTCTCCAATGCCTCTTCATATTATGAGGTTTCATTTTGTATGCCACATGATTTTATCATGTATAATATAAACGCAAGCACATTACTGTAGAGTGAGTGAGATAGTGAGTGTGAGTAAGGGAGTGTGAGTGTGTGTGTATGTGATGTGTGTGTGTGTGTGTGAGAAAAGAGAGAGAGAGAGAGAGAGAGAGAGAGAGAGAGAGAACGAACGAACGAACGAACGAACAAACTTTATTTTCAAAGGGTTAAGAATTGGGCACGCAGGCCCGTCTAACATTCTGCCCTTCTATCACTCTCTTTCATACATTATTTCATTCACACATCATTCAAGGCTAACAAAGAACAGTAACAATATAAAAGATATGCATTATAAAGGCATGGGCAAAATGCAAACATCAAAACTACACGACGCAGTAATATTAGATAATGGTCTGACACTTGTTATTAGCCATGTGTGTGTGTGTGTGTGTGAGAGAGAGAGAGAGAGAGAGAGAGAGAGAGAGAGAGAGAGAGAGAGAGAGAGAGAGAGAGAGAGAGAGAGAGAGAGAGAGAGAGTTGAATTGCATCACTAATTTTTACGTTACAAAATGTATATGTACACATTTTCTCCAGTGTTTACAATTTTGCGACAATCGTCACTGTAAATGTGTGTACAATGTAGGAGTTTGTTCATACTAGTAGGTTGGGGGATGGTGGGGGATGTGTGGGTGGGTGGTCTCGGGATGTGTGGGTGAGCTGGGGGAGATTGTATGGGTGGGTGCGGAATTTGTGTGTGGATAGGTGGGAGATTGTGAGTTGGCGGGGATATGTGTGTGTATGTGGGTGGGGGATGTGTGGTTGGGGATGTATGTTTGGCTGGGTGGTTGGGTGTGTGTGGGTGGAGGAGGATATGTGGGTGGGTGATTGTTGGTTGGTTATGGGATGGGTGGAGGATATGTGTGTGAGTGGGAGATGTGTGTTTGGGGGAATGTATGTGTGCTTGGGATGTGGGTGGGTGGGCTGTGTGGTAGGTGGGAGATGTGTGTTTGGGCGAATGTATGTGTGCCTGGAATGTGGGTGGGTGGGATGTGTGGTAGGTGGGAGATGTGTGTGTGTGTGTGTGTGTGTGTGTGTGGGAAGATGTGTAGGTGTGGGGATATGGGGAATGGGTGGATGGAGGTGTATGTATGTATGCCTGGGGTGTGTGTGTGTGTTTGGTTGGGTGGGGGATGTGTGGGTGGGTGTGGGGTGTGTGGTGGGTGGTGGATGTGTCTCATAACATGGTAATATGCATTGTTTATATTTACAACATTCATGTGACAATGTTTTTTCACCTATATGAATGCATTATGTACTATTGATGAACGAAAGATGAGTGATTGGAAGGGCCGAATGTAAGACCCAATTTGTACCCAATTTGTTACCCTTTGAAAATAAAGTCCGTTCGTTTGTTCGTTCGTTCGTTCGTTCGTTCGTTCGTTCGTTCACATGAGCAAAGAAAGTTGTTTGTTTCTTTCGTATTGTTGTATATAATGTTCTAGTTCCATTAATATCTTTCAGGAGGTCGTTGCTAGTTACTCTGACAGTCCAAGAAATTCGCAACATTTTCCTCATGAACCTAATTTGTTCAGTAGATACCCATCAAAGTACCCATAAAGTACTCATGAAAGTAGATTGTTTATTCTGTTTCTGCATCTGCTCCTCTCCTCCCTTCTCTCCCCCTACTCTCCCTCCATCTCTCTCTCTCTCTTTCTCTTTAACTTTCTCTCTCTCTCTCTCACGCTCTCTCTCTCTTCATTCTCCCCCTCCTCCACTTTCGTCCCCTTCTCTGCTTCCGTATATTCTTCTTCGTCTGCCTTGACAACTGCTACTAGAGAATATACTCACAGCCAGACCAAACCCCTTTTAGTCCATTTTATGGTTGGCTGGATACTGGCTGATCTCTGTCTACGGTTGATGCAACCACTCTTTCACCAATTCTTATAAATCGCCTTTTACTACCTCTACACGAGTTCTACAGTGTTACTGTTCTTTACTTCCCTCTGGGGCCCGCTAGCACAAGGGCGATATCACAGATCTGTTATTGCTCTTGGCCTTACTTGGCCACATTCGGAGGAATTGGTGCTTCTGTTTATACTACTGCAGGATAAAATCTATAGCAAAAAAGAATTAGAACGACCAAGAACCACCTAGATCACACAGATACTCGAGAAACAACTGGATCACACAGACACACAAGAAACAACTACATCACACAGACACACAAGAAACAACTACATCACACAGACATTCAAGAAACAACTAACAACACATGTGTTAAAGGATAGCCATGGTAGAGAAGTATGGAGAACTGAAGGCAATTACTGACAAAAGGAGACAGAGCAGTGGCTTGATCGGACGATTTCAGCACCAGTCTTAGCATAGGATTATGATGATGATTATAATAATGATGATGATATTGATGGTGATGATGATGATGATGAGGATGATGATGATGCTTATGAGCATGATTGTATGTGTCGGCCTGTTACGGGACTTCTTGTTATTATTGATCAGCAAAGTGGCTATATATATATATACACACACACAGGTATGTTAAAACGGCATGAGCCTACGTTGGTGTTCAGCTTTGTGGAACGCACAAATGGCGCATCAGATTAATTAGGAATGATCGCGTCGGTTACATAAACGGGTTATATACAATGTAACATATAAGGTTGGTTACAGTCATTCGAGCCGGTCTCCCTGGGTAGGAGTTACACGACTTTCTCCGTAATCCCGTATACTCTCGTGAGTGACGTGACGTGCTCAAGAATCGTTAGCGCTTCTGTCCGCGTCGGTAGTTTACGGGGTATGTGAGTCGGTCGCTCAGAAAGCAATGGCAAACTACTGAGCGTAATCTTGCCAAGAAATCAACAACCAGCTGAAAGATGCTGATGTTGACAGCGATGTTCTGTAAAAGGATATGCGAAAACAGTCATTCGAAAATAATACGAATACAAATTCAACATAATATGTCTTACAGACAGGATGGCGGCATATCCTTTGTCGTTGTAATGCTACTTTTATTATAGGGACACTACATGCAGTACGCAAATATATGCGACTACGTAACCTTCACATCAAACACACAGGCACACACACACACACACACACACACACACACACATATATATATATATATATATATATATATATATATATATATATATGTGTGCGTGTGTGTCTGTCTGTCTGTGTGTGTGTCTGTGAGTGTGTGTCTGTGTGTGTGTGTCTGTGCGTGCGTGTCTGTCTGTCTGTGTGTGTGTCTGTGAGTGTGTGTCTGTGTGTGTGTCTGTGTGTGTCTGTATGTGTGTCTGTGTGTGTGTGTGTCTGTGTGTGTATCTGTATGTGTGTCTGTGTGTGTGTCTGTGTGTGTGTCTGTGTGCGTGTCTGTGTGTGTATCTGTGTGTGTGAATGTGTGTGTGTGTGTGTGAATGTGTGTGTGTGTATCTGTGTGTGTCTGTGTGTGTGTGTGTCTGTGTGTGCGTCTGTGTGTGTCTGTGTGTGTATCTGTGTGTGTGTGTGTCTCTGTGTGTGTCTGTGTGTGTGTCTGTGTGTGTGTCTGTGTGTGTTTGTGTGTGTATCTGTGTGTGTGAATGTGTGTGTGTGTGAATGTGTGTGTGTGTGTTTTCCGTTGAGTTGTTTCTCTGTCCTCTCCTGTAGACTTGTGTAACACTGCTTGTAGTATGGGAGCTACAGTTTTCTACGGGTGCGGTCCCTCACCAACCATCTGTAGTCGCCTCTTGCCACATGCCTTGAGGGTGACGGTATTACTCTTTGTTGCTGCCATAAACATTGATAATGAAGTAAGTCAGTACTACCTGCTTATCCAGAGAGGGTGTGAGAGGGTTGCGTAATATCTCTAGAACTCTATCTCTTTTCTCTGTTTCATTTTTATAAACCCCCAATCCCCCAATTAGTGACACATGGCAAAATTGATAGAAAAAATCTGCTAATGGAAAAGGTAGAGAGATAAATAGATGGATAGCTTGGCTACATGGCATAATCAGGAAAGTGAGATGGCTAACTATGAACGCCCAACATTACCGGCAATGTACATGATGATGATGATTTTTGTCCCCTCCGTATGGGATCCGATACCACACTGGCGACTGGCTAAATACCAAATAGTTGTTAAAACATTTCCCACTTTCAATTAGTGGCAACAATTCTAAACATCACACCATACAGTTGACCCCATATAATAATAATAATAATAATAATAATAATAATAACTAATAGAACCTGTTTAAAGGCCTTGCGGCCTAACGGGTATATGGTGCTAACCCCATATTTGTATTGACCAATCGGCACTGGATGTATCTAGTGGGCGGTATCCCACCGATCGCCTTAACTTAGCCGAGCATTTCCTGATAGATTGTTTATAAGGCTGGGTCAACCTCAGAACCCTGGCTAATGTTTAAATAAAAAAAAGAAAAGAAAAATCCTTGCTTGGCTGGGGATTTGAACACATGACACCCCCACCCCCTTCCAACCGGCAGGCAAGTGAGCTATCCACTGCGCTACCTCAGCTCTTGTCACAACTTACCGTGTTTGGCACAGAACAGCTGACGAAATATATTCAACCCCCGAGTGGATTCAATATATAGCATATCGGTCAATGTTCTATGCGTGTTGTATTCAATAATTGTCACATTTCAAAGCCGACAAGGTCATGGTTTCGATAAAAAGTTCACCTTGCATCGGTTTATGCTTCAGTAATTCAGTATCAGAAACTGGGATAACCGAGACACGGCGAAACTGTCAGGAGACTGTAGTCACTCTGTACACTGGGCCGCAGTTCAATGTTTGGCTGTATGTAGTTTCAAACTATGCCACATGTTTTAAAGAGAGAAACAATAATTTTACCGGATGGTCCTTGTTTGTGCGTTAAATATCACGGTTTTTATGCCTCGTTTGAGTTTAGCATCGCATTGTTATCGTTTCTTTTTGGATTCGTAATAAACGTGTCATCGGGGGTTACTCTTGATCTTGTCATGTTGTTGATGTGCGGGTGTTAACATGTTTCTTTTGTCATAACTCTGTTGAAATTTTGAACACATTCATATTTGTGTTTATACATTTGTTAATGTCTTTGTGACTGGGCTGTTGAACTTCATACAGCGATTTAATACTGGCATTTAATAGAGAGAATTGTTGAACTTCTTTCATGGATTTTGTTGTGTGTTTAGAAAACAGTTTCATATATGTGATTGCAGAGCTAGCTTAGTGAACCAGTGGTTCTTTATATATGACTGAGGGTCAAGCTGAATAAACTATATGTTCTTTATGTATGACTGCGGAACAAGCTTGGTAAACTAACTGTTCTTTATATATGACTACGTAGCTGGCTTGGGAAACTATCTGTTCTTTTAGTATGACTACGCAGCTGGCTTGGGTAACTAACTGCTCTTTATGTATGACTACGCAGACAATTTGGGGAACTAACTATCCTTTATGTATGACTACTGAGACAGTTTGGGGAGCTAACTGTTCTTTACTCTGTATGTGTGAGTGCGAAGCTAGCTTTGGGAACTTACTGTTCTTTATGTGTGATTGCGGAAGGGTTTATGAAACTGTTCTTTACTCTTTATGTGTCAGTGCAAAGTTAGCTTCGAGAAGTAACTGCTCTTTATGTGTAACGGGTGCTAACTTGGGGAACTAACTATTCCTTATGTGTGTCTGCGGAGCCAGCTGTTCATTGACGTTTCATGACTGAATTCAGTTCTAACGCGCCTCAACATTCTATAACAGCCAAACAGTAACTGGACTCTTCTCTTGCTGGTTCCAGTAGGATTCTTGCTTATATACCTATATCCATTGACGTGTAACAGATTTGTGTGTATCTGTAGTCGATTTCCTGACATGCTCGGAAGGGGCCAGTATGTCCTACACACCTAAGAAAGTCAACAAACATTCCATCAGTTGATTCAATACATTGCTGTCTGCTGCCTATAAGAGACAATAATAGACGCCCACAAGGATTCCTGACAAATAATTTATGTCCATAAGAGCAGATCTGTTGGAATCGCTTCGCACGACTCCGAGTTTCGGTCGCGGTAACTATCGCTCGATACCAAACAATTATCTGCCGGTTAATCATACTCACGACCGGTTATCCATACTCACAGCCGATTATCAGCAACTCAAAGCCGTGTTTTCAATAAACGAAGAGGAAACTTATATTACTGTTTTCCGGAAAATACGAGTAAGATTACAGCTTCTTCATTAAAGCAGAGAGTAAGTATATCTCTTGTTTTCTGTAGTCTACTTGCAAACTTCTTTTCTATAACACGTGCAGTTAACGTGTAGCCTTCTTTTACTTCTTAACTATAACACAGTAGTTAACGTACAGTCTTTCTTACTATAACACAGTAGTTAACGTGCAGCCTTTTTTTACTTCTTTACTATAACACAGTAGTTAATGTGCAGCCTTCTTTTACGTCTTTACTATAACACAGTAGTTAACGCGCACTCGTCTTTTACTTCTTTGTTATAACACGTTAGTTAACGTGCAGCCCTCTTTTACTTCTTTTTTGTAACACGGTAGTTAATGTGCAGCCCTCTTTTACTTCTTTACTATAACACAGTAGTTAACGCGCAATCGTCTTTTACTTCTTTGTTATAACACGGTAGTTAACGTGCAGCCCTCTTTTACTTCTTTATTGTAATACGGTAGTTAATGTGCAGCCCTCTTTTACTTCTTTACTATAACACAGTAGTTAACGTGCAGCCTTCTTTACTATAACACAGTAGTTAACGTGCAGCCTTCTTTTACTTCTTTACTATCACACAGTAGTTAACATCAGCTTTCTTTTACCTCTATACTATAACACAGTAGTTAACGTGTAGCTTTTTACTATAACACAGTAGTTAACATGCAGTCTTCTTTTACTTCTTTACTATAACACAGTAGTTAACATGCAGTCTTCTTTTACTTCTTTACTATAACACAGTAGTTAACATGCAGTCTTCTTTTACTTCTTTACTATAACACAGTAGTTAACATGCAGTCTTCTTTTACTTCTTTACTATAACACAGTAGTTAACATGCAGTCTTCTTTTACTTCTTTACTATAACACAGTAGTTAACATGCAGTCTTCTTTTACTTCTTTACTATAACACAGTAGTTAACGTGCAGCCAGTCTTTTACTTCTTTACTATAACACAGTAGTTAACATGCAGTCTTCTTTTACTTCTTTACTATAACACAGTAGTTAACATGCAGTCTTCTTTTACTTCTTTACTATAACACAGTAGTTAACGTGCAGTCTTCTTTTACTTCTTTACTATAACACAGTAGTTAACGTTCAGCCAGTCTTTTACTTGTTTACTATAACACAGTAGTTAGCGTGCAGCCAGTCTTTTACTTCTTTACTATAACACAGTAGTTAACATGCAGCCAGTCTTTTACTTCTTTACTATAACACAGTAGTTAACATGCAGTCTTCTTTTACTTCTTTACTATAACACAGTAGTTAACGTGCAGTCTTCTTTTACTTCTTTACTATAACACAGTAGTTAACGTGCAGCCAGTCTTTTACTTCTTTACTATAACACAGTAGTTAACATGCAGTCTTCTTTTACTTCTTTACTATAACACAGTAGTTAACGTGCAGCCTTGTTTTGCTTCTTTACTATAACACAGTAGTTAACATGCAGTCTTCTTTTACTTCTTTACTATAACACAGTAGTTAATGTGCAGCCTTCTTTTACTTCTTTACTATAACACAGTAGTTAACATGCAGTCTTCTTTTACTTCTTTAATATAACACAGTAGTTAATGTGCAGCCTTCTTTTACTTCTTTACTATAACACAGTAGTTAACATGCAGTCGTCATTTACTTCTTTACTATAACACAGTAGTTAACGTGCATCCTTCTTTTACTTCTTTACTATAACACAGTAGTAACATGCGGTCTTCTTTTACTTCTTTACTATAACACAGTAGTTAACGTGCATCCTTCTTTTACTTCTTTACTATAACACAATAGTTAACATGCGGTCTTCTTTTACTTCTTTACTATAACACAGTAGTTAACGTGCATCCTTCTTTTACTTCTTTACTATAACACAGTAGTTAACATGCGGTCTTCTTTTACTTCTTTACTATAACACAGTAGTTAACGTGCATCCTTCTTTTACTTCTTTACTATAACACAGTAGTTAACATGCGGTCTTCTTTTACTTCTTTACTATAACACAGTAGTTAACATGCGGTCTTCTTTTACTTCTTTACTATAACACAGTAGTTAACATGCAGTCTTCTTTTACTTCTTTACTATAACTCAGTAGTTAACATGCAGTCTTCTTTTACTTCTTTACTATAACACAGTAGTTAATGTGCAGCCTTCTTTTGCTTCTCTACTATAACACAGTAGTTAACATGCATCCTTCTTTTACTTCTTTACTATAACACAGTAGTTAACATGCAGTCTTCTTTTACTTCTTTACTATAACACAGTAGTTAACGTGCAGCCTTCTTTTACTTCTTTACTATAACACAGTAGTTAACATGCAGTTGTCATTTACTTCTTTACTATAACACAGTAGTTAACGTGCAGCCTTCTTTTACTTCTTTACTATAACACAGTAGTTAACGTGCATCCTTCTTTTACTTCTTTACTATAACACAGTAGTTAACATGCGGTCTTCTTCTACTTCTTTACTATAACGCAGTATTTAACGTACAGTCTTCGTTACTATAACACAGTAGGCAACTAGCAATGGAGTTGTACGTACACGTGGAAGAAACTCTCATGCTTTCATGCTGAAACACAGTAGGTAAGTCAAGTTCCCTTGTACACGCTTCAGGAAGCAGTGAGCAAAAAGCACTAGATTTACATTCCCATAAAACAATCCGCACTCAGGGGTGATATGGTCAGTATCATGACAGTTGCCTTTACTTTTCAAGACATTTCATGGTACATATTTTAGTCTGGATCCACCTGGCAGTCCAGGTCTATTTCAGTCTGGATCCACCTGGCAGTCCAGGTATTTGAATAACGAAGAAACAAACAATAGATTGCACGATTTATTGCCTGGCATATTTCGCTGCATCTCGTCAGGTACATACTGCAGAAATCACACAACTTACGTGAATTAATTAGATAAATCCTTCAAACTGAAATATACACATGTTCGCACAGTAATGTCGATTGTCTACCACGGTAATTTTAAACTGACTAACATGTCTTTCTGCTTGCACGAGGACGGCTTACGAAGGTTGATTATTATAGCTTCAGCAAACTTTAACAATCGACTACTTTGTGTGTTGAACAACACTCGGAAGGCACTGTCTCTTTCAACCACGTGACCGCTCTCTCGAGCACATGTCTCCCGACCGATGAAGCCGGACTGTTCCGGTGTGTCGGCCTGCCTAGGCTACCATCTTCTGTGTGTAGTATCTTGTCCACCCAATTCGGAATATGTTCCGAAACCCTGCAATGTAACTGTCGCTCAGTTCCGCCTATGTAGATGGCCTCGCATCTGCATGTAAATTGGTAAATACAATTTGATTTGGCGTACAAAGCTACAGGTTCTTTTACTGCTGGGGCGGGGATCGGTAAGGTTCTGTACCTGATGACTAGAGCTGCAGCACATAATGTTCGCTCGACTGCTGTGGTGAGCCGGTCCCGCAGACGTTGCATTACGTCATCTCCTCGGAAGGTTAGCTGGATGAATACCTTGAGTTTAGGGACTGTAGTTACTTCTGATTTCGGTTTGGGCTGTTGGCAATGGCGCTTTATAAATCCTGTGGAGTACCCATTCAGGTTTAAGGCATTCTTCAGAGTTTCAAATTCCTCTGTCAGTGTGTCCTGGGTGCATATCTTCCTAGCACGGTCAAACAGGGTCCGTACTAAGCCCCGTTTGTACTGGACAGGTGCGAAGCTCTGAAAATTTAAGTATTGGCCAGTCCATGTTTCTTTGCGGTACACCGATCTTTGAATTGTGCCGTCTGCTCTACGTCTCATTAGGATATCTAGAAACGGCAACGCTTCGTTGTGTTCGTGTTCCATAGATAAAGAGATGTTTATATGTGTCTCGTTCATTGTGGCCTGGAACGACGTTGCTTGTAGCTCGTCTGTGGTGATAATTAGTATATCGTCCACATAACGACGGTAAAAGGCCAAGTTATTGATTTCTGAGGATCTCTTTTCTTCTAAGTGTGCCATGAAGTCCAGGTCTATTTTAGTCTGGATCCACCTGGCAGTCCAGGTCTATTTTAGTCTGCATCCATCTGGCAGTCCAGGTCTATTTTAGTCTGGATCCACCTGGCAGGTTAGGTCTATTTTAGTCTGGATCCACCTGGCAGTCCAGGTCTATTTTGGTCTGGATTCACCTGGCAGTCCAGGTATATCAGTTATCAGTTATCAGTTGGGGTATCTTCATTGCACTCCGGACATGTCCATAGGTGCTCAGGTCCTCCCCCCAGCATATGCATCAGCGTCCGGTGGCTAAAAGTGCCAGTTCTGTGTTGGTTGACGAGGCCCTTTGTTTTCCCGATGTACCTCTCGCGTCTGGCTGTGCCGATTCTTACTCCCAGGTCTTTCATCCTGGACAGCGATGTGGAATCACTGACGTCAAAGTCCTCTGTTCTCGCCATATCTTTGAGGACGTTAATAACATCGGCACGATCCATGGGCTGGCCATCTACAGGGGGTGCAGAGCCAGCCAGTTTGTCAGCTCGTTCATTTCCCTCGACTCCCGCATGTCCCGAGACGAAGATGAAGGTGACTTTACGGACAACAGACTTCCGCAGCGACTCAGTCCACTGTCTACGTACAGATCCAGCTTCGACCTTCTGAATCATGCTCATTGAATCACTTAGTACACACACGTTGGTATAATGCTGTGATTCCAGCCACATGAAAGCCTGTGTAACTGCCATCACCTCCATCGTCATGCTGCTCGTGGTCATAGAGTGGGCACCACTGGATTCTTGAACGGTTCGGCCCGCTGAACGGGCTATAAATGCCCACGCACTTCTCTGCTGCTTTACAACAGATCCATCTGTATAGATGAGCACTTCGGGGCTATCTGAGTGTTCATAGATGAGCGCATTAACCTCTGCATTGACAGCGGCAGGGTTCTGCTCTCTGCACCGTCTGTCGAGTGTGATAATGCAGGAGAAAGTGCACTTAAAAGCTGGAGGCACCAGCACCCATTCCTTGCCGGGGTTGATACTGGTAAGACTGCAGACCTGTCTGACGACATATTCCGCCCGACCCATCCATGATTTTCCCCTCTTTAGCACTGTCACCCTTTTCTCTGAATATAGCATCATGCAGAGGGTGCTACTCATCTGCACTTATTTTTAAGTATGCACGAGCTCTCCAGATCATGATCCTGTGTTCCATTGTCGGGAAGTCAAGGAGGCATCTCATTGCTACACAGCTGGTGTCTCTCGTGCAGCCCAAAATGATGCGCATGGCTTCGTTTTGTACCTTTTCAAGTCTTCCAATCTGTGTAGGGCTGACAGTGAGGATGGCCAGGGCATACTCGATGCGTGAAAGCACAAGTCCTTGGAACAGAAGTATTAGCAGTCTTTGCTCGATATTGGCAGTCGCCATGACTCTCATTGCTGACAAACCTTTTAGAGCCTTCGTTATGACATAATCGACATGATCTCTGAAGGACAGGCTACGATCAAGCCTCACGCCAAGATATGTCATTGACTGTGTTCTACTCAAAATGCTCCCATCCATTCTTACTGCCGGCAGGTCTGTTTTAACAATATGGTTGTTTAGTGAGAACCATGTAACCGATGCCTTTGCAGGGTTGACAAGGGCATCGACATCAGCACACCATGAGGAAATTCGATCTAATTCGCCCAGCATATCATTGGTAACCGCCTGTCTATCTCGACCCTGTCGATACACGAGGATGCCGTCAACGAATGACAGAGTCCTACCCCTCCCGCTCAACTGTTGTTCAGTGATAGGCACCGTATACACATTGAATAGTACTGGTGACAGTGGTGAACCCTGCGGCAATCCTGGACATATCGTTATCGGCTCAGAAGACCAACTCCCGCATCTTAGCACCACCTTCCTTTGGAACAGAACTGCAGCTATCCATCGTACAAGGTGAGTGTGCACTTTCAGTCTGAGGAGGGTTTGCATCAAGTGCTCGAAATATACTCTGGTATATGCGTCCTCTAAGTCTATGGCGGCCGCACATGTCTCTTCTCTGACCTGAAATCCTTCTTAAACATCTTGAGCAAAGACTGCCGCATTCAGCATTGACTCTTTGTTGCGTCTGTATCCTCCAAGTGTGGGCGGGAAGCAGCCGAGCTGTTCCAAGTCACAAGCAAGTCTGTGTGCTACAATTTTCTCCAGTAGCTTGCCAACAGTGTTCTGCATCGTAATGATTCTGTAGCCGCTTATCTTGGAATGGTCTTTGTTCGGTTTTGGCAGCGGCAACAAGTAGCTGTGTAGCCATTCTTCTTTGACCTGACCCCTCTGGATACTGGTGTTGAATTCTCTGACCAGTTCTTCCATGTCATCATCTGATATCACCAGTAGGTCACCATATCGGATGCCGTCTGGGCCTGGGGCGGTGTTAGGTGATTTCTTGAGCATCGCACGCATTATCTCAGCTGTGATTATCCATTCTTCGTCTGTCCCGACAACTGAGAGTGTGGTTGTGGTCCTCTGTCTGGCGGGCTCGTCTTTCTGGTCAGTCTGTTCTATGTAGCGTGCAAGAAGGGCCTTACCTTTATCCGCATCCGACTTTTTCCATGCGAGGTCTGTGCCTTGAAAGTCTGGAATACCCCTACGTTGTGCAGCACCGTTCATGCTCTTGTGGAGGCGCCAGAATGTCATAAGAGATCGCTCGGAGCACACCTTCCTGCAGAACTCGTCCCATTTCTCGGCCTTGGCCTGTTTGGCGCAGGATTTGAATAAAGTCATCGTCCTATCGACCTCAGTCTTCAGGTTCGCCAACTCAACCTGTGGCATGCTAGCCTTTCTGGCCTTTTGCCAGTCTTTGACAGCCTGCCTCTTTCCCAGCCATGCCTTCTCGACCTTTCCATTCCACCATGGTGGCTGCAACCATCTTTCTTGTCTCCTGCGGGAGGAAGTTAGTTTTCTTCTTCTGATCTTGCTTATGGCGTCTTGACCAGTGTTGTCGTACGGGAAGGAATTTGTCTTGTTTCTTTGTCTCATGGCCCTGTCTTTCTTGATCAGGATGACACAAGGGTAGTGGTCACTATCGAGGTATCCCAGTGTGCCCCACCGGCACCTTGGTGCGATGGTGGGCGACACCAGAGCCAAGTCAATGACGCTGTCAGAGTCACCTGGTCGAGTGGCTATTCTAGTGACCTTCCCATCATTCAGACAGATTAAGGCAGCAGATGCCAGGACGTCTTCCAGATTTTCTCCCTGTCTATTGGTGATGCAATTCCCCCATTGACTGCCTCTGGCATTGAAGTCCCCACAGTAGATGATATGCCTTTCATCCATATCGAACAAACTCTGCCATTGTCGCACGTCGATCTTCAGGTATATATTAGACTGGATCCACCTGGCAGATTGGGTCTATTTTATTCTGGATCCACCTGTCAGTCCAGGTCTATTTTCAAAATTCGTTCAATGAGGATTCGAGCCCTCGGTCACCAGGGTGGCAGGCGAGTGTTTGGCCACTACGCCACCTCAGCTCCCATGCAGTAAGTAGCCCGGCATATTCTGTTTCACAGACAGAAGATAACTGGCAGGCTTGTTTTCCACAATTCACGCGCATATGCAGCCTCTGAGTGCCATTCTCACAGATTTCTGAAGCTCATGTGAGAGTCTGCGTATGCTGGGATGAAAACCTTGTCTAGCATGTCAGGAACAAGACATGTTAGTTTGAATTTTCACCTGGTTAAAACAGAATCTATTGTGAAAACAGTTATGCTACTGTTTTACCCATTTAGATGTGATATTTGCGGCTGTTAAACATAAAGGTGAAAGTAATGTGTCGAGTAATTGTGCACATCTCGACAGGAAGGTATGGCTATGTATGCAGTGTTTATGTAGTTGCGTTAATTAATATCTGAAAGTTAGCAGCACTGTACCACACCCACTCATTGTTGTGTAGGTCGGGAGTTCAATATCTCCTGGGTCGTCGCACTGGTCTTCGTTCGCTAAATTAGCAGAGCATGCGTAAGTCTGCCAAGAAAAACACACACTCGCACTAGTGTACGGCTTTTGCGTCTTAGGGTGGTACGGGAGCTTCGCAGCAACCTAAATAATTGAAAGTGTGTGTACACAAAATAGTAAGGTAAAAAGGCAAATAAAGAAACAGCAGTTCAGGAAAGACAGTTGATGGAACATTATAATGCAATACAACAGGCTGTCTCAGTTCGAGTTTGTCCTCGGATCTATACACTTGCCAGTGAGATACAGATTGTGTACAAACAAACAGGGGAGAGTACACCAGGAGGCTCACGTAAAGCATTGTTAACAGTTGCCTGACAGACTCCACAATACTAGAGATAATTTCAGACAGAGACAGTTATCTGTCATGATTTTCCTCACGAGTTCTCCTGCGGAAAGACTGTTGTATGTGTCCATATCTTGTTTTTACGTAAACGACCCTTTTACTAACCTTCAGGCACGTGGACATATGGTGATAGGCCCACATTTGTATTGACCAATCGGCACGCGGTGGCTGATGTTGTCTGTACCCTAATGGCCGCATTTACTTCCCAAGTCGTTTCCTGGTACCCATTTTAATCTGGGTCGACCTGAGAGTCCACGTGAAATGTAAACACCCGCCCTGATGGGTATACGGACGCATGATCAGCGAGCCGGTCATCGTGTGTCTGGCCACAATGCTTCCAGCGGCTGCCCTTGTGTTAATATATAACATTACAATAATTAACTATAGTATGTCCAGAAATGAATGCCTTCATTCACGATCAATTAGTTTGAAAACTGTCTGTTGCATCATTATGACTGCTGTCTTATATTTACCCCCACCCAAGGAATATGTCTTTGATAGGGCTAAAATCAACTTTTTGTGTGTGCATATTTTGGTGAAAAACTAACGATTTATGGCTAACCAACTTGTTTTACAGTAATGCCCCGTTCCACTATTCGAGGCTCTTGTCATAAGGCCAATCCCATGTCCCAAGAGAAAATTAACTATTCAACGCTAATGTTTCCGCGTGAAGGCGTAATACATTTAATAATGTGCACTTCATCTCTAACCCGTAAATTATATACCGCATATAAACACACTTTGAAATCTGCTGTACAATCTCCAGAACAAAATTTTTTGTTGGGTGGACATAATGATAAGGTTATATGCTAAATCTCATCATTTTCCCTCAGTTGGTTACTGAGATATTGAATTTTATATTGTGGCAGACAAAAGTAAACTGACTATAGAACACTGTTTACATGATTGCAGAAATTAGAGCCAGACACGTTAAGAGAAGAAATATACTAGAGAACGTGATGACAGCTGGCAAGACTGAGGGGACAAGAACACGGGAAAGACAGAGAAGTAAATATCCAGATGGCGTTACCACAAGGCATGGTCGAGACAAGAAGACTGAGTAGATCCACGACTCAGGTGATCGCGTGAGATGGCGAAACATGTTCACCCACATTTATCGGCATGATACATGATGATGATGATGATGAGTAATGAATGCACTGATTAAAAAGCTGTTTTGGACAAAATGTTTACATGAATAACAAGAACAACAAGAACCGGGTGGTTAACATTTCTTCTTTTATAAGAAGAAGAAAGCCCATGCCGTGGGCGTTGGCGATGATATATATATATATATTTTTTTTTAAATTCGCATATCCTTTACAGGACATCGCTGTCAACAGCAGCATCTTTCAGCTGTCTGTTGATTTCTTGGCATTGGTATGATTAATGTGTTGATAAGTCCATAACTGGTTATCAATTCTTATGACTGCTCCTTGTTGCCAATACATGTTCTTGATTATTCTCAGACCGTTACCATCAAAGTTTCACATTTCCAACATAGTAGAAATTTCTTCGTGTTTCATTTTACCGAGTGCCTTAGTGAGATAAATAAAGCACACACACAGATCTTGTTCATTTCAATCATTATTTCTGTTAATGTTCTCATCATGAATATGGGTCATTTGGTACTCTGTCTTCCGCAAATCCACACTGCTCATCTCTAGTTTCTGATTTTATGTTATTTTTTATTCTTCTCAACATAATTCTCATTAGTATTTTAGTTCCGTGACTCATTAAATTAATTGTGCGATGTTCTCCACAATTCGTTAGATTTCAAGAGACCCTTGGGTATAAATCGGTTGTTATAGATATCACGCAACAGTTTTGTTATCACTTCTATATCCAGTTCACCAACAGTTGTGTTATCACTTCTATACCCATTTCACCAACCGTTTTATTATCACTTCTATACCCATTTCACCAACAGCCTTAATTTTGTCGACATTGATGTTGCCTAGCCCCAGTGAGTTACCTCTCTTCATAAGTTGTATGGCTTTTTCACTTCTGTTTTCGGTATTGGTGACCCTTCGCATTGATCGCAATCGTTTATTTCTCATCTACCATCATCATCATATAATTCTTGTATATATTCTGTCAATTTTCAAATATCTTTTCTTTGCCTTTTAATATTTTACTGTCTTTTGTTTTCAAAACAACTACATGCCCGAAGAATCATGTATCTTTCTGTACATATATTTTGCGTCTCTGCGTTGTTCTTCAATATCTTGCACTGAATATTTTGGAGACTTATTTTGGCGCCTTACTTTTTAAAGTTATGATTTCTGTATGTATTCTTTTATATTCGTCTAGATACGATATTGTTTATTATTCTTCTAATGTCCACCAATTGTAGAATTTCACCTGTCATTCATTTCTTCTTCGAAATATTCTTCTGTTATTCTGATTTTATTTCCTCTGATCCAAAACATTTACCATTATCCGCCTATACTGCATTATATTATACATTATACCTATTCTATATACTATTGCGTTTTTAATCTTTATCTCCTGTTTTGATTCAAGTATTGCTTAATCTAGCCTGACATGTCTTGGCGCCCTCTTATATTTCTTTACTATTATTCTTTGTTTTCCAATATCTGGTGCATGGTCACGTTTGCAGTCTGCTCCTGGCCTTGTTCTTACTGACAGTAAACTGTTTCGGAATCTATTGTTTATTAGTATGTAATAAATTTATTTATCAAAATCTTTTCCTGGATGTTTCCATATCCAAAAACACCTAGGATGTTGCTGAAAGATGGTATTTCCGATTATTATATTATTTATCCTTGCCCAATCAACAAGTTTTTTCCTTTCTGTCATTACCTTCTCGAAGTTCATACCCGCCTCTCCCCCCCCCCCCCCTTTAACATCTTCTTTATTATTATTCTCCAACGTTTGCATTGAAATCTCCCTGTACTATAGTTGTTTCACCGATTTAAATTGTGTTATATCCATGTTAAGTTGCTCATAACAGTTACCACTTTCTTCTCCTGTGCTGGGTGCAGTTTGTGCGCAGATTTATATGATATTAATATCTACTATTTCCCTCTGAATCTGACTAACAGAATTATAACTAAAATTGGAATAAATCCTTTTACTGTCTTCGCTCTTTCTCTGTCGAAGATTATACCCACACTCCTTTCATGTTGATGCCCTCCTGAGTAAATTATTCTATATTCATTCGAGTACATTTCTCTGGTTCCTATCTGTCTTGTCTCAAATAATCCCAAGATATTAACATCCATTCTTTTCATTTTTTTTTCTCCTGATGTTTTCTTTATATTCATGTCTAAGCTGTCATATGTTGTCATACTGATTGTATCATCCCTGAGTGCGGTTGGTCATACACTAAATGAAGCAGGCATTGTGTGGCTAATTTATGTGGAGGAAGAAACATCAATAACATTAGATATGCAGATGATACAGTATTGATTGCTGACAATAAGCAGGATCTGCAACAATTAGTAGGTGCGATTGCTGCACACAGTGAAAAACTGTGGTTATAATTAAATTGTGAAAAGAGACAGATTATGGTCGTCACTAGGAAGAAAGAAATACCACAATGTAATTTACAAGTAAATGGGAATATTCTTCAACAAGTGAATAGGTACAATTATATCGGAACAGTCATAACATCTGATGGGTGATGGCTTGAAGAGATTTCGCCATGGCGAAAGTAGTCTTTAGCAAGATGAAAAACATAAAAAAGTTTTGCATATCCTTTACAGGACATCGCTGTCAACATCAGCATCTTCTCAGCTGTATGTTGATGTCTTGGCAAGATTACGCTCAGTAGTTTGCCATTGCTTTTTGAGCGGCCGGCTCATTATCCTGCAAGTCACGAGCGCGGGTCGAACCGCTTCCAGTTCTCGCCTCGCTGCGAGACCCTGTGTAGATAAGCGGGATTACGGAGAAAGTGGTGTAACCCCTCAGCCAGAGAAACCGGCATGAAAAACATACTAACCAATAAAAAGATGTCAATTGAAACGAGAAAAACCGTGTTGATGAGGTACATAGAGCCTGTACTTTTGTATGGAGGTGAAGCTTGGACAATAACAACAACAACAACAACAAAACTTTATTTTGAAAGGGTTAAGAATTGGGCACGCAGGCCCGTCTAACATTCTGCCCTTTTGTCACTCTCTTTCATACATTATACCATTCACACATCATTCAAGGCTAACTGAAAACAGCAACAATATAAAATATATGCATTATAAAGGCATGTGGAAAAATTAAAAATAAATACTACACGACTCAGTAATAGTAATAACTGGTGTGGCATTTATTAGCTACGTGGAATATACTGGCCTACCAAAAGGGGACTGGCTGTTATACTAGGGTTTTATTATATTATTACTTCTATTATTAAGGGGGAAGGTAATCCGTACTGAGATAGTGTTCAAATAATTTGCGATTATATGTATAAGGGATTGATGATGTCTTTTATTTCATGTGGAAGATTGTTCCACAGCTGAGCTGCAGAGTACGTTAAGCTTGTTTTGTATAAGTCTATCCTAGGCTTCGGAAGGTGTAATAAATTTAATCGTTTACTGTGTCTAGCATTATATTCAAACAATGGCCAAAGGTAGTTTGGGGCATTCCGATGTAGGATTTTGTGAATTAGTTTGGCCTTATTGAAAAGCAGACGTTTGCGGAGTGGTAGTAACTGAAGGCGTTTATGCAGGCTAGGATTTTCAGTTAAATGTTTGCTATAAATCAATCTCATGGCCCGTTTCTGGAGTGAGTAAAGTCGCTTGGTGCTTGAATTGGAACAACCGTCCCAGATTGTAGAGCAGTAGTCAAAATGTGTCTGTATGTGTGATGTATAGAATATTTTCCTTGTGTCCTCATCAAGGAAATTTTTAATTTTGGCGAGTTGGTAGACTTTTTTCGCTGTTTGTTTAGAGTGCGCTTGAACGTGAGGATTAAAGGTTAGGTTTCTATCAATGATGAGGCCTAATGTTTTGTGCTCAGTTACACTTTCTACTGGCATGTTATCGATGTGAAGTTGAAGTGATCTGTGTGAATTTAGAGTCTGAAGTCTTTGTCTTGTTGTTAATAACATAGATTTTGTTTTAGTGATGTTAATTTGCATATGGTTCGCATAGCTCCACCTAACTACATTATTTAATTCTTGTTGCAAAGACGACTCCAGCAAATTACTGCTTTCAGCGTTTATATACACTGTACAGTCGTCTGCAAATAGATCGCAGGACGACGAAAGATGCAAAGATAGATCATTAATATATATGGCGAATAATAGAGGGCCAAGAATAGAGCCTTACGGTACTCCAGTATTGAAGGTAGTGGTTTGGGACAGAGATTTATTGTATGATACTACTTGATTTCTGTTTGACAGAAAAGATGTTATTAGCGTCACAACATTAGGGCCAATTTTCATTGTCTCTACTTTTTTAATTAAAATGGCATGGTCTATCATATCAAATGCTTTTCTGAAATCGATAAACACAGCTCCACATAGATTGTTGTTATTTATATTATGGTGCCAATTTTCTATCATGTTTGTTAGGGCCGTATGGCAAGAATAAAACATCTGATGGCTGTAGAAATGTGGGTTCCAAGGAGAATGCAAAGAATACCATGGACAGACAGAAAAACCAATGACCAAGAACTACAGTAAACAAATGAAAATAGTAAATTGATCAGAGAAATTAGACGTAGACAGTCAAAATTTTTCGGACATGTTATGAGAAGAAATGAACTGGAGAACTTGGAGACAACTGGCAAGATTGAAAGGAACAGACCAAGGGAAGACCGAGAAGTAAATACCTGGAAGGCTTGGCCACAACGCATGGTCGAGACAGGAACACTGAGCTGATCCACAACTCTAGTGATCGAGTGAGATGGCGAGTCATGACTGCCCACGCCTTCTGGCATGGCACATGATGGATGGAACGGCTTGTACCGTTCAGTCTTGACAGACGACAGTTTGTTACATTGCGCTTCAAAAAAGACATTCTACAACCCTTGGCGATAGCGAATGTGACTGATCAGACCAATTCATGATTTAAATGTTCGCGCACAATGCATGCATGTGAACACATGGTCATTTCCACCGTCACGCATCATCTGACGCCTCACACGATGAGTGTGTGACCTATGTGCAATCATGTCTGCTTCGTCGTTATTCTATTTCTGATCTTTGCCCTCCATGCAATGCTCCCAAGGTGTAATATCAATGCATGTATCATAGAGTTCCTCTTATACACATCTTAACCTAGTATTCTTCGCTGGCACCGCATATGAAAGCAGTTTAAACGTTTCTCTTAGTGTGAGTAAGGTGGCCAGCTTTACTGCCATGAAGAAGAATACAGGAAGGCCCCGGTTAACGTCGGGGTTACGTTATTGGAAAACGCGACTTTATGTGAAACGACGTATAGCGAAACACTATTTCCCATAGAATTAAATGAAATACAGTGTATTATGTAATGTTTATTTTGATTGTTGCTGATATGTATTGGCTAAATAGAGGTGGGTTAGAGGGCGAGTGGTAGAATTATTGGGACGTAGTGGCATTAAAACCACGACTCGCTCCAAAACTATCATCAGCACTACTAGTACTACTCTCACTCGCTTTCTTAGCTAGATCTTCATAGAGAGACTTTGCTTTCTCTTGGATAGCTATCTTGCGCACAAGCATATTCCGTTTGTTCTGGTCTTCAATCCAGACGGCCAATAGTGCTTCCATGTTCTCCATAAGAGTATTCCTATTACGAGTGATCTTGGAAGCACCCAAAGGGGTTACGTTTTTATCACCCTCTTTGATTTCGTCAGCAACTGCATGAATAGTCCTTACCGTGATTAGAGGTAAACCATGGACTTTACTGATATCAACAGATCGATCGCCAGCCTCAAAACAACGTTACACAAATAGCTTCGCCTGAACAGTAACATTTTTCCTGGTTCTCTTACAACCAGATACACTATCAGCTTTAAACTCATATTTATGGGTGATTACACGATAAAATCCTGGAAAAACGCACTGCACAAAATGTAAAATGGCGACGTTAACGCAGCATATGAATTGGAAACAAATAGGTATATTAAACTCCTGCAAGAAGAAACGCACTAAACATCAACAACGTTGCACATACCTTACAAGGAGATCCATCGTTTCGCGAAATACAGGTGAAAATCCGAAATCAGAAGCACTCAATAAATATATAAAATGAATAATAAAATAAAATAAAATAAGACAAACTACACACAGATCTTATCTTATTGATTCTTATAAGATAAGATCTTTGTTACATCGCGCTTCAAAAAAGACATATCTACAACCCTTGGCGATAACGAATGTGACTGATCTGACCAATTCATGATTTAAATGTTCGCGCACTATGCATGCATGTGAACACATGGTCATTTCCACCGTTACGCATCATATGACGCCTCACACGATAAGTGTGTGACCTATGTGCAATCAAGTCTCTTTCGTCGTTATTCTATTTCTGATCTTTGCCCTCCATGCAAGCAACCCCATGCAATTATATAAGATCTTATTTTATTTTATTTTATTTTATTATTCATTTTATATATTTATTGAGTGCTTCTGATTTCGGATTTTCACCTGTATTTCGCGATACGATGGATCTCCTTGCAAGGTATGTGCAACGTTGTTGATGTTTAGTACGTTTCTTCTCGCAGGAGTTTAATATACCTATTTGTTTCCAATTCATATTGTTATATCCTGCTGCAGCCGCTGCTTTTTCTTTCTATTCCATAACGCAGCATAACAACACAGGTGACGACGTCATAGCTGAACGTGAAGTTATGTCCCGTTGCGATAACGACGTTATTAGAGAAACGACGTAAACCAAAGCGACTATAGCGGGGCCTTACTGTACCAAGGACACAGGCTTGATATACAAGGACTTTTCCTTTGGTAGTAAGCTTCCTGTTCTTCCAGACTTTCTTTGTTAACGTGTTCATTGTTGTTGCTGCCGTTCCGACCCTGTTGTTGATTTGCTGATCTTGGTATAATTTATTGTTTACTTCTATCCTAGATATGGTTTAGTAACATGCACAGGAGGAACTGTATAGTTATATAGTATACAACGGATCTCTGGGTTATGTTTGTCACCACACGGTCTTACAGCACATACGACAACACTCAATACCTACTATGTAAATACATATAAAGCCACGCAAGTATTGTCCATCTATACACAACTGAGGGGGCGGGGGGGGGGGGTGTTGAGAGAGACAGACACATAAAAGAGGGGCAGAGAGAGAGACAAACATAACATCATCACACTCAATCTTTCTCCCTCTCCAGTATACATAGTGCAACAAACAGAAATACACGCACATGAAACACTTATACCCTCTCTGCGTCCACCTCTCCCCCTTACCGACACACACACACGCGGGACCAAACAGCAATAAACACACCCACACATTCATCTAACTTCATGATAAACAACATTTGCACACAATCTAGCCACTCAGGGGAAAAACAAAACACCCACACCCACCGTCTAGCCACACGTGAAGCCCACACACAAGAGAGTACCGAAAGAAAACTGAAGTTTGTAGCCACACAAATAATGACTCGCCCAAGAAAGTTCTGGAGGTCAAACTCCAGTTGAGACGTAATTATCCGGGATTGAAATCGTGGCTAACCCGAAGTGTCACACGAATGACCGTCTCTACACTCAACCGTTGAAGCACCGCCCGATTGTTTTCCTAAATTCCCCAAACGCGGGGAAAAATTGTCCCGGAGCTGTTAAATAATTACTCGGTTAAATCATACTCACTTACGTTGGCAATCTGTTATTGTTGATTAAGTTAGCCGTTTTTTGCACAAACAAGCCACACACTTCTTATTCCTGTCCTCGCTTATATATAGTATTTGGGGAAGTACCCTCCTGCGGTAGTGTAGAAGGGTCACGGTAAAAATGTATATCATTCTTCGTGTGGGTGCGTGGTGGTGGTGAATTGTACAACGCAAATAACTCCACAGTGGAATACTCTACTTTTATCGTGAAGAATTCCTCCTCCCCCTCCTCCCCCTTCTTCTTCTTCTTCTTCTTCTTCTTCTTCGTCTTCTTCTTCTTCTTCTTCTTAAGAATGGAGGTGGAGGCAGTCAGTGCAGTTTTGCGCTGGATGGAGAATACGATACACACACACATCGTGATTGTAACTGACTCAGAAAGCATGCTGAGTAGGGTGAGGACAGGCAAGCTTCGGGCCGAGTGGCTTGCTTCGCTTCGGAAGTCACGGGTGACAAGCATCGTCTGGATCTTTTCTCCGCGGCATGCTGGTGTGCTTGAGACTGAACAGGCAGACAGATTGGCTGGCTCTGCAAAACTTGTTGGAGTATTGATGCATGATAAGGCAGACGTGGTTGCTGCCTTGTGGGAGCACGTGTACACCTCGGAGGAGCAAATGGAACACCATGGTCTGGCAAGAATGCGACAGCGAGGAGTGACGAGGGGATCAGGCCGATGCTCGACGCTTAGAGGAAAGGCGAGACGCACATATAATCAGATTGATACTGGTACTATTGGGGTTGGAACTCTTCGCTGGCTTCTGAGCATGGGGACGGAGCGCTTTTGGGAATGCCCCGAATGCTGTAATGTCGGTTCCTAAATCAATCAATCAATCAATCAATCAATCTTCAATCAATCAATCAATCAATCAATCAATCTTCTTCTTCTTCTTCTTCTTCTTCTTCTTCTTCTTCTTCCAATACTACATCCAACAACACAATGTTCCAATACTAAATCCAACAACACAATGTTCTAATACTATATTCAACAACACAGTGTTCACAGTGTTCTTCCAACACCCTGTTCTCAGACTACATCTACAATAACATTGTTCTATTACTACATACACGCTTAGGTTAATATTGTTCTACTTCTATCACTTGGAAGGTTAATGAAAATTACCCTGTCGTCGAAGCGCAATGGTCTGGCCTTAACCCCAAGGTGTAGATGAATTGTGTTGGAAGTAATTTTGACAACCAGGGAAGAAACTAATGATAGCTCCCTGGTAATGTTGTTTCGTAGTTTACGTTTGTACCAGCTGCACGGGATTACCACGTTTGTTCCAGCTGCACGGGATTACCATTACTTTGTTCCTGTATCCTGTTACATGTTTCAACGGCATATTATTTTATATTGTTTCCACCCATCCATCATGTGCCATGCCGATAAGCGTGTGCGGTCATGTTTTGCTATCTCACTCGATCACCAAAGTCGTGGATCAGCTCTGTGTTTCTGTCTCGACTATGCCATATGGCCAAGACATCCAGGTATTTACTTCTTGGTCTTCCCTTTGATCTCTTCCTTTCGATCTTGCCAGCTGTCACCAAGTTCTCCAATTCATTTCTTCTCATAACATGCCCAAAAAATTTGACTGTCTACGTCTAATGTCTCTAATCAGTTTACGATCTTCATTTGTTTCTTGTAGGACTTGTTCATTGGTTTTTCTGTCTCTCCATGGTATTCTTTGCATTTTCCTCAGAAACCACATTTCCACAGCCATCAGATGTTTATCAGCTTGTCTGCTCATTGTCCACGCTTCACATCCATATAAAAGTACAGGTTCTATGTAGCGCTTCAACACTCTTTTTCTCGTTTCAATTGATATTTTTTTTTATTGGTAAGTATTTTTCTCATCTTGCAAAAGGCTACCTTCGCCATGGCAATTCTTGTTCTAATATTATTGTTTAGTGACATCGAAAAGTGGGATAAAATCAAGTAACAAATGAAATCTTATCTCACCTCATCGTGTTCTCCTTATACCTTGAGGTGTCGAAGTGAAGCATAAACAGCGGCAGAGTGCCCGTTTTTGGGCTTCGTGTATCGAGATTCACAAGGACTCTGCTATTCCCTCTGTTCATCGTTTACGTGGCCTCTTCTTCTGCTTCCATTTGGTCTGTACATCATTGCTTGTTGTGGTATACTGTTAGTTGGTAATCTAGTTACATGGCCGAACATTTGACTTTCTGTTTTCTTATGAAATTTAGCGTTGCTATAAGACCACCTTAGTTTGATTTCTTTATTTCTGATTTTGTCTCTAGTTGCTACACTGAGTATTCTTCTCAGGAATTCAATTTCCGTTGTTGTAATTTTTCTTTTCTCTTCGACTGTCATTGTTCAGCTTAGAGTTGGAAGGACAATTGCGTTCTAGAGTGCTTTTTTCTTACAAGTATAATCTGATACGTGTTTGATCTTTAGTATTGGTGCAATTGGTCTAATGAGTTGGTTTGCCTTATTGTATCTGTTTTCGATCTCGTCTTCTGATTTGCCATTTGATGGTATTATACTTCCTAAATACTTGAAGCTCCTTATACGCGTTTCAGAGGGTCTTCTTTTAGATGAATCTTTGTTGCGATTTCTTCTTTGGTTATAGTCATTACCTCCATTATGCCGATGCTAACTTTCATGTTATTTTCCTTACACACTTCGTTTAGATTATTTATTTAGACTTGAAATTCTGCTTCTGGATTTGCTAGTAGTGCTTGGTCGTCCGTAAATAATTCTTTAATGGTGTAGTTTGGTGTTGATTCTTCTTCTGTGTTCTGTTCTTCATAGAGTGTTGTTAGTAGTAAAGAGGGGGAAAGAGACTCTTGTTTTGAAGATCACGGGGGAGGGAAGATTATGAGGGAGGGAAATATCTGCTGATTCTGCAGGGTGAGGGTAAATATCTCGAAAATCGTCAATCGTGGGAACGGTGAAAGTGGGTCGTGGCAACGGGTTGGTGTGTGAAAAAATATCTGGGTTGAGGAAACGCGGGGTTGTGTGGGAGTTGAAAATCTGTGAGTGTAAAATATAAAAGGAATGTGGTGTGGTGGGTATAGGCGTATGGAGTTTGGGGGAGTAACAGTGTCTAGGTGGTCGACTTGTTCGTGTCGGTATATGGAGGCTTGAATTTCCGGTCGGTACCTTTTAAATGTAGTCTCTACTTCTCTTTTCTGTGAGGGACATGTGTTAAATGGAAAATATATGACTTGTTCATAAACCGTAAACGTGGTCGTGTATTGATAAGAGGGTGGGTGCTTTAGAGAGTGTGGGTTTCGAACCTGTGGTAGACCAACAACTATTGGTGATGATCAAGAGGTGGGTGTGTTTTGTGGGTTTGGGATTCGAACAACTATTGGTGATGATCAAAGGGTGGGTGCGTGTAGAGAGTGTGGGATTCGAACCGGTGGTAGAAAAACTATTGGTGATGATCAAAGAGTGGTGACACAGTAGTCATCCAGTGGTCAAGTGGGTCAAATGAGGAAATTTTAGGGAAAAGTGGTTGTAATGATATGGTGATGATCAAAGAGTGGTAATGCAGTGGACAAGCAGTGGTGAAGGAGTCAAGTGAGAAAATTTTAGCTGAAAGTATGTGTAATGACATGGTGATGATCGAGAGATGGTAAAGTAGTGGTCAAGCAGTGGTCAAGTAATGGTGTAAGTGGTCGAGTAACCACTTAAATTGTAGAGGACGAAGTGTGTAAGACTATTAGTTAGTTAGTCTTTCCTCTTGAGCCTAAGGCGTCGCATAGGGCAGAAGTCTTTTCTCTCCATGCCTGGCGGTTCGCTGCTACCTGTTGTAGATCTTGGATATTTACTTGGCCATTGAATGAGCCTTCTCTAATGATGGTTCTACGCAGGGTCTCTCTTGGTCTTCCCCGTTTTCTTTTCCCTACAGGTGAACATATGAGGGCTTGGTAGGGGAATCTTGTCTTGTCCATTTTGAGTACATGGCCGATGTAGTTCCAACGGCGTCTTCTTATGAAATTGGATACTGTATCTTGCTTAGTCTCTTGTCTTATTTGCGAATTGGTTCTGAAGTCTGTCCAGTGGATGTTTAGAAGTCTTCTAAGACATTTGTTCTCACAATTGTCAATTTTTTTTTTATCTAAAGCTACCGTTGATTTCCAACTTTCACATCCATATGTTAACACTGGAATCACACAGGATTTGAAGATTTTAAGTTTTGTGTGTTTGCTGAGTGTCTTTGACTTCCAGATGTTTGACAGTTTATTGAAGGCACTAGATGCCAGTGCGATTCTAGATGATATTTCTGGTGTTGAGTCCCCTGTACATGTCAATTTGCTTCCTAGGTGTAAGACTATAGTACTGGTTAAAGTGATCGATGACGTATTCAAACAGTGGTCAAGCAATGGTCAAGTGGTCGCGTGACCACTTCAATTGTAGAGGAGGATGTGCTTATAACTACAGTAGTGGTGGTTGGTTGCTGATGGTCTTGAAGCTGTGTCTAGAGAGTGATTGGGCTGAAGAGGGAACCCATTGTACTACTGTTACCACAATTCATACCATTACTACTTTCACCACAACAACAACACACAGACAGACAGACACACACACATACACACAAACAATCGGAGGCGGGCGCGGGCGGCCGCGTGAGAAAACCAACACACACGTTTCGTCACCGGGCGCGTACCGAAGAATGTCAATAGTAATATTAATAGTAGCATGTGAGGAGGCTCCTCTGTGGCGTCTTGAGATGTTACCTGTAAAACCTTGGCCGTGATATGAATGGGGTGATCATCATAGTCATAGTAATGGTAGTACACAGACACATTAACACAAAGACTCACACACAAATACAAAGACAACCACACACACGGGCAAACAAAGACTCACACACAAGTACACACGTACACACACATACGTGCACACTTGTACATACAGACATCATAAGTGCAGACACATAAACACAAAGACTCACACACAAATACAAAGACAACCACACACACACATACACGTACAGACAAGTACAAATACAGACATGAACAATGACACACACCCATATCCTCTTCCATACATACAGACATCACAAGTACAGACATCACAAGTACAGACATTCAAGCACAGACACAGACACAGGAACTCAAAGAAGCAAACACACACACAAAAACACAGACAACCAAGCACACACAAGTACACACGTACAAACACACACATGTGCACACTTGTACATATAGACATCATGCGTGCAGACACACAACCACAAAGACAGACAAGAACAAAGAGCCACACACGTACACACATACAGACACACAAGTACAGACATCCCATACCATTACTACTGTCACATCAACAGCTATACACATGTACACACGCACACAAAGACAGACACAAGTAAACACTCACACAAATACAAAGACAGCCAAGTACACACAAGTACAGACACAACCACACATACATGCAAAGACAGACACACATGCTTAAACTAACAACCACACACGTACAGACACAACACCCATCTCCTACCATTACTACTGTCACCACAGCTATACACAAGTACACACGTACAAACACGAACAGTGACAAATACATATACAGACGTCATGAGTGCAGACACACAACCACAAAGACAGACAAGAACAAAGATCCACACACGTGCTCACATACAGACACACAAGTACAGACAACCCATACCATTACTACTGTCACAACAACAGCTATACACATATGCACACACAAAGACAACCACACACATACAATTACACACAGACATCACACGTACAGACAAGAACACATACAGACATGAACAGTGACACACACCCATATCCTCTTCCATACATACAGACATCACAAGTACAGACATCACAAGTACAGACATTCAAGTACAGACACAGACACAGGAACACAAAGAAGCAAACACACACAAATACACAGACAACCAAGCACACACAAGTACACACGTACAAACACACACACTTATACATACAGATATCATGTGTGCAGACACACAACCACAAAGACAAGAACAAAGATCCACACACGTACACACATACTGACACACAAGTACAGACAACCCATACCATTACTACTGTCACAACAACAGCTATACACATGTACATACGCACACAAAGACAGGCACAAGTAAACACACACACAAATACAAAGACAGCCAAGCACATACAAGTACAGACACAACTACACATACATGCAAAGACAGACACACATGCGTAAACAAACAACCACACACGTACAGAAACAACCACACATACACGCAAACACACACACACACACACACACACACACACAAGAAGCAAACACACCCATCTCCTACCCTTACTACTGTCACCACAGCTATACACAAGTACACACGTACAAACACGAGCAGTGACAAATACACATACAGACATCACGACTGCACACACACACACAAACACACACAAAGACAGACACATACACACTTGTACACACAGTCATCACACGTACAGACAAGAACACATACAGACATGAACAGTGACACACACCCATATCCTCTTCCTTGCCCACATGAATATCACAAAAATAAACTACACAAAGCGCATACACTCTTTGTTAACGAACACGGATGTATGAGACAACCCCTACGTCATCAGCGCCATATGCAAAAGTCATTAAGTGGGAGGTCGGTAGCATGAGTCATCTATCACATGAAGGCGGGCGGGCGGTTGCGTGAGAGAAGCCCGGTGTCGTCTACAAAACCGCCACGTCAGCTCTGTAGTGTCGTGTGCACAACCAATGTATAAAATAGACGGCGTCTCTTGTGAGCTCAGTCGCTGTATACCAGGTATTGTTCACGTGCTGATTTAGCTAGCCATCGCTGCAGAGTTATTTGTGAATCAGGCTGGTGTGAGTCTCTTAGCATTGTTCGTGTAGTGAGCAGATATTGTTCACGTGCTGACTTGGCTAGACTTCGCTACAGAGGTATGTGTGAATCAGGCTGGTGTGAGTCGCTTAGTGTAGTAACATGTCGTCGGCATCTGGTTGTTGATAAAACACAGAAATATATATTGTTGTGTATTCTTGCTTACACCAGAACTTTTTGCACTTTAAAAAAAAGCGAAAGTGGTTTGTAAAAAGCGAAAGTGTGGAACACAGTTGTGTGACTTATTCATATACCAGCACGTTTATCAATATGGCCAGCAAAGCTACTTTCATGTGTTCAGTGTGCGACAACACCTATTGTTATAAGTATAACCTTAATCGCCACATTCGGATCATTCACACCCATGAGGATCAACCACACTTATGTCATATCTGTGGACAACTTTTCAACAGAAAAGGCAATCTACAACGACACATACGAACACAGCATCAGCCACGTATGAATACACCAGAACCAAACACTACATCTCCACCAACAACATCGTCACATCAGAGAACACCACCACATGTATATTTACGGCATCCTCGTAGTGTAACGCAAGTACCAGACTGCCACCACTGTGCCACGTGTGACTTCAATTATAAGCTTACCCGCCACAATGGGACCATTCATAATGATGAAATATATACGTGTCAGTTACGTGACAATCTATATAATACGAACCTACAACGTTACTTACGAACACATCACCAGAAATCACGAGAAACGACGACACCCTTAGACACCCAATACAAGGACCTGACAACACGTCCACTTGCACTCAAAGTAGTAGAGGATATCCAACCAAATCATAGGGACAGCTTGGCAGCCCTTAAGGCGTACTGCAAGGACCTGTCGATTATGCTACCCAATCAAGTGGTAGTATTAGAAAAAAGTGTCGACCACCGATACCGGGTGGTTTTGGTATGACACCTTTATAAAAAGAAGTATTCAGATATTTTGTGTGATATCTCATGTGTGATGACCTCGACAACAACAGTGTTGTTTGATAGTCAACCAAGCTATAGTCAGATGTATGATCAGAGCCCGGAGACAGACAGGACTACTCAGACAACTTTATACCCATGAATGAAGATCACTAAACCAGAATCAAATTGTGTTGAATCAAAAAGTTCACTAACCATGTATGTAATTGATTATGATTTTTTCTTATGACACTGATATATGTACAAGTGTGCACGTGTGTGTGTTTGTACGTGTGTACTTGTGTGTGAGTCTTTGTGTGCACGTGTGTATGGTTGTCTTTGTATTTGTGTGTGAGTCTCTGTGTTTATGTGTCTATTGTGCTACCATTACTATGACTATGATGATTACCCCATTCATATCACGGCCAAGGTTGTACTGGTAACATCTCAAGATGCCACAGAGGAGCCTCCTCACATGCTACTATTAATATTACTATTGACATTCTTCCGTACGCGCCCAGTGACGAAACGTGTGTGTTGGTTTTCTCACGCAACCGCCCGCGCCCGCCTCCGATTGTGTGTGTGTGTGTGTGTGTGTGTGTGTGTATGTGTGTGTGTAGTTGTTGTGGTGACAGTAGTAATGGTACGAGTTGTGGTAACAGCAGTGGAATGGGTTCCCTCTTCAGCCCAATCACTCTATAGACAAAGCTTCAAGACCATCAGCAACCAACCATCACTACTATAGTTATAAGCACATCTTCCTCTACAATTTAAGTGATCACTTGACCACTGCTTGATCACTGCTTGACCACGTCATCGATCACTTTAACCAGTACCATAGTCTTACACACTTCGTCCTCTATAGTTTAAGTGGTCACTCGATCACTTGACCACTATTTGACCACTGCTTGACCACTACTTGACCACTACTTTACCATCTCTCGATCATCACCATGTCATTACACCTACTTTCCGCTAAAATTTCCTCACTTGACCACTGCTTGTCCACTGCTTGACCACTGCATTACCACCCTTTGATCATCATCATATCATTATAACCACTTTTCCCTAAAATTTCCTCATTTGACCCACTTGACAACTGCTTGACCACTGGTTGACCACTGTGTGACCACACTTTGATCATCACCAATAGTTGTTGGTCTAACACCTGTTCGACTCCCAGACTCACAAAACGCGACCACCTTTTGATCATCACCAATACTTGTTCTACCACCGGTTTGAATCCCACACTCTCTACACGCACCCACCCTTTGATCATCACCAATAGTTGTTCGAATCCCAAACTCACAAAACGCACCCGCCTCTTGATCATCACCAATAGTTGTTGGGCTACCACAGGTTCGAATCCCACACTCTCTACACGCAACCACCCTCCTATCAATACACGACCACGTTTACGGTTTATGAACAACCCATATATTTTCCATTTAACACATGTCCCTCACAGAAAAGAGAAGTAGAGACTACATTTAAAAGGTATCGACCGGAGAGTCAAACCTCCATATACCGACACGAACAAGTCGACCACCTAGACACTGTTACTCCCCCAAACTCCATACGCCTATACCCACCACACCACATTCCTCTTATGTTTTACACTCACAGATTTTCAACTCCCACACAGCCCCGCATCTCCTCGACCCAGATATTCTTTTACACACACACCCGTTGCCACGACCCACTTTCACCGTTCCCACGAGTGAAGATTTTCGAGAAATTTACCCTCACCCTGCAGAATCAGCAGAAATTTCCCTCCCTCATAATCTTCCCTCCCTCGTGATCTTCAAAACAAGAGTCTCCTTACCCCCTCTTTACTACTGTTGTTACGGTCAAAATGTAAAAAACTGTGGGTTGCGTGAGGCAAGTTGGAAAGAAGAAGCATACATGAGCCAAGAATACCATGTAATAAGCTCAGCAAGTGAACAGGGGCATAGTGGGGATGTACATGTTTTGAATAAACATGCAGCATCACAGCAGCAGTAGCAGCAGCAGCAGCAGCAGTAGTAGTAGTAGTAGTAGTAGTAGTAGTATTAGTAGTAGTAGTAGTAGTAGTGGTAGTAGTAGTAGTAGTAGTAGTAGTAGTAGTAGTAGTAGTAGTAGTAGTAGTAGTAGTAGTAGTTGTAGTAGTAGTAGGAGGAGGAGGATCAGCAGTAGCAGTAGTAATAGTAGCAGTAGCAGCAGTAGTGGTAGTAGCAGCAGTAGCAGTAACAGCAGCAGCAGCATTACATGATGTATAAGCAGATAATTGTTTCTATTACAATTATTTCAGCAATTATTTCCCTAAGACACAGTGTTTATGCAAATCTGTTTCCCCACCACAATACTTGATGACGATCTGCACCCGCCAGACACCTTCACTCTACGTATACAATGTTAGTATAAATAATATATATGCTATTATTAGAATTAAACAATGGGACAGGCACATGAGAAGTATAGACGAAGAACACGAACAGAAAGAGGACGATGAATGGTGAACTTCTGTGAACAAAAAACAATTTACAGTAAGGAACACTTGACATTAACTATCCAACAAAAGAATATACACTCGGATAAGCCAACGAAATTAAAACAAAATATCAAATTGATTACAGTCTGGTGAAACCCGATGAAATGAGCAGGTGAACAATCATCGCGAATGATTGAAGATCCTGTCACGAATTTGCAGCCTTTACTTCCCAGAACAATTTTCGGTTCACTTTTGATGGGCCATGTAGAGAATCAACAGACGAACAAATCTGTTTTCTCTATATTCAAGGCTATATAGTCTTGACGTAAGCTTGCAAAGCCTGCAAGTAAACAAACCACCACAGATGGCTTTCTATTTGGGAAGTTAATTTGACACCAGTACCGGTCACCCCCAGAGGTTATCAATCCAGCCAAACTGGAGGGCAGACTCAGGGGACTGAATGGTAATTAAAACCAACCAGACATGACGCAAGCAAACCTGGTTTATCAACAGAGTTGTAAACTGGCAGCTGACCATGAGAACCTAATTGCTCCTTTGACATAACACATGATAAGCAGGGCTAGGAAAATCGCTCAACCGTTAAGGTTGACTGCCTTCTGAAACAAGACTAGAGGTGCAAGGTGTGAACTCACTGATAAGACATCCCTGGCTAACCATTGTCAGACCCACAGGTGTGAAGGCTAGTGTGCATGCGGAAAGAATTTTTATGACTGGACAGACTTGGAAATAATGTGTCTGCCCTGTTGGAATGTGTGAAACAGATCTGATAAAGCAATTAGAACAGTACTGAAGGAATGTTAATTGCTTTTGGATACTAGTTAAATAGGCTGTTAGCTCTGGTCATGTTAGAAATGAAAAAATCTCTGAACAGGTAGGCACCCAGCTCGTTTTGTAGTCATATGTATGATTCTGATGTTGCTAGATTTCACTAGGAAAGTTATTTCTTAGTAACTATCTAAGTCTTGTAGATGTATGTACTGATTTTCAGTCTATATCTGACATAGGTTATTTCAATAAATATCATTGTCTAAGTATACTTTTAGGTGTCTTGGTAGATGCTTGTCATTTCTTTGTACACTATCTTAGTTGCCTTTTGGTGTGTGCATTTGTTGTACAGAATATAGTCAACTGACTATTTCTTTAATTCTTACCACAGCAGTAACTAAGTGGTGACTAAACCGGACAGATCAGCAATATGGCTGGTCTATGTAGTCACTGCAATTAGACTTGTTGTATATCTCATTTTGTAGGTATACAATATTATTACTAATTAATAATGCCTTATGCTATTATGTTGAGTATCATTATATGTCTATCTTGAAGTTATATAATGTATGTATATCGGAGGTTAATATAGTTGAATTGTCATATGCATAATTTGTGTATATGTTCTGTTGCGTATATGGAAACTATGTTTCCCGGTTGGTTGTAGATAAGGATATTACTTACTTTTTTGCATTATACAATGTAAGAAAGAATAGCCTTATATGCCATTTTGTATTCGTATACCTTAGATTTATTTGATGTGATTTGTTATATGGTAACTCACTAAGAATAAATTGGTGTTGTGCTATTGTGTTCGCATGGACACACTGGCCATCGATTGTGTTGGAAACGGAGGTGTAATGGTACAGACATTACCCACAATTGTTATGGGGTATATGGTGCTAAACCTTTTTCATCGTATGGTGGACGGTAATTCACGGAAGTCTGGCACAGATACTGGTCACGGCTTGTAAGCCCGGATGATCAGGCATTATTATAATACCATTACCGACCCTGTGAGCTGCTAAACCAACTTTGGACGGAGCGGCTGTACGACAGAATTTCTGTATTAGCGACATGGACATGGGCGGCAGAAATATAATAATTACAGGCGTGTGAGACAATGGAAAATCCCGTCCCAGACTAAGACCGTAGGACAGAGATATGGAGGAGAAGGAGGATGGTGAACGCAGTAGAGCTAGAAGATAAACTTGGCCAGACTGGTAATTGTATATGTGTTTACTAGAATATGTTTTACTTAAGATTGCACTGATGTAGAACTAGATATAACACATTCTTGACTTCCTTTCAAGCTCTTACAAGGAGCACCTATGTTATAGATCTCAAGAACGAGTGACGACTAGGTAGTGTCAGGACTGACAGGAATAGTCAGAATACCGGCAAGCTGTATTTTTGTTTCCACTGGAGAGTTTGCTGATCTCTCACTGATCCAGACAGGATTCAGAGTTTCGTATTGTATATTAATCATTTCACCTTCATGATTACTGTAGTACAGAAACTCATACGCATTCATCATCATCTTAAAGAAACATCAGATGGAAATTATTATGATTAGTTAATAAATGTTGTAGTTTGTTTTACTCATAAGTTCAGCGTTATATTTTCCAATTGTGCATACGTGTTGTGTGTGTATATTGGTGGGGGTTCACTTAAACACCAAGGAAGGGAGTAGTCAGGGAGAAAAACCTGTACTAGGATAGTTGTCATTACACTTTAATTCAGACTTAAAAATCTATCCTAGCTAACCTTCTCTTTCCTATTCCTTGGCGAATATTCAGCACTTGGAGCTGTCGTTGGATATTCATGGGCTTAATCTGTAGTTCAGCCAAATATATTTTGTCCCTAGTCAGTTTCTGACTATTTGGGGTTGCTCGCCAGTGAATAATACTTTCATCTAGCTGGTGGGGCACCCCGACTTCTGACAGATCCTAACACTATTACTGATCACAATATGATGATAATGAAATGTCACTTAGTCTGGAGGAAAACATTAACAAGTCTAAGAAACTAAAATAGAACATTTCGGTTTTAATTAGCTATTTTGAAATATAAGTTAACTTATAAATAAAGAGAAAAGAAAACATAGTCATGTTGCCAAGCATCAGCGGGAATTTGAATAATTGGAAGTCATTTGAGGGGACAGTAGAAAGCACAGTACGAAGCATGAGAGTTTTGTTTGTTTTGTGCCTGTGTGTATCTATGTCTTGTCAAGTATCCCATTCACATTTCAATTCACTCGCTGTTCTATTGTAGTATAGTAACCAAATGTATATTCAAGTAGATGTGAAAATACTAATTCACAGGTTAATTCCGATGTCTCATGATATTTGGGAGAAGCTATCTGTATTGACACGGCCTTCTCTCTTATCACTTTAGCAACGCTCGCGCAGGCAAGTCAATGTTTACTTTAGCAACGCTCGCATAGAATAGTCAATGTTCACTTTAGCAACGCTCGCATAGAATAGTCAATGTTCACTTTAGCAACGCTCTCACAGAAAAGTCAATGTTCACTTTAGCAACACTCACACAGACAAGTTAATGTTCACTTGAGCAACTTTCGCACGAACAAGTCATTGTTCACTTTAGCAATGCTCGCACTTCTATACTTCCTCAAGTAACACAAATTATATAATGCATTGTAACAAACGTCTTTCTCCGTAATCCAGTATATTCTCGTGAGTAACCCTCCTGCGCGAGAATCGGAAGCGGTTCACGCCGCGCTGGTAACTTAGGGGGTATGTGAGCCGGTCGCTCAGAAAGCAATGGCAAACTACTAAAAGTAATCTTGTCTAGTACATCAACAGCAGCTGAAAAATGCTGATGTTAACTGCAACGTCCTGTAAGGGATTTTTGTTTAAATTATTGCATATCCCTTGCGTATCGAGAACATCAAGGACTGAGGTATGTGAGATATATGGACGCCTGCAACATTTTGCAGGACACACTATGGTGATGACGGTATGTTTAATTAATGGAACTTTCCCAACAACTTAAACATGCGAACAGATAAGAAAAGAACGGAGGGTGCCCATTGCTTTAATTGAAATGTTGAAACGAATAGACAAATGTGGAAGAAATGGGGTGGCAAGCAAGCTGAAATAATGCCAAAGCGACCTCTGAGATCATAGACAAAGGCAGGGCAAATGGTCACGTTATATCTCTATACTGTTACACGGCTCTGACTGATATCTTGTACTTTGATTACCGGGTCTTTGTGACATAAACACAAAACGTCTTCGTGCAGTATCTGGTGTTTACGCCTTTCTAGGTATTCAAATATTTGCAATAAATGTCCCTTTCTCTTAACTTCTTTCTTCTCTCTAATTGCTTTATTTGCACACACGCTCTTTCCATGTTTGTTGCTGACTTTATGGCTCCCTTTTTAATTTCTCTCTCACTTTGTCTCCCACATTCACTCTGTATATTTATCTCTACCTCTTTGTATTTATATTGCTCGCTCACTGATTATTTCCTTTGATTCTGAAGTGATGTCTTAACTGAAAACGATCAATACTCCACAGACGATCGAATTAACACGTAAATCAGGCAGACTTGATCAGTTAATCGCTTTAAATAACGGCCATATATTTGACGGAGGCCCGACAGAGGTCTGATGATTACACTGAATTCTTGGACAGTGTTCCACGGTGAATTGTGGTGATGTATACATCATCTGACGCTGATGGTGGCACAGTGCTTGGTGATTATGTGTAGCGATATACTAAACAAAAATAGACTCGTTGAGTTATCACCATCATCATCGTTTTAGTAGATCACATACAGTCGCAGGGATGTGGGGTGTGATCCAAGTGGAGGGAGGAACACGTGTTTGTAACAATAGATACTGGGAAAGTGGCGACCAGGTAGTTATCTAGCAAGGAAGCGCGGACGTCTGGGGCTTCCCTCAAGTCTGATCTTCTATTCATTGAGCCGTTGTCTAGTACTAGTAGATGTGAAGTCGTTTTATCTCCTAGCTCTACAGGAGTATCTACTGCGGAATCCCCTATATTATCGTCGTGTAATCTATATATATAAAACAAAGTGTATGTATGTAAATATGTATGTAAATATGTATGTCCTTTATTTTTTCGCTAACGGCCCATCCGATTGAGATGAAATTTTCTACACGCCTTCCTTTCATTCCAGAGCTGCCAACTGTCGTATTTTTTTTTCTTCTTCCTCCTCCTCCCTCCTCCCATTCCCAAAGTACGTACGTAAATATATGATGATGATGATGAAAGAATCCCCGAACCAAAACGCTAGGGAAAGGGAAGAAAATGACGTGACTACACAGAGTCGTCACACGGCAATCATCATCATCATCAAGTGCCGTGCCGGCTGGCGTAGGCGTTCAACTCTGCTGCTGATATATATGCCTCCATGCCACGGCAATATCAATAACAATTCATCTTTTTATGTGTAAGGAAGTTATCTACAGTCGTGTAGAAGGGAAGAACAATCAATGGAAGGACCGAAATCACAGAACCTAGACGAGTATGAATTCGGAATGGCGAACTCCCTCCTCCTCTCTTCTCCTCCTGCCTCTACCTCCTCCCTTCCTCCTCCCTCTACCTCCTCCCTCCACCCTCCTCCACTTCCTCCTCCCTCTACCTCCTCCCCCTCCTCCCTCTCCCTCCTCCCTCCTCCTTCTCCCTCTTCCTTCTCCCTCTTCCTCTCCCCTTCTCCTCCATCCTCCTCCCTCCTACTCCCTCCGCCTCCTCCCTCCTCCTCCCTCTACCTCCTCCCCCTCCTCCTTCTCCCTCTTCCTCTCCCCTTCTCCTCATCCCT
>JACEFZ010007546.1:820000-861962 GCA_014155875.1 Cepaea nemoralis
TTGGAATCGGTGGACCTGAGAGACCAGGTCATCAGACATCCCTCTGTATCGTGTTTGGAATCGGTGGACCTGAGAGACCAGGTCATCAGACATCCCTCTGTATCGTGTTTGGAATCGGTTGACCTGAGAGACCAGGTCATCAGACATCCCTCTGTATCGTGTTTGGAATCGGTTGACCTGAGAGACCAGGTCATCATACACCCCTCTGTATCGTGTTTGGAATCGGTTGACCTGAGAGACCAGGTCATCAGCCATCCCTCTGTATCGTGTTTGGAATCGGTTGACCTGAGAGACCAGGTCATCAGACATCCCTCTGTATCGTGTTTGGAATCGGTTGACCTGAGAGACCAGGTCATCAGACATCCCTCTGTATCGTGTTTGGAATCGGTTGACCTGAGAGACCAGGTCATCAGACATCCCTCTGTATCGTGTTTGGAATCGGTTGACCTGAGAGACCAGGTCATCAGACATCCCTCTGTATCGTGTTTGGAATCGTTTGACCTGAGAGACCAGGTCATCATACACCCCTCTGTATCGTGTTTGGAATCGGTTGACCTGAGAGACCAGGTCATCAGACATCCCTCTGTATCGTGTTTGGAATCGGTTGACCTGAGAGACCAGGTCATCATACACCCCTCTGTATCGTGTTTGGAATCGGTTGACCTGAGAGACCAGGTCATCAGACATCCCTCTGTATCGTGTTTGGAATCGGTTGACCTGAGAGACCAGGTCATCATACACCCCTCTGTATCGTGTTTGGAATCGGTTGACCTGAGAGACCAGGTCATCAGACATCCTTCTGTATCGTGTTTGGAATCGGTTGACCTGAGAGACCAGGTCATCAGACATCCCTCTGTATCGTGTTTGGAATCGGTTGACCTGAGAGACCAGGTCATCAGACATTCCTCTGTATCGTGTTTGGAATCGGTTGACCTGAGAGACCAGGTCATCAGACATTCCTCTGTATCGTGTTTGGAATCGGTTGACCTGAGAGACCAGGTCATCAGACATTCCTCTGTATCGTGTTTGGAATCGTTGACCTGAGAGACCAGGTCATCAGACATTCCTCTGTATCGTGTTTGGAATCGGTTGACCTGAGAGACCAGGTCATCAGACATCCCTCTGTATCGTGTTTGGAATCGGTTGACCTGAGAGACCAGGTCATCAGACATTCCTCTGTATCGTGTTTGGAATCGGTTGACCTGAGAGACCAGGTCATCAGACATCCCTCTGTATCGTGTTTAGGCTCGGTCGACCTGAGAGGCCAGGTCATCATACACCCCTCTGTATCGTGTTTGGGCTCGGTTGACCTGAGAGACCAAGTCATCAGACATCCCTCTGTATCGTGTTTAGGCTCGGTCGACCTGAGAGGCCAGGTCATCATACACCCCTCTGTATCGTGTTTGGGCTCGGTCGACCCGAGAGACCAGGTCATCAGGCATTCCTCTGTATCCTGTTGGGCTCGGTCGACCTGAGACTCCTCAGACATCCCTCGGTATCGTGTTTGGGCTCGGTGGACCTGAGTGTCCAGGTCATCAGACATTCCTCTGTATCGTGTTTGCGCTCGGTTGACCTGAGGAGACCAGGTCATCAGACATCCCTCTGTATCGTGTTTAGGCTCGGTGGACCTGAGAGACAAGGTCATCAGACATCCCTCTGTATCGTGTTTAGGCTCGGTGGACCTGAGAGACCAGGTCATCAGACATCCCTCTGTATCGTGTTGGGCTCGGTCGACATGAGAGACTAGGTTCGTTGTTAAAATGTCTCATTGCGAATCCACGATCATCGGACCTGTAGGCAAGCAGACTAGTTACTGTCCGGCCGATACTCCCATCAGTTACATAAGTCAGTCTAATCATCCCATTTTCTGATAATAGGCATTTGAACCGTATCAACAATTAACAAACATACGCATGAAGCAAGCAATTACTTCATTGTTTGGGAAATTACAGATCACAGTTTCGATGAATCGTGCACGCTACCAAATCCCAGAGAAACACTACAGCAACCAGCTGCAGCTTGTATTGACTGCATCAGACACTTAGACCGATGTTCAGGTATGGATCTTCATAATAATGACCCGATGCTGCCAATCAGTATAATTATTATTATTCAATAAATTAAAGCATTGGGAACAAAGCAAGAACAACACACGTGTATTGCTAACTACATTAATAGCCGGGTTTACGGGGATAACAGAAACAGCCTTACCAGTTAGACATTAAAAGCATGCCTGTAACGAGATGATTTAGACTGGGATAGTGGTGGTAGTGAGTAGCGGCTGTTGTTCTCCTTTCTGAGACCCGGGTTCGAATCCTCGGTAAGGTGTGGATTATTTTTCTGATGGAAGCAAAAAGAAAATCATAACCTGCACAGTTCGCGGCGACTGCACTAGCCAGGCGGCCGTAATCCCTCAGGCTCAAGACTCCCCTGCCCTACACTGCAAGGTACTATAGGCAGCAGATGACAGTTCTTTTTTTTAAATTTCTTTTTTATTTGACAGTGGTGGTAGTAGCAGCAGACGTGGTGATAACTCAGTCGGTGTATTTCTGTATGGTATAACTTACCCACTGTATTATGTTTACAACCACTCAATCTGTTTCTATTCAGCGTGGCCCGTTCACCTGTTTATTTTCAACACCACTCGATCATTTTGTAACGTTTGTTACCACACAAATAATCTATTTCTCTTTACAGTCATTGAATCGCGGGCTGGGGTATCTAAAACATACCTCGGCTTCATGTCAACCCAGCCTAAAATGGGTACCCGGAAGTGCCATGGGAAGTAAAGACGACTGGCCTGATACAGATCACCCCACCCACCCAGTGCCGACCGGTCTATATAAATATGGGTTTAGCACCATGTGTCCAAGTTCCTTCAGGTGTGAAAAAGAGACCTTAACCTTTACATCATTCAGTCATTTTGTGTTTATCTTCATTATAAAAAGTATTCATCAAATTCTGTTTTCTAGTCTAGAACATTGTCTCGGAGAACTGAGTATTACAGTGATTTATAGTGGCTAGGATGTTGTATGGATTGGACATGTGGAAAATAAGTCGTTGACAATCTGAGAATCATGTGACGACATTAGAAATGCTGTTTCTGAAGCAAATATAACTAACAACATTACGGATATAAAAATAAATCAAGCAGTTTTATTTTAAAGCAGATGAACATAGAACATTGATTAGTGAGATTTGACGTAGATAGTCAAGATATTTTGCTCATGTTGTGAGAAGAATTTCGCAATCTGCAAAGAATAAAGTAGTGTCTTTTGAATTTAAATTTACAGTTCTTAGAATTTCATCCAACATGTTGAAGAAAAATGCCGGCATTCGACAATATCTGAGCACTGAAGGAAACTGACTCATATTGAGCGTCATGTCTGGCAAACTGAAATACTGTAGCCGATGTGACGATACAATGGTGTGGATGAAAGTGAGGACAGGCATGGCTACTGGAAGGGGAGGCAGGGGTCGGCCAGCACGAAGACGAACACAAGACATTAAAGACACCTGGGGCATGAAAGTGCATGATTGAGAGAGACTAGCAAGGGACAGAGCATGATTGAGTGACACCAGCAAGGGACAGAGCATGATTGAGGGACACCAGCAAGGGACAGAGCAAGACTGAGGGACACTACAGAGCATGATTGAGGGACACCAGCAAGGGACAGAGCATGATTGAGGGACACCAGCAAGGGACAGAGCAAGATTGAGGGACACTCAGAGCATGATTGAGGGACACCAGCAAGGGACAGAATATTATTGAGGGAGACTAGCAAAGGGGCAGAGCATGATTGAGTGACACCAGCAAGGGACAGAGCATGATTGAGGGACACCAGCAAGGGACAGAGCAAGATTGAGGGACACTACAGAGCATGATTGAGGGACACCAGCAAGGGACAGAGCATGATTGAGGGAGACTAGCAAGGGACAGAGCATGATTGAGGGAAACTAGCAAGGGACAGAGCATGATTGAGGGAGACTAGCAAAGGGACAGAGCATGATTGAGGGAGACTAGCAAAAGGACATAGCATGGTTGAGGGACACCAGCAAGGGACAGAGCATGATTGAGAGAGACTAGCAAGGGACAGAGCATGATTGAGGGAGACTAGCAAAGGGACAGAGAATGATTGAGTGAGACTAGCAAGGGACAGAGCATGATTGAGGGAGACTAGCAAGGGACAGAGCATGATTGAGGGAGACTAGCAAAGGGACAGAGCATGATTGAGGGAGACTAGCAAGGGACAGAGCATGGTTGAGGGAGACTAGCAAGGGACAGAGCATGATTGTGGCGGGCCGTGAAGAGAGCATATGGTCTGATACATGATGATAATGACGAGAACATTCTCAAAATAGGATAGTAGTGCAAGTTCATGGCCACTACCCAGGTCTGTGAGTCACACAGAGCCGCTGAAGTGTTACTGTTATACACCGTTGCAGTTTCCACCTGTACTGTTTATTCTTCTTTCACCTTCAGACATCAATTTAATATTTTCAAAGAAAGCAGCAGTCAAGTTTGTTGATATCTCCATAGAAGTTGTCCTCAAATCTAGCGAGTGTAATCCAGGGTAATTTTCTATGTTCTGCAAATGTTGGACAGTCCGGCAACAAATGTTTAGCTGTCACTTTACGAAAGTCCACTGTTCCGACGACCAGTCCAGAATTACAGTCATCGGCATCTTCTATCTTTTTTTCATATCTCTTACAGGACGTTGCAGTCAACACCAGCATTTTTCAGCTGCTGTTGATGTACTAGGCAAGATTACGCTCAGTAGTTTGCCACTTCTTTCTGAGCGACCGGCTCACATACCCCTAAGTTACCAACGCGGCGAGAACCGCTACCGATTCTCGCGCAGGTTACGTTACTCACGATAATATACGGGATTACGGAGAAAAACGTTAAACCCTTGGCCAGGGAGACCGGCGTCTTCTATATTTAGTTTATTAAATATGTGGTATTTCAGTCTGTTGTGCCCTGTGTGGAGTCTGAGGATTGTTTCGTGTTATTTTCATTTGAGTTGTTAATATGCATCACCTGTCTGGTGGCCTGGATGCTCTTATTTCCGCTGGGTTCATCATTAAGCGTGGTGAGTTGCACTGTTTCATCTCTAGTTATAAAACGAAGTCTATGTTACTCGTAACATGTTTGTACATTAGGATACGCAGGTCCCTGAAAATACAAATCAGATATAGACAAACTGTCTACCAACAAGATCTTAACGATAAACCTAACAAATTTGAAGAGCTTGTCAAAATTCGAAGTGGAGGCTATTTTCAAGGAAAACAAATCTCTACAGATAATTTTACTTGAAGCTGGAACGAACACTGTCGAGTGTTTATTTTTGTGTCTGTGTCTGACGTTTTGAAAATATCGCTTGTTGTTTTTGTTCTGACATCAGTCGATATGTGCAGGTGGGGTATTTTCCTCTTGAGCGGCCACTTATTGGCGTTTCGTGATATTTTATCTACGATGCTTTCAGAACAGTGTTTTGGTACTTTATACAGAAACATTGTTGGCAGTGGAACGCTCGAGGCTACTGCAATAACAAGTGAAATAAATCCACATGTATTCATCTACTCTCGCTGAAGTCAAAGAAAGAAGTCAATAAGGCAGGCTAGAAAGAAGAAATATTGAAATCTGTAAACATGTCAGGATTCGAACCTGCCGCCGCCAATTGACGACATTGCCTGGCTGAACGAGCAAGCGTCTTTGACATCATTATGTGTCTTTGCAAGGCGGCGTAGGCGTTCATTTTTCATCACATTTCTTCGTCGTGGGTAGAGCACCATATACCCAATGCGATTTGAGACTTGTAAAAGGCCTTGTAATTTTTACTTTTACAAAATGAAATGTTAAGATTTTATACTGTTAGTTCCAGGATATCCGGTTGAATGGTTCTTTTTTTAGCCAGTGACGCACAGTGTTCACTGGCGGGAATAATGAGATTCTGCACATACAGAAGATCAACGAGAGTTCCAGTATTAGGAAGCGGGTCTTTGTTGGACTCTGAACATTATCGGTTACCGAATAATTGCCTTTATTGTGCATGTAAATGAATTTTGGAGGTTAGGAAACGAAAACAGATGACACAATATAGAGATTACAACAGGAACGGCAAATAGAACACACCATACATTGTAGAAATTAGAACAGGAACCGCAAATAGAACACGCTATATTGATTGGCGATTATAATAAGAACCGCAAATAGAACACACCACATACTGTAGAGGTTAGAATAATAATCATCATCATCATCATTTGCCATGTCGGTAAGCGTGGGATCATGTCTCGCCATCTCGCTCGATCACCAGAGTCGCGTATCAGCTCAGTATTCTTGAGTCGACCATGCCACATGGTCGAGCCATCCAGGTATTTATTTCTCTGCCTTCCTCTTGTTCTTTTCCCCTCAATCTTACTAGTTGTCACCAAGTTCTACCAATTTATTTCTGTGACATGTTGAGAGTTGGAAGCAGTACTCACTCTGACTTACCCCACAATGAAGTACAGCTATGAGGATGGGACTGATTTCATTTGGAGGGGATGGGTTCTTGGAAGCCAAAGTAACCCATAATAGCTCTGGAAATGTAGGGGTTTTCCCAGGAAAGTTAATTTCTTCCCTCCAAAATCTTCCTTCCCGAAAAAAGAAACTTAATTAGCTCGAGAGTCCCCCACCTATGATCATTTTCCCTTTTAGGTGAAATGGTCACAGGAATTAATAAAATGTAAAGTTCCCTTTTCTGAGTAACCTGGAACCTGGGAGATTACAATAGGACATAATTTAGCTGTCTATTAGAGTTTACCCAGTCACCTGTAGTTCCAGATACTACCCTTATGTGGAGTAGTTACATTAACTAAACACATAGATAATAATGAAAAGTTTTGTCACACCACAATGGACTGACAGAAAAATGCAGGAACAGTTAATTTTGGTTTATTAATCAAAATAAAAAACCTGTGGAAGTAACCAGTGATGCATTATGACATATATGAAATACATCAAGACATTGAGATAATGTTCATATTCAACATTAGAAATAAGAACTCTCATGTTCAGAGATGACTTCAGTCATTTGGCCACTAAGCCCTCCCATCAGTTAGCCTGCTCTTGTTTCTGTAATAATACCCCAGATGGTACTGGAACATTTCTCAAGGATTTGTAAACCAAATAGTCTAAACAGTCTCTACACACTGTATGAATCAGAGGAGTCCATGACTACTCTCTGTTCCTGAAAAGTTATTGATGGTTCTCACAAGTAAAAAAGAAAAGTTTCACTGAGTAAAATCAAAGTATAGCAGTGATGAAATGTTGCCAAACTTCTGCCATATTTGTAAGTAATTTGCATTGAGGTATAAACTTGATCCTAATGATCTTAGAACTGTTTCTACACTTCACCAGATCAATCATGAAACACAGATCCGGTTGGGCACAGTCAGTGGGGACTCATTTAATATTCTTGGTCCTGGCCACATATTCCTGTTGCACGTTTATATAACAGATCTGCTCTAGGTTGACAGCCATTGTACATTATTGGGCAATGTTCTGCACCTCTGGATCATGACAATCTGCGAACACCGTCATCCTCACCTGAGGTGGATAAACATGGTGAACACATTTATATCTAGCCACAGGATGATAATTCTCCAGTGGACAAGAATGAAAAGGGTTTACAGACATGAGGTACAGAAGGTAGCAGATTCAGGAAGTACCTACAAGTTAAGAGCTACAGTGGGTCTCCTTGTACAGGCATTAGACATCAGCAATTATATTGGGCAAGCTTTCTTTTACTGCACTTGTACATAGTGGCCTGTTGGCTGATGTTCTCACAGAGGACACAGACACAGTGACGGACAAGGCTAGAAAAGAATGATGGAGAGTAAATGATGAGATGTACCCAGCATATCTGATCCCTACACAGTAATGAAACAGAATAGGATGATTGTTCCTCTCATACATATTAACTCATGTTACCAATCAGTGCTGCCACCATTGTTTTAGTCTGCCTGGATACTTTCCTGTTTATACCCTCTCACCTCTTCTGTCATTTCCTTTACTTACTTCTTCTGACACTGGGGTGATATTTCCCCTTGACAGTTTAGAAGTGCTTATGCATGAAAGCATTTTATGTCCTTTACTTACTTGGTCAAACAGGGTGATGGGTTCAGTAAACTACATTCCACATGTTGCATCAAAGTAATAATGTAAAGAAACATACATTAAATATTTCACTCTAAAGTTAATATAAGTAACATATAATTGGTATGAATGTGGAGGTCTATGTGAAATGTTCCTTATGAGGATTTACACTGCCTCTCATTCAATAACACACATATATATATACAGAGTGAAAGAAAGATGAGACACCACATTGCACTCATTCTCTCAAACTAACACCATTCTTCTTTTATTCGTTCACTTGAGTGCCGGTGTTGGACTGTTAGCTGGACTGTGGTTCGTCAGAGTGCCAAATGCTGGTTCGAATAAATCACAGCAGTATAAATGCTGGACCCGTCATTGATGCTAAACAGTTACACTCACAATCAGTCTTCACGCCACGAACATATAAGATAAGAGGTAGAGTCTTTCATTCCTCCTTCTCACATTCGCGTGTGTTGGCGGTTCGCTGTGGATTGCAACTAAGGCGACACCCAGCACACAGATCATAGTTTATCTTATACTAAACCTGCTCTGAACGCAGTCAGCAAGCCAGTGGGATTTAGACTCAAGAATAGGAAACAGTCTGGGCATAATTGAGCCTCTTTTCACAGCTTCAGACATAGTGATTGTACAGCAACTCTTCTGGAAACGAAAGATAGAGGGCGTCAGTTATCTACATCAGCGCTGGCAGAGAGTAGCCATCTTGGGACTGGTTGAAAGTTGGTTTCTATCTTCCAATAGAAGAATAAATATATATATTCGTGCCGGAACTCACACACACACACTCTCATACTTAAAGCTTTACCTGACTCAGAAATAAACAAACTCAGGCATAATTTCGTCTGAAGCTTTTCTTCTGAATCAGGATGAGGGACTTACAGAGACCTAAAACACATCTAGATGCTTGGCCGGTCGCTCTGCAAGTGCCGAAATTTAGCGTCGCTGGACCCAGAATAATTCGCGGGCGACGCGATTATTCTAGGTTAACCAATGGACAGAACGGGCTTAGACCACATGATCTGTCCATCATTGGGTGTCACAGCTATTAATACTCTTGACGCCGCATTCCTAGCGTCCCAATTCTCTCTAGTGCAAACCTTTAGTGAGAAGTGTGTTTTGAAATTGTGATGTGCAGCAGTGAACAAGACGGAGTGCGCATCATGCGACAATTTCTTCTCATCACGTGACTAAAATATGTTGACTGTCTACGTCTAACTTCTCTAATCTGTTTACGATTTTCATTTGTTTCTTGTATGACTTGATCATTAGTTTTTCTGTCTGTCCCTGGTACTTTTTGCATTTTTCTCAGAAACCACATTTCCACAGAGGTTAGAATAGGAACCGCAAATAGAACATACCATACGTTTTAAAGATTAGAACAGGAACCGTAATAGAACACACCACACATTTCTGCGATAAGATCAGGAACCACAAATATATCACAGCATACATTATAGAGATTAAAGTTGGAACCACGCATGCAACATTAACCTTTCTCAGGCTGGAAAATATACTGATAAATTAAAGCTGTCAATTGCAGTGTGAAAAAGAGGGTTATATTGCTATATACATATAATCAGTTAGTTTCCGTGCATATAGAATAACAAAGTGAAGAATGTCTAGTTGGGCATGCATCCAAGTACACCTGTTGCTGCAGCGAGGCACTGTCGTCATTCGGAGGTGACAGGTTTGAATCTGTATGTGGTAACAATGGCTTTCAATTGTTAGGTTGCCTAGTGTGTCGATAATATATAGTACCTTCTTAGGCATCTGTTGGCGCCAAGAGATGCTTGTGAATGTATTTTTGGACTTCCACATATCACTGAATGAATGCTAAATAGACCAACATCACACTTGTTGTAATGGAGAACGACAGCAAATAGTCAAGCTCTCGAGCTCGGCAAATCCCTGCATGCTGAACATACCAGTTTCTTTTTTAATAGTCTATGCTTTTCTAGTCTGTAAAGAACACACGTTGTTCTCTACTATTCTCCAGCCATCGGAACAACTAGTTACAGTCTCAGCCTCCATTCTCATGCTGGTAGTCGTGATATCATACGCCAGGTTCTCCTTTTTACACAGCGTCTCTTAAACTGTGCAATAATGTTTCACCCATTTCGTTGAGCTCCCACCACAAACACACCTGTGTATATTCTCACATCACTTGAGCGCTAGTTGTCACTTGTCAGCGGTTGCACGATTGACTTTGTCTACCCACTGCCGATTCCCGACACCCTCCGTTCAACAGGAGTACCATTCTTTGTAAGGTTTCCTTATTTGATGGCGCTATGACTCATTTATTTGATTGATTGTCAATAGAGATTATATACTAATACCTGTTCTGAGTCAGCTGTTGTCATCACCTTCAGTGCATTTGTCCATTACTAATGCCACCTCGCCCAGGTGGTCCATGGAAGCTAACTTCTTTCACGTGTTATTCAGAAATATGTAATTGTTCTCTCTCTAGGTCAGACTTCGAGTGACAATGGTGTCCTGGATCTCATCTATAATAATGATATTATTTAAAGAGTAACATAAAAAAAGGCTGCATTGCCATGGCTGATGACGAAACCCGTTTCTGTGTACTGCTTGTGTACTCACTTTCTAGACAACAGTCTTCATGTCCCTAGTCATGTACACTCCATTTCTCCTTTCTATAAATAAGGACATCGTTCGCAACTGTCAAAATATGTGCAATGCATAATGCCTCTGTCAACGATATCCTGCATGTGTAACAGTTAAAAAGCCCCTGTGAAATGGCTGATGCCGGTGCAGTAGGGCAAGGTTCGGAGCTCCAAGAGTCCAGACACAGAAGTAGTACACGTTAACATTGCATGTCACGGTTAAATATTACTTTAAATCAATCTATCTCAAACAGTTGCTACTTCAAGTAGTACATTTCTTTTGACAAAGCAGTTACACCTGTTAAACAGAAGAATGAAAGTAGCAATGTAGATCGAGTAACACTGTGAGTGATTGGAAGATTAGAGAAATGCACATTGTGTATAGGGTAATCAATAAACGCAAGTTACAACTGAGATTATTGTATCATATTGCCATCATAGATAGGGAGATTGAGTGCTGAAATGTTAAACTTACAACAACAACTAAAAATAACAACAACCAACAATAACTCGCTGTTGGCTGCCAATGCGCAGGCTGTTGGCGTTTCCCCGCGCACGCTGTTAGCAATGTTTATATGTGCGAGAGAACCTAACGACCGGAGCAGATGGTTCCCTCAAGCAGCTATTAATTGTTTATGTTTTATGACTGGATAGTGAGTATCCTCCTATACACATGTTTTTCCCCCCATTCGTTTTACTGTCACCTTGATTATATTCACGTTAGAATATTTATCGTTTTCATGGACCCCTGCTGAGTATCTAGGTAACCAATAATTGCTGCTCATCAGACCGTGTACAAGGAAGAGGGGATGGTGATAACAAACCGTGGACAGCATTCAGCTGTAGAATATATTGTTCGAATGACTGGCTCCTTGCCGTCTTGACAGACGATAGTTTGTACACTGGGGTTATCTCTCCATAACACAAAGCCTGGGCTGAATTTAGAGACCATGTGTTGCCCATGCAGCATGATCCCTCTCTTGGCCTGTCTAGTTTACTCCAGAGGAAAGGTCACACAAATACGTCTGGAAAAAGACAAGATGCAGCAGCTGCCGGATCAGCAAAGCAATGCTGTAACTGTCCGCCTGTCGGTAAAAAGTTCCGTCACACTTCCTACTGGACCACACCTGCATTGCCTCAAATGGCGGCTCATACATTGTGATGTCCCTTCCAGTTCCGCCGCGCGGGCTTCTGTCCTTCCTGGGGTTCTATTCTCACGCGTACCCCTATACAATACTCACGTCTAATGGCTGCCTGTCCTGCTCCATTCTTCTGTCTCAGTCGGATGATGGAATTCGCCGTAGAAGAGGGTGGGCTGTAGATGATACAAATACGTCAGCACAGGAAACAGGTCGTCTATGGATACACCAAAGGGATGAATCAATGGATCTTGTCTAACAGTCATCAAGGTGAGGAAAAGAGCTCTTATAGCTATTTTGAGCCAATCCTGATTACGGAAGCAGATCATGGACAATAAGCAGACATATGAGGGATTATGTGAAAGCTGTGGTGATGCGGTTCTTTAGAAGAATGATGAGAACACAACGGACGGATACAAAGAGCAATGAAAGTATGAAAGAAGTTAATTCAAAAAAGAGAACTGGTCACCCTCACCAGAAGGGGACAGTTCACATGTTGTTGGTATGTTATGAGAATTGGGTCTGCTGAAACATGTCGTGACATGTGGAAGGGAATGAGATGCTGAAGGAGTCCAAGAGAGAAGATGCTGGACAGTTTGATAGCATGGCACGGAGGAACTTCGGTATTAAATATAATTGGAATCGCAAGAGACAGAAAGCTGTGAACAGACATGATCCCCAACCTCAGTCGACATGGATGATAAGAAGTCAAACAGTCACTACAAATTACTATAATACAGATCACACGGTTTTCTCTGTCTCCCTTCACGTAGACACATAACAAGTTGAAACACAAGCAAATACAAACCATAAATCGTTTCCCTAGACAATTCTATTGTTGAGAGCCCATTGTCCACTGTTAGAGTTAGTCCTACGCCTCTTGTGTTCGGAGACACTTGCTAAAGACGTGAAAGCTGCGACCTGCACAAGAACATCAACACAATTCCCTCTACCCAGCCTTTGATCAGGACAAATGAGAATCTGGGATAGGATGAGCTAAAGTAGCATCTGATTGAGACACATAAAGTAGACTGGGACACAGAGAATGGACTGGGTCACACAGTGTGGACTGGGACACAGAGTTGATTGGGACACAGAGTTGATTGGGATGCACAGAGTTGATTGGGACACAGAGTTGATTGGGACACACACAGAGTTGATTGGGACACACAAATAATTGATTGGGACACACACAGAGTTGATTGGGACACAGAGTTAATTGGGACACAGAGTTGATTGGCACACACACACAGAGTTGATTGGGACACACACCTAATTGATTGGGACACACACAGAGTTGATTGGGACACACAGAGGTGATTGGGCGTTAACTTGTACTAAGCAGTCGTAGTTCAATTCACTCCCAGATTATGCTCAAAATACCGGACTAACCTTAGATAGTGATTGTATTCTTCTGGTCTTGAAGTAATGCATCTTGGCTGATGAATCACTGATTTTTATAAACCATTAGCCGAACTTTATTGTGTACACATTTTGCATTCTCAGACGACTCGTTTATTTATGAAATGATTCACTGTCTTGAAAAATGCTTTCGGAACGACTGTTTGTTCCAGTTTTCTTTTCCAGTTTTCTTTTCCTGTCAAATGACAGATTTAATTCACTCCAAATCCTTATCAATTGTTGTCTTTGGTGACTGCTTTACCCTCAACCGTAGTCCATACATATGCTATTACTGTTGGTGCGCTGAACTGATGTTTGTGCGTGAATTAGCTGTCCCAATTGCCAGTGTCCCTCGCCATCAGGCCAAACCATTGCGACTTCAGAGGTACTTGTAATTTATGTCCCCAAGTTTTTTTTGTGTTTTTTTTTAAACATTTTACTAGGACTGTTTAATTTGTAATAAACAAATGTCCGCGCAGTGGGTATTTCCCCCCCCCCCCCCCCCCCCCATTATCTTGTTGTCATTGTGGTCAATGTGGTTGCTGGATTAGTGTGGTTAGTGGGATCGGTGTGGTCAGTGTTGTGATCAGTGTGGTCAGTGTTGTGGTCAGTGTGGTGTTCAGTGAATCAGTGCGGTCAGTGCGGTCAATCGGTTTCTGTCTGCTGTGGCTTGTGCAGAATTAGTTTCATGCTAAACTGTAAGCTCAGGTCGCTGTGCGGAAAGAGACCACATGGGAGAAAACCTGGTGCAATAATATCGATTATCTGGCCTTTAAAGCCCACTCCCCTTGTTGTTAAGTGACGGTATTCATGTCTGTTAAAAACATCTTGTATTCTTCTCATGCTTAAGACGAAATGACCCGGTTTCTCAGCTGCACGACCGTGAGAGCTCGGTCATCACACTCAAGAACAATCACATTTTCATAGATACCTTGCAAAACAGAGCGTATGGCCGAACACGTTATAGCTATTATTTCCAGAATGAGATTCTTCATGTCCAGTAAATGTTGACATCGTTGCTTTTCTATATAAATAATGTTGATATTGTTGCTGCATATACAACTAATGTTGCTATCGTTGCTGCTTATACAACTAATGTTGCCATTGTTGCTGCTTATACAACTAATGTTGCCATCGTTGCTGGTTATACAACTAATGTTGCCATCATTGCTGCTTATACAACTAATGTTGCCATCGTTGCTGGCTATACAACTAATGTTGCCATCATTGCTGCTTATAAAACTAATGTTGCCATCGTTGCTGCTTATACAACTAATGTTGCCATCGTTGCTGCTTATACAACTAATTGATACTTACCTTCTTTGTTTGTCGTTTGCAGGAAGTAGCAATCAATCCCAGGTAGCTGTTCTAGACAAGTTTACGTTCAGTAGTTTGCCACTGCTTTCTACCCGATAATTTAACGCATCTAGCGCAACATAATACCGGTGTAGGGACCGAACGCTCTACCTCACCATCAGCACAGCGGAAGTTTAAGAGCGACGGCTTACTTGATAATAACATTGTTATATTCTTGCCGTCTCGATACCAAACGTCTGAAACTAACATTGTTATATTCTTGCTGTTTCGGTACCAAACGTCTGATACTAACATTGTTATATTCTTGCTGTTTCGGTACCAAACGTCTGATACTAACATTGTTATATTCTTGCTGTTTCGGTACCAAACGTCTGATACTAACATTGTTATATTCTTGCTGTTTCGGTACCAAACGTCTGAAACTAACATTGTTATATTCTTGCTGTTTCGGTACCAAACGTCTGAAACTAACATTTTTATATTCTTGCTGTTTCGGTACCAAACGTCTGATACTAACATTGTTATATTCTTGCTGTTTCGGTATCAAACGTCTGATACTAACATTGTTATATTCTTGCTGTTTCGGTACCAAACGTCTGATACTAACATTGTTATATTCTTGCTGTTTCGGTACCAAACGTCTGATACTAACATTGTTATATTCTTGCTGTTTCGGTATCAAACGTCTGATACTAACATTGTTATATTCTTGCTGTTTCGGTACCAAACGTCTGATACTAACATTGTTATATTCTTGCTGTTTCGGTACCAAACGTCTGATACTAACATTGTTATATTCTTGCTGTTTCGGTATCAAACGTCTGATACTAACATTGTTATATTCTTGCTGTTTCGGTACCAAACGTCTGAAACTAACATTTTTATATTCTTGCTGTTTCGGTATCAAACGTCTGATACTAACATTGTTATATTCTTGCTGTTTCGGTACCAAACGTCTGAAACTAACATTGTTATATTCTTTCTGTTTCGGTACCAAACGTCTGAAACTAACATTGTTATATTCTTGCTGTTTCGGTATCAAACGTCTGATACTAACATTGTTATATTCTTGCTGTTTCGGTATCAAACGTCTGATACTAACATTGTTATATTCTTGCTGTCTCGGTACCAAACGTCTGATACTAACATTGTTATATTCTTGCTGTTTTCGTATCAAACGTCTGATACTAACATTGTTATATTCTTGCTGTTTCGGTACCAAACGTCTGATACTAACATATTTATATTCTTGCTGTTTCGGTACCAAACGTCTGAAACTAACATTTTTATATTCTTGCTGTTTCGGTATCAAACGTCTGATACTAACATTGTTATATTCTTGCTGTTTCGGTATCAAACGTCTGATACTAACATTGTTATATTCTTGCTGTCTCGGTACCAAACGTCTGATACTAACATTGTTATATTCTTGCTGTTTTGGTATCAAACGTCTGATACTAACATTGTTATATTCTTGCTGTTTCGGTACCAAATGTCTGATACTAACATGTTTATATTCTTGCTGTTTCGGTACCAAACGTCTGAAACTAACATTTTTATATTCTTGCTGTTTCGGTATGAAACGTTTGATACTAACATTGTTGTATTCTTGCTGTTTCGGTACCAAACGTCTGATACTAACATTTTTATATTCTTGCTGTTTCGGTATCAAACGTCTGATACTAACATTTTTATATTCTTGCTGTTTCGGTATCAAACGTCTGATACTAACATTGTTATATTCTTGCTGTTTCGGTATCAAACGTCTGAAACTAACATTGTTATATTCTTGCTGTTTTGGTATCAAACGTCTGATACTAACATTGTTATATTCTTAGCTGTTTCGGTACAAAACGACTGATACTAGCATTGTTATATTCTTTCTGTTTCGGTACCAAACGTCTGATACTAGGACAGATAACTCGCGTGTATGTTTGTAAGGCCTAGCACTGGATTGTGGTTTATGTCACTGTCTTTTCAGATCCCCTGTTAAAATATTTATAAAGCGCCACTGCCAACAGCCCAAACCGAAATCAGAAGTAACTACAGTCCCTAAACTCAAAGTATTCATCCAGCTGACCTTCCGAGGAGATGACGTAATGCAACGTCTGCGGGACCGGCTCACCACAGCAGTCGAGCGAACATTCTGTGCAGAAGCTCTAGTCATCAGGTACAGAAACACACCGATCCCAGTCCCAGCAGTAAAAGAACCTGTAGCTTTGTACACCAAATCAAATTGTATTTACCAATTTACATGCAGATGCGAGGCCATCTACATAGGCAGAACTGAGCGACAGTTCCATTGCAGGGTTTCGGAACATATTCCGAATTGGTTGGACAAGATCCTAGACACAGAAGATGGTAGCCTAGGCAGGCCGACACACCGGAACAGTCCGGCTTCATCGTTCGAGAGACATGTGCTCGAGACTGGTCACGTGGTTGAAAGAGACAGTGCCTACCGTGTGTTGTTCAACACACAAAGTAGTCGATTGTTAAAGTTTTCTGAAGCTATACTAATCAACCTTCGTAAGCCGTCCTTGTGCAAGCAGAAAGACATATTAGTCAGTTTAAAATTACCGTGGTAGACTATCGACATTACTGTGCGAACATGTATATATTTCAGTTTGAAGGATTTATCTAATTAATTCACGTAAGTTGTGTGATTTCTGCAGTATGTACCTGACGAGATGCAGCGAAATATGCCAGGCAATAAATCGTGCAATCTATTGTTTGTGTCTTCGTTATTCAAGTTAAAATATTCGTCAACAAATGCATCTAGAACGGAAGTAATGCATGTGCAAACACGACAACGTGTGTTTTTGTTGAAATTAGAGCGAAGGGTATTGGTTTCTCATAATTTCTGTTTGTGCAACCGATAAGTGGCATAAATATAGCAAATAAAACAATTTGCCAGCAACAGCTTCTTTTCGCCTTTTTGCTACGGAAAGCTAGGGAATGTTTAGATGTGATATTACTTATCTAATACAAAGATAGGGGTAGTCATGTAGCACACTCTGGGATGTGAAGATATTGGACTTCACATATTCTAGGCCACGACATATAAGGTGTGGTGACTAGTTCCCTTCCTCACCCCGTTTCATTGCCAGAAGGTTCTGAAAATGGTCTGGCACTCATATTTATGAGGCTGGTCGACACCAGAGCCGCACGCGTGGGGAAGTAATCGTGTCACAGCTGGGGATTAAACCAGGACCACTGCCTCGGCAGGCAGGCACACTAACCACAATGCCACGGCATAGGGAATTTAATATGTGGGAGTGGAGTGGCGTGCAGGTACGACGTCCGCTTCTGTCTCGAACTGACTTTGACTTTATTTTATTTACTGTGAGGACTGTGGATTTGTATAAAATAAGACAGGGATAGAATACCTCAATCCTCAGGTAGTGGATCGAGTGTCTGGCCTTTAAGGGCAAGGACCCGAACTACGTGTGTGCACACGGCACATCTTCAAAATCCCTTGGCAGTATGCAGTCGAACAGAGACGGCCGAACTGGCAGCTGGCTAGGCAATATTTTAAAATAAGACAACTACCTACACAGAAATACTTACTTGCTGTGTCATTCTTGTATACATCCATGTGTACCCTCGCCGGTGTTACGACGTGCGTGCACTATACTCGGATTCCCTTGTATAGTGTATGGGAACAGACGATACAAGTTTGCAGTTAATGCGATCCTTGGCATAATCAATCCAGACTTAGTTTCATAGAAACCTCTGACTTAATGATAAAGATATATTTTTATAGGTAAATCAAAGTGATATATCTATTTCATAGGGCATTACTTAGGTTAGAACTAGTTAGCAACCACAGAATAGTAGCCATACATGATGCGCTGTGCCAATATTTATGTGCAAGGTTGCAAGTAATTTATTTTAATTTTAATATCTCTCTCTCTCTCTCTCTCTCTCTCTCTCTCTCTCTCTCTCTCTCTCTCTCTCTCTCTCTCTCTCTCTCTCTCTCTCTCTCTCTACGGTGTATAGCACTGTTTGATAAACATAGAACATAGTTATCTATAATTTAATTTCATACGTTTATATTTTTATTATTAATATTTCATACATTAAAAAGTAAATAAATATGTGAGCACTGCAGAAATTGTTATTTTTTCCCTCAAATTTCTGACAGGCAAGATCTCGTGTTCAGACAACATCACAACATACATTATCAATGTGTTAGAAGAATATGGAATAGTCCATGTTACAAGACTGCTGAATAAAATATATGAAACTGGAGATCTACCTCCTAAAATGTATAAATGTATATTTAATTCACACCCCGAAGAAATCAGAAGCGTTGGAATATGAACACCATCGAATAATTAGCATATTGAGTCACACCACGAATATTTTGCTCACAACCGTCATGATTTGGCTAGAGAAGGTTGAGACAACCGGAAAGATTTATTAGAGCCAGAGGTTCACAGGGTGAAAACATGCTGGATGATGTGACCGAGTCGTAAAGAAATCAATCAGCGGTTGAACCTGTCAAAAAACATAGAGCCGATGTTTGCTGAGAAACATGATCGTCGGCACCGCTCGGCATGACAGATGATGATGAGATGTTACAAGTCGATCTTAGCTGGAACTCCCTCACTGGTGTCTGCAAGAGTTAGAACTCTGTCTCTTGTATTTCGGATGAGGACCTTGCTCCTTGTTGCCATCTTGAAGGCCTTCTTTACGTATCTCATACCCGAGGACAGTGTTTTGGGAACTGGTCATTGTCCATGATTAGAGCTCATATCTTAGGAATGGTACATAGGTGGACACATGTACAGCCGTATTTGTCTGTTTAAAGATTACCTTTTAACTAAATGCCTCCCAATTACTTTTTGTTTCACATTTATGGCTCCTCACTAAATCCTGCACCTCTTCCATGTATGACTGTGCTAAGGTATTTGAACCGGGCAACCTTCTTGAGGATAAAACCCACACGGTTGTGGTTTTTCGTGTGAACGTATGTGACAGAGCTTTGCGTGTTTTTCTTACCAACATGCACGCGTAATTTCTGCATCTGTGGCATTCGACTTCCAACTTTCTGGTAACTCTGGCTTTTACCTGTGATACATACTGTGAACGTGGAGTTGGTCAATAGACTTAATGCCACCCAAATCTAAAGACATTGAAGAATCAGAATCAAAATATATAGGAACAGTTCGAATAAGAATGATGGAAAAATCAAAATCAGAATGTATAGAAAAACAAAGTCAGGATGTATAGAAATATCAACATCAGGATTTTCAGATAAATACGACTAAGGATGTATGGGCAAATAAGGCGTAATGTAATTACACAATTATAAATAAAGACGTTTTAAGTAATTACTAAGCGAGAGTCAGCGTCTGTGACTGAGGGGTTAGTAACACGCAGTGTCAGAATTCTCCGACACACCGAATGGAGAATCAGGTGCGGGCGAGTTAGAAGCAGGTCGCTTTGTGTTGATTTTCATGGTATTTTTTTGCGCTCGCTCGCTTTGAACTCATACGTAGTCCATAGACACTATTTATAGTAGTGATGGACTGAATTTTTGCGTGTGGATTAACTGTCCTTATTAACAGCGTCCGTCGCCATCAGGCGAATCCATTCTTCTTCTTCTTCTTCTTCTTCTTCTTCTTCTTCTTCTTCTTCTTCTTCTTCTTCTTCTTCTGCGTTCATCCAGAGTTTTTTTTTCGGATGTGATTGCGTTGTGCCTGTTTACAGCAAAGCTGCGTTCTTGTGCCGTTAGGCCTACACATCCGACTTCTGCGGGCATTTGTTGACCGGGTTAACCATCCCGGGGGAATCCATTCCTATTTCAGAGGTACTTGTAATTACCTTCCCCAAGCTGTCCGGTGTAGGGGTTGAACCGCTAACCTCGGCATCAGCATGCCGGATGTTTAAGAACATGCGTTCTTAACCATTCGGTCATGCTGACCCGCATTTAAAAGGTATGAAGCGTAGGCAGTCCAGAAAGAAACGGCAACCGATTCAGCATAATATTGCCTAGTGAATCACAAACAGCCAATAGACTCTGGGGTTGACTGCATCGTCCTGCAAAGTACATGTAACTAACTGTCAACTGTTACTAAGCGAGTACATGATTCGACAATTTAAATAAGTTGGTGCATAACAGACATGTTGTTTGTCCATCAAGAATGATGATGACCATTCATTTCATCCAGTGGGGTTGAAGGTGTGGAGCCGTGGGTTCTAAGATGGCTGATAAGGCCTATTTTGGCTCGAAATGTTCTTTGACAATGTGGACAAAGAATGCTTGCCGTCTCTGGAGGAGGAATTCCTGCAGTGGTTTTTCTGTCCTGCCTTTTCTTCACAGCTCTTGCAGTCCTGGTTGCCTCACATATGACTGCACCTTTGCGCAATGATGCACGCCACGAATTTCGGTCTCTGGCTGCAGCCTCCCAGGTGTCATGATGAATTCCAAAAGCATTCAGTGAAATTTTCAGAGTGTCTTTAAAACGTTTCCTCTGGCCACCTTGGGAGCGTTTACCACAACGCAGTTCGCTGTAAAAAATTCGTTTAGGGAGCCTGTGATCTGGCATGCGAGTCAAGTGACCAGCCCAGCGAATCTGATTCTTCATCAGTAGAGTGTGAATACTGGGCATGGATGCTCTTTCTAGGACTTCAGTGTCTGGAATCTTGTCTTGCCATTTAATCTTCAGTAGCTTCCTTAGGCAGACTGTGTGGAAGTGGTTTAATTTCCTAGCGTGTCGCTGATAAACAGTCCAGGTTTCACAAGCATATAGCAGTGTGGATAATACAACTGCTTTGTAGACTTTTAGCTTTGTTTGCAGGCTTATTCCAGTTCTGTCCCATACATTCTTGTACAGTCTGCCAAAGGCTGCACTGGCCTTGGAGATTCTTGCATTCACTTCGTCATCGATTGTGGCAGCTTGTGACAGGGTGCTGCCAAGATAGGTAAATTTGTCCACAACACTTAGTCTATGATCATTCACTTTGATATTCGGCACAGTGTGATTATTCCCTGGAGCTGGCTGGTACATAACTACAGTCTTCTCCAAGTTGATATTGAGCCCAAAGTTGGCACAGGCATGTGAGAAAGCTGAAACATTATGTTGCATGTCCGCCTCTGAGTTGGCGTATAGAGCGCAATCATCAGCAAACAGGAGCTCTCTGACGGTGCCGCTGTTAATTTTGGTTTTAGCTTTCAGCCTTCTGAGATTGAATAACTTTCCATCCATACGGTAGTTGATGTCTATTCCAATGTCGTCGTTCTCGAAGGCATTCATCAACATGGCTGAAAACATGAGGCTGAACAGTGTTGGTGCCAGGACACATCCTTGCTTCACTCCATTGGTGACAGGAAATGGTTCAGACAGCTCACCATTTTCCTGTACTCTTGCCTGCATGCGTCATGAAATAGCCGCACTATTTGGACAAACTTTCGTGGACAGCCATATTTTGCCATAATCTTCCACAGTCCTTCTCTGCTGACTGTATCAAAAGCCTTGGTAAGGTCAATGAAAGTGGAGAACATTTCGCAGTTCTGTTCCTGACATTTCTCTTGCAGCTGCCTTGCAGCGAAAATCATGTCAACAGTTCCACGTTCTTTTCTGAAGCCACATTGACTCTCAGGAAGAAGACCTTGATCGAGATGGGCTGTGAGGCGATTGAGAAGAATTCTGTCGAGTATCTTCCCTGCAATTGAAAGCAAGGAGATGCCTCGGTGGTTGTCACAGGATTGGCGGTTTCCTTTACGTTTGTAAAGGTGGACTATTGACGCGTCCTTAAAATCTTGTGGCATGGTCTCGTTCATCCATATTTTTGTGAAGACTTGGTGAAGCTGCTCTGTTAGGACCGGCCCACCTGCCTTGTATATCTCTGCTGGGATGGAGTCAGGACCAGGTGCCTTGCCGCTGGAGAGTTGCTGGATGGCTTTGTTTATTTCCACTATGGTTGGCAGGTCATCAAGAGTCTCATTGGTGGGAACTTGAGATATGTGACGTTGGATGAAGAATGACTTGCGCGATGACTTGGATTAAAGTGAGGAAGAGTTGCGCAATTCGTCGACCTCACTCTCTCGCCTGAGTCCATCTGAGTCCAGTGGCAAGACAAGTCGAGAGGATTGGAGACGAATACAGGTGCAGTGGATGACCAGGGCGCTCTACGTGCCTTGCCGTGCTCATTACGTTCCACAACGCTTTGCAGGTATAACAGACATGACATTCTGCTGAAAGGTATACCATGACAGACAAATCTGCGAGAGAGAGAGAGAGAGAGAGAGAGAGAGAGAGAGAGAGAGAGAGAGAGAGAGCGAGAGAGAGAGAGAGAGAGCGAGAGAGAGAGAGAGAGAGTAATACCAATGATATGATACCAAGTTAGATATTTGTTCCTCTACTGGAACCCCACCATTTGTTGGCTGTTGATGACTTCTTGGTAAGTTTACGTTCAGTAGTTTACCATTGCTTTCTGAAATACCGACAGTCATACCATTGTATAAAAACCAACACAAGGAGGTCTGCTGCCAAATCGCCCGCAGCTGTGTTTGGAAAGCGTGCTTCTGGATTACGAATTACGCCCGTAACCCCTTCTCCAGAGAGCCGGTTGACACGGACTTGAAAGCAAATTTTAGATTGCCCTATGTTAACCACAGGCAGAGCGGACTGTCAATCCATGACAGCCTACCTCCGTTGTGAAGATGCCACGTGATATTAAATGTGCCCTCTCTGCAGAATTCCGTAGCCTTCACCATTTTGACAAAGCTTTGGTCTATGCAAACTACGAGTATGTGAATAATGTGGCCAAAATAACAGACTAATGATCTTTCCAGTTTCCAGGAAATCTTAACAAAGAAATCGTATTTTACAAAAGGGAGAAGAAACTTCGGCCTCAGACTCTGGGCTATTAAATATAATAGAAACTGATATTATAAATTTGCGAAAAGGAAAAATTTCCAATTAGCACGATATGAGATAATGAGAAGTTATTGTGTCAGCCATGTGAGGTTGTTTAGCAGGCATGTCAAGCATGAAAATATATCTTCATATTACCCAGCAAAACCTATTAACAGGAAAGTGGGTATGGAAATTAGAGCAAGGGAGGCTGGGAGGCAAAAACCTCAGACAATAGGAAGTTTCTTAACAGAGTATCTACGACGTGATGAGGAAAACAGACTATGTATACTCGTACATAATCTCTCCGCAAGCTTCCGTATGTTCTTTGAGCTCTAATAAAGGTACTGTCTGAACAGGCTATTCATTATACGGTTTCATTCGTCAGCATTAGATGTGGCTTAAGGTTAAGGAACGCGTTTCACAGTTCCCAATTTAAGGAGGCTAGGGTTCGAAATCAGCTGTATGTGATTTGGAAGCAAACAGTTTTGCGTTGATTCCGATGGTATATGCGTTGTTCGTTCAGCATGTAATGGCAAACAATTAAACGTAATAATTGCCTAGTAAATCACAGAGACCCACAAAAATACCGGGCTTATTGCGACGTCCTGTCAAGCGCGCGTAACTAACGTTTTAACAGTTGTATTCGTGCGCTAGGGCGATTTATTTCTCTAGCTAACATGAAGCAAACCTGTACTGTGTAGTGTCGACGAGTCATAGAGTACACCCGAACTGTCGATCCTTTCTACCAAGTCTCCTGATGCATGCATTCTCTCTCTCTCTCTCTCTCTCTCTCTCTCTCTCTCTCTCTCTCTCTCTCTCTCTCTCTCTCTCTCTCTCTCTCTCTCTCTCTCTGTCTCTCTGTCTCTCCCCACCTCCCACCTCAGGTCCATAACTACTTCAGCAGTATGTGTCCGTCTTTGCCCAGGTAGACACACCCGTCTATTTATTCCCAAACCACGCCTTCTATCACACGTTTCATGTCAGCACCTGTGACGTTTATTTAATATTGTAGAACTATTTCAGTTTCCAAAACCTGATGCTGTTGATGCGTCTGTTTTCGCTGAGGTTCACATCTTGTAGAATTTCAGAATTTCTTCTTTTTGGTCCACGATAGTCTAAGAAATGTACGATTTAAGTTTTTAATAGATAAAGAGAGCAAGTCTGTTACAAAGGAGTAACCCTTCAAGGCTAAATACAGGAAACCTATGAACATCTCAAGCGTACAACCCTATGTGTGACCAATATCGGAATAACAGCATAGGGCATCTTGATACCATAAAGAAAATGAAGAAAAAGAAGAGGAAGGGGGAATGAGGAGTATAGACTGGTCTGTGTAAACAAGGGTCTAACACCAGGAGCCTTTATCCGTGACAAGGGGTGCTCTACTTCTAATAATTTACTTATTTACTCCAACATATTCTCAAGTTCAACACAACTACACAGTCCAACATATTCTCAAGTTCAACACAACCACACACGCTGATCCAATGGGCAAAGGAAATGATGAACTGTGTATGAACGTAAGTGCCCGAACAGATGTCAATGTCATCGACAGTCTTGTAGAAACACATGCATTCTTCTGACCACCTTCAGACCCGACACGTGGAAGTCAGGAGTGAGTTAAACAGGTTCAATACCTTTGCGGGTATAGTACAAAGTCTAATGCAACAACGTGTTGCCGGCTCCCCCCCCCCCCCCCCCCCCCCTTTTCCACACTAGAAGCACAAAAAAAAAAAACGGAATTGCAGGCTTAGATTCCCGAGAACAGCCGAGAGATCCTGCACCGTCATACATGACGAAATACACAGCGCTGGACTAATAATACAAGATGTTACACGATGTAACATCAGATGTTATGACTTTCCGAGATAATTGTACCGATTTACTTGTTTTAATATGTTCCAATTTACTTGTACATTACATTGTGGTGTTTCCTTCTTCCTGGTGACTATCATAATCTGTGTCTCCTTACAAATTAATTCTAACCCTAGTTGTTCACGGTGCGTAACAACCGCACAACGACAATTGCCAGTTGTGAACTGCGTCCGCGACATCTTTGCCGGTCCTAATTTTCCCCTTTTCGCCCACATGGGCGCTTCTCCACTCCCACTCCCCTCCCGCTTGACCTTTGACCCGTGTACTATACGATCTATTAATCCACTGACAGCCCTACGCGTGTCAATCTTTCCTAGCAAGGATACAGATTCAGATAAGTACTTTAATTAGTTTAATATTGTCATGTAGTGTTTTTCATGTAGGTTTGTGTCGGTTTGTGTTAGTTTGTCCTGTGCTGACGAAGGCTTTGGCCGCACCGTCCAATTTGTCTCTTGTAGTCGTGTTTTAGAAAAGTTCACAATCTACTTCTCGTTTTTTGTGTGATTCATTCATTGCTATCCTTGTGGGACGTTCTGTAATTTGACGAATCACGATGAACTAGGCATCTTTAAAGAAGGCAGTTTGGCGTTGCTTTCTTTATCTGGCAGTGACCATACTAGTCGGAGACCATAGCCATTGTCTCTTTAAACTTTAATGAAATCTTCTGCCTACTTTCGCATAACTTAAGACAACCACCTGCCTTCTGTGGTTTCGTATGAAAAAATTCCGAAAACGGTTATGAAATACAACACATTCTCCCCAGAATAAAAAAAACACACACACACACACACACACACACACACACACAACAACAACAACAACAACAACAACAACGCCCACTAAGAAAAAACACAGCTCCTTTGTCGCATTTCACAATCCCCCTTGAATCACACTTATTGCTTTTAGAATAATTATGCATGCGCTAATGTCATCACGTATATCTTCAATATTTTGTCAAGGAAGACTAATTACTACTTGGCTTTTACTTTAGTAGAATGCATTTTTTTCATAATAAATGTAATAATAATAATAATAATAATAATAATAATAATAATAATAATAATAATAATGCAATCAACGCTTTGTGAGAGACGCTAATATTTCGTTTGTCTGGCTGAAAGATATGCCTAGTTTTGTCAATGACGCTGTCATTCAGTTGCATTTCACAGTGGATCGACCAGAAGACACTGTTCACTGACACTTACACACAAATATCTGAGAGATAACACATGTATCGTGACCGTCAGTAGTGTGGTGGTTAGCACGGTTACCTATCGACCTGGTTGTTATGTGTTATGTGTTATCAAGGCTGGGATGTTATTTTTAAAATGGATATGGGCTGCTAGGACGATCATTTCTAACAATGGACACCAGGAAACTGTATGGGAAGTAGAGGTGGGCGGGAAGATTAATACTGACCACAGCACCCAGCAAGAGCCGATTGGTTGAAACACATGTGGACCAGTAAAATATAAGAGATATGTCGCAAGGTCTGGACCAGTAATATATACGAGATATGCCGCAAGGCGTGGACCAGTAAAATATACGAGATATGTCGCAAGGGGTGGACCAGTAATATATACGAGATATACCGCAAGGTGTGGACCAGTAATAATACGAGATATGCCGCAAGGCGTGGACCAGTAATATATATGAAACAGAGGTGAAAACAGGAGCAAGAACCACTTACTTCTGCTACGGTGATGTGAGGAGAAGAGCGCAACCCTGACTGCGTAGGGCCGAAGAAGAAAATGAATAAAAAGGGAACCTCTCACCGTCCTCGGTTAACAAGAATAGTAAAGAAATCAATTTAAGAAGATCCAGGAATGGGCCGACAGGGAATTAGAATAATGTTCTCCAATTCCAGACAAAGAATTACTCCGAGGGTTGTTCTAACACCAATGATTATATAATTAGAGTCTATCAACTAAACAACAAAGTAAGAATAACACAAGTATCATTTGTTTATTAAATTTCTAAAAGCAACAATAATATGCAGACATGTAGGATCAACAAAGAAGTTAGAATCCAGCAAAACCAAACAGCAAAAATTCTAATCCAGCAAGCAAAACTCCTAAGTATAGCAAACACTTCTAAGTACAGCGAAAACTTCTAATCCAGAAAACACTTCAAACACCCTCTAAACAGACATGTCCGCTGACCAACGAACACCTTACTGCCTTAAAAGCGGTAAAGACTAACAAAACCCTCGTCATAGCTGAAACCTGACAAAGGGAGCGGTGCAGTACTGATGGACATGTCAGAATACCAGAGAAAAATGGATGAAATATTTGAATAACGAAGACACAAACAATAGATTAACGATTTATTGCCTGGCATATTTCGCTGCATCTCGTCAGGTACATACTGCAGAAATCACACAACTTACGTGAAATTAACTAGATAAATCCTTCAAGTTGAAATATACACATATTCGCACAGTAATGTCACTTATCTACCACGGTAATTTTAAGCTGACTAACATGTCTTTCTGTTTACACAATTCTGGCTTGCGTTGATAGATCATAATTGCTTCTGCAAATTTTAACAAGCGAGTATTTTGTGTGTTAAACAACACGCGAAATGCAGTGTCTCTGTCCACAAAATGGCCACTGTCGACAATGTGCCTGCCGATTGAAGACGCCGGGAGCTTCCGGTGTGTCGGCCCCACGCGGCTAGCATCTCCTGTGTGTTGTATCTTGTTGACCCATTGAGGTATGTGTTCTGACACCCGTTTGTTAAGCTGTCTCTCCGTTCAACCAATGTAAACGGCCTGGCATCTACATGTGAATTGGTAAATACAATTGTTTGTGGCGTACAGAGGAACAGGCTCTTTGACTGCTGGTGTAGGAATGGGTACGGTTTTATATCTAATGACTGGAGTTGCCGCACAGAATGTTCGACCTACTGCTGTAGTAAGCCGGTCTTGTAGACGTTGCATTACGTCATCCCCTCGAAAGGTTAGCTGGATGAATACCTTGAGTTTAGGGACTGTAGTTACGTCTGCTTTGGGTTTGGGCTGTTGGCAATGGCGCTTTATAAATCCTGTGGAGTACCCATTCAGGTTTAAGACATTCTTCAGAGTTTCAAATTCCCCTGTCAGTGTGTCCTGGGTGCATATCTTTCTAGCACGGTCAAACAAGGTCCGTACTAAGCCCCGTTTGTACTGGACAGGTGTGAAGCTCTGAAAATTTAGGTATTGGCCAGTCCATGTTTCTTTGCGATACACCGATCTTTGAATTGTGCCGTCTGCTCTACGTCTCATTAGAATATCTAGGAACGGTAACGCTTCATTGTGTTCGTGTTCCATAGATAGAGAGATGTTTTTATGCGTCTTGTTCATTGTGGCCTGAAACGATGTTGCTTGTAGCTCGTCTGTGGTGATAATTAGTATATCGTCCACATAACGCCGGTAAAAGGCCAAGTTGTTGATGTCTGAGGATCTCTTTTCTTCTAAATGTGCCATGAAGATGTCCGCTAGAATAGGACCAAGAGGACTCCCCATGGCCACTCCGTCAATTTGGCGGTATGACTTAGTTAGAAAATTGAATTGTATGTTGGCGGTACATAGTAGTAGTAGCCTCTCCAGAATAGGTGTTGGTATGCCTAATTTTAGTTGTTTGTCTTCAATGCGTTCCCTTATTATTTTCACTGTCTCCTCTAATGGAACGTTAGTGAATAGGGAGGCTATATCCATGGATGCCATGTGTTTGTTATTTATGTCCATAGTATCCAATAATTCCACCAGTTGGAATGTATCTCTGAGTATTTTTGGATCGAAGGACTGTCGTACTGGCTTTAACATTTCGGCTAACCATCTCGGCATTCGGTGTTGTGCACCTTGGATGAAATATTGTCAGATGAATCCAAATTCATGATAGATCAAAAAGTAAACAAGTCGGAGGACCTGGATGCAATAATGAGGAAAGAGATCCAGTCACTTGTGAATGCAGGACTCATCAGTGAGGCCACTGCAAAAACGCCCACAACACGTGGCTCGCACACTCCTCAGATGGACTGGTCTACCCAAACTTCACAAGCCCGGCATCCTGCTAAGACCTATCCTGTCCATGGTTAACTCTGCACAACACCGAATGGCGAGATGGCTAGCCGAAATTTTAAAGCCAGTACGACAGTCCTTCGATCCAAAAATACTCAGAGATACATTCCAACTGGTGGAATTATTGGATACTATGGATATAAATAACAAACACATGGCATCCATGGATATAGCCTCCCTATTCACTAACGTTCCATTAGAGGAGACAGTGAAAATAATAAGGGAACGCATTGAAGACAAACAACTAAAATTAGGCATACCAACACCTATTCTGGAGAGGCTACTACTACTATGTACCGCCAACATACAATTCAATTTCTAACTAAGTCATACCGCCAAATTGACGGAGTGGCCATGGGGAGTCCTCTTGGTCCTATTCCAGCGGACATCTTCATGGCACATTTAGAAGACAAGAGATCCTCAGACATCAACAACTTGGCCTTTTACCGTCGTTATGTGGACGATATACTAATTATCACCACAGACGAGCTACAAGCAACATCGTTCCAGGCCACAATGAACAAGACGCATAAAAACATCTCTCTATCTATGGAACACGAACACAACGAAGCGTTACCGTTCCTAGATATTCTAATGAGACGTAGAGCAGACGGCACAATTCAAAGATCGGTGTATCGCAAAGGAACATGGACTGGCCAATACCTAAATTTGAATAACGAAGACACAAACAATAGATTGCACGATTTATTGCCTGGCATATTTCGCTGCATCTCGTCAGGTACATACTGCAGAACTCACACAACTTACGTGAAATTAACTAGATAAATCCTTCAAGTTGAAATATACACAATTTCGCACAGTAATGTCGATTGTCTACCACGGTAATTTTAAGCTGACTAACATGTCTTTCTGTTTACACAATTCTGGCTTGCGTTGATAGATCATAATTGCTTCTGCAAATTTTAACAAGCGAGTATTCTGTGTTCTAAACAACACGCGAAATGCAGTCTCTCTGGACACAACATGGCGACTGGCGACAATGTGCCTGCCGATTGAAGACGCCGGGAGCTTCCGGTGTGTCGGCTCCTCGTGGCTATCATCTCCTGTGTGTTGTATCTTGTTGACCCATTGAGGTATGTGTTCTGACACCCGTTTGTTAAGCTGTCTCTCCGTTCGGCCAATGTAAACGGCCTGGCATCTACATGTGAATTGGTAAATACAATTGTTTGTGGCGTACAGAGGAACAGGCTCTTTGACTGTTGGTGTAGGAATGGGTACGGTTTTACATCTAATGACTGGAGTTGCCGCACAGAATGTTCGACCTTCTGCTGTAGTAAGCCGGTCATGTAGACGTTGCATTACGTCATCCCCTCGAAAGGTTAGCTGGATGAATACCTTGATGATGAATACTCAAGGTATTCATCCAGCTAACCTTTCGAGGGGATGACGTAATGCAACGTCTACAAGACCGGCTTACTACAGCAGTAGGTCGAACATTCTGTGCGGCAACTCCAGTCATTAGATGTAAAACCGTACCCATTCCTACACCAACAGTCAAAGAGCCTGTTCCTCTGTACGCCACAAACAATTGTATTTACCAATTCACATGTAGATGCCAGGCCGTTTACATTGGCCGAACGGAGAGACAGCTTAACAAACGGGTGTCAGAACACATACCTCAATGGGTCAACAAGATACAACACACAGGAGATGATAGCCACGAGGAGCCGACACACCGGAAGCTCCCGGCGTCTTCAATCGGCAGGCACATTGTCGCCAGTCGCCATGTTGTGTCCAGAGAGACTGCATTTCGCGTGTTGTTTAGAACACAGAATACTCGCTTGTTAAAATTTGCAGAAGCAATTATGATCTATCAACGCAAGCCAGAATTGTGTAAACAGAAAGACATGTTAGTCAGCTTAAAATTACCGTGGTAGACAATCGACATTACTGTGCGAAATTGTGTATATTTCAACTTGAAGGATTTATCTAGTTAATTTCACGTAAGTTGTGTGAGTTCTGCAGTATGTACCTGACGAGATGCAGCGAAATATGCCAGGCAATAAATCGTGCAATCTATTGTTTGTGTCTTCGTTATTCAAATTCACTACGGGAAAACATTGTTTTGAATACCTAAATTTTCAGAGCTTCACACCTGTTCAGTACAATCGGGGCTTAGTACGGACCCTGTTTGACCGTGCTAGTAAGATATGCACCCAGGACACACTGACAAAGGAATTTGAAATTCTGAAGAATGTCTTAAACCTGAATGGGTACTCCACAGGATTTATAAAGCACCACTGCCAACAGCCCAAACCACAACCAGACGTAACTACAGTCCCTAAACTCAAGGTATTCATCCAGCTAACCTTTCGAGGGGATGTCGTAATGCAACATCTACAAGACCGGCTTACTACAGCAGTAGGCCGAACATTCTGTGCTGCATCTCCAGTCATTAGATATAAAACCGTACCTATTCCTACACCAGCAGTCAAAGAGCCTGTTCCTCTGTACGCCACAAACAATTGTATTTACCAATTCACATGTAGATGCCAGGCCTTCTACATTGGTAGAACAGAGAGACAGCTTAACAAACGAGTGTCAGAACACATACCTCAATGGGTCAATAAGATACAACACAAGGAGATGCTAGCCTCGTGGGGCCGACACACCGGAAGCTCCCGGCGTCTTCAATTGGTAGGCACATTATCGAAAGCGGCCATGTGGTTGACAGAGACACTGCCTTTCGCGTGTTGTTTAACACATCAAATAATCGCTTGTTAAAATTTGCAGAAGCAATTATGATCAATCAACGCAAGCCACAATTGTGCAAACAAAAAGACATGTTAGTCAGCTTAAAATTACCGTGGTAGATAATTGACATTACTGTGCGAATATGTGTATATTTCAACTTGAAGGATTTATCTAGTTAATTCACGTAATTTATGTGATTTCTGCAGTATGTACCTGACGAGATGCAGCGAAATATGCCAAGCAAAAATATGTGCAATCTATTGTTTGTGTCTTCGTTATTCAAACTTCAAGTCTACCAACAACTTATAATCTAGCAAAACAATAAGTATAGAAGAAGCTTCTCGTCTACTAACAACTAATCTACCAAAACCCCAGGAAAATCTAAAATCTAAAACTAGAATTCTGGCTTTCTACGCCGCTGCCAGAAGATTACGATTAAGGGTGTGCAAAAAGTGTCAACTAAGTCGGACTGCTGTTTGATTCCTAATGGTCTGCTGCAGTGTGCTTCTAATTGTGCTGTTAGTAAACATAAAGCTCTTCGCTACAGAACCGGCCGGTTAGAAGTATAAGCTATAAATGACACTTGCACCTATTGACGTCTCCGTGTTTGCGTTCTAGCTTTAGTTTCACCTTGGTCTGCCTGCTACTATAATGCTTTTAATCAAGGTTTAGGGCGTCTGTCTTCAGATCTCAGCTAGGGCACCCGCCTTTATTACGTGAAAATGGAATGTAGATAACTATTACAGCAGCTCGTAAACGAGGTATGAAGTTGCGTTGTCCTGACCTGCCTTGTAAAATATAGCCATTTTTCAATACCGCAATGTTGCTAAATATTTCATTAAAAGATAGTATCAGGAGTCTCTCCCGAGGATAGATCAGACGAAGGCAATCAGATCGTCAAAGGGGACTCCCTCGAGAGACTCACGTTTCCTATTTTTAATTCTTGACTCTAAAGGGCAGGGAGCGGGGGGTGTACCTCGTTCGCGTGACTCGTGAATCCCACGTGTCTATCTTCTGTTGTGTCAATTTTCTACCCGTATATTTTAATGTGGGTCTCGCAGCATAGATATTTTTTTTGGTAAAAGGTTGATCTCTTTGATATTCAAACGTGCACTTTTGGACTCTGTGTGGTCTCTACAATATCACACGTTTTTTATTTGAATTTCTGTTGATTTACATGATTAGAAGGTGATGTGTGTAATGGTTAGAACGTTACGCTGACAACGGCTTGAACGTGGGAGGACGAGGGTTCGATGCCTCATCTCGATGATTGCCTACCTGAAGGTAAAGAGTGGCCTACAGAACTCAGGTCCTTCAAAATATAATGGATCTGGCACTTCATTTTCCCACAGCAAGTTCTTTCTGCGGGACTTTGTTTTACGTTATCGCATGTTTACTGCCCGCATTTGTGTTGACTTTACATTATCACACATTTACTGCTGGAATATTGTTGTCTTTACATTATCACCCATTACTGCTGGAATATTGTTGTCTTTACATTATCACACACTTTACTGCTGGAATATTGTTGTCTTTACATTATCACGCATTTACTGCTGGAATGAAAGACCTGGGAGTAAGAATCGGCACAGCCAGACGCGAAAGGTACATCGGGAAAACAAAGCGCCTCGTCAACCAACACAGAACTGGCACTATTAGCCACCGGACGCTGATGCATATGCTGGGGGGAGGATCTAAGCACCTATGGACATGTCCGGAGTGCAATGAAGATACCCCAACTGATAACTGATAACTGATAACTACTGCTGGAATATTTCTGTCTTTACATTATCACACATTTACTGCTGGAATATTGCTGTCTTTAAATTATCACGCATTTACTGATGGAATATTGCTGTCTTTACATTATCACACATTTACTGCTGGAATATTGCTGTCTTTACATTATCACCCATTTACTGCTGGGATATTGCTGTCTTTACATTATCACCCATTTACTGTTGGGATATTGCTGTCTTTACATTATCACACATTTATAGCTGGAATGCCGGCTTCGTGGCTTAGAGGTTATGACGTTTCTCTGTAATCTTGTAAACTCTCGTCGGTAACGTGATGACGGTGAGGATCAGCAGTGGTTCGAATCGCATCGGTAACTTACGGGGTATGTGAGCCGGCCGCTCAGAAAGCAATGGCAAACTACTGAGCGTAATCGTCCCAAGAAATCAACATACAGCTGAAAGATGCTGGTGTTGACAACGATGTCCTGTAAAGGATATGCAAAAAAATAAAAATAAAAAATAGCTGGAATATTGCTGTCATTATATTATCACACATTTACTGCTGGAATATTGCTGTCTTTACATTATCACACATTTACTGCTGGAATATTGCTGTCTTTACATTATCACACATTTACTGCTGGAATATTGCTGTCTTTACATTATCACACATTTACTGCTAGAATATTGCTGTCTTTACATTATCACACATTTACTGCTGGAATATTGCTGTCTTTACATTATCACACATTTACTGCTGGAATATTGCTGTCTTTACATTATCACACATTTACTGCTGGAATATCGCTGTCTTTACATTATCACACATTTACTGCTGGAATATTGCTGTCTTTACATTATCACACATTTACTGCTGGAATATTGCTGTCTTTACATTATCACACATTTACTGCTGGAATATTGCTGTCTTTACATTATCACACATTTACTGCTGGAATATTGCTGTCTTTACATTATCACACATTTACTGCTGGAATATTGCTGTCTTTACATTATCACACCTTTACTGCTGGAATATTGCTGTCTTTACATTATCACACATTTACTGCTGGAATATTGCTGTCTTTACATTATCACACATTTACTGCTGGAATATTGCTGTCTTTACATTATCACACATTTACTGCTGGAATATTGCTGTCTTTACATTATCACACATTTACCGCTGGAATATTGCTGTCTTTACATTATCACACATTTACTGCTGGAATATTGCTGTCTTTACATTATCACACATTTACTGCTGGAATATTGCTGTCTTTACATTATCACACATTTACTGCTGGAATATTGCTGTCTTTTCATTATTAGCCGGCTCTGTGGCGAAGGGGTTACGGACGCAAACTACTAGACGTAAAACTGCCAAGAAATCACAAAGAGACCAAAATGCCGTGGTTGACTGCGACGTACTGTAAAGTATATGCGACTAAATGTTAGCTTACATTATCACACGTGTACTGCTGAAATTTGTGTTGCCTTTACATTATGACACATATACTGCTGGAATTACTGTTTTCTTTACATTATACCTTGTTTACTGCTGGAATTTGTGTTTTCTTTACATTATCACATGTTTACTGATGGAATTTGTGGTGTCTTTGCATTATCACATGTTTACTACTGGAATTTGTGTTGTCTTTACATTATCACATGTTTACTACTGGAATTTGTGGTGTCTTTACATTGTCATATGTTTACTACTGGAATTTGTTTTTTTTTCTTTACATAATCACATATGTGTTACTGGAATTTATATTTTCTTTATATTATCACATGTTTACTATTAGAAAGTGAGGTGGCTTTACATTATCACATGTTTACTACTGGAATTTTTATTTTCTTTACATTATCACAGGATTACTGCTGAAATCTTTGTTGACTTTACATTATCACACGTCTTTGTCGCAAACTTTTCCACTCATCTGCCTCGCGCTCCATTAGTAGTGAATGTGTTTTCCGTCATTGTGTATACATTTTTGGAGATTCCTTGGATCGCTACTGGATTCACGGAGATCGTGCTCTGTACGATGATTTCGGTTTGATGCTCTGTGCGATGGTTTCGGTTTGATGCTCTACGAGATGATTTCGCCTGATGCTCTGTTCGATGAAGTTGGTTTGATGCGCTGCTGGAAAAAACCAAGTCATTTGGGATAAACCCTTGTGTAATGAAGTCACGTTTCTTATTTTTACATCCCTTTAGGGATCAATAATTCGAAGTGTTTAAAAAAAAATACATTTCCATAATGTGAATAGTAAACAATTATTGCCACGGTACCTCGAAAGAGCAAATTCTATAGCTTTACTAGCTACAAACAATGATCTCTTTGGGGCGTTCAATAGTCTTCCAGTCCCCAGCATGGCGGTTAGGCATTGAATCGCTACGGTCTCTGGAGAATTTATCATTGTGGCTGCGGTTTGCATTTCGCATTTTCTTCATGTTGGACTGGTAATATATGGTTCCGTTGTCCTGCTACTGAGTGAGTGCGTGGCGCGACTCTGTGAGCTGTGATATTCGCGTGGTATGCTTCTACATGTCCGCTTTTTTTTGTACAGTGACCTGCATGTTCGGAAAAATGGCTACCGGCTATTGCTGAATTGACTGATTTGCCTTTTCGGTTCACGAGTGCATTTTTCAGGAGACTCCTGGGAGTCGGCGCTGGAGCTACAGAGTTCGTGCTTAATGCGACGCTTTCGGCGGGTCGCCCTGTGGATAGAGACAGAGCCATGTGAGAAAACCCGGGTCAATGAGGTCTTTCTGGTGACTGCCGATTCCATCGACGATGAACTGTGGTTTTCATGGAGGACTTTTGTGTTGGCATTCTGGTGCTGGCAGTATACACAGTGTACTTGTGCGGGCTGTTGGATTACCGAGACTCCTGTCTGTTCCACTTTTCACATTGGACAGTGGGGAGCATTTTGTGTGATACTCACTGGCACAGGAACGGAGCACAATGGGGACGACCCGTTGCCGTGAAGTTGGAACCTTGACTAACTAACTAACTAACTAACTAACTAACTAACTAACTAACTAACTAATGATCTTTTTGGATCTATCTTTGAAAATACCTAAGTCAATTCATCTCTCTCCCCCCCCCCCCCCCCCCCTTTCCCCTCAGAGAACAATAGAGGCACACAAAGTGACATATTTGTGCTTTACATATATTACTAAGGCATTTGAGGAAGCGAAACACGTAATGAAATGATAAACAAGACAGAAAAAATTAACATTGGTGAGAAAAATTGCATAATAATTAAACATATTTATTGAAAACCAGTAGCAGCAATTAAAATGGGAAAGATCGAGGGCAACTAAGAATATATGAAGCAAGTAGTAAGACTCTCATCAGAAGTTGACAGTCCACAGCTTCTGAACATGCCATGAGAAGAGGGAACTGGATGTATGTCCTCACAACGGAAAAGATGGAGCGAAAGAGATTCAGAGGGAGACTAAGAAAGCAGACGGTGGACAATTTGATATCATGGGTGTTGGGAAATATCTGCATCAGACATGATTAGCAGCCTGCGTGGCAGAGATCTGTTGACGGGCAACTGTTGGTCACAAACGTGGCAGAGATCTGTTTACGGGCAACTGTTGGTCACAAACATGGCAGAGATCTGTTGAGGGGCAACTGTTGGTCACAAACATGGCAGAGATTTGTTGAGGGGCAGCTGTTGGTCACAAACGTGGCAGAGATCTGTTGAGGGGCAGCTGTTGGTCACAAACATGGCAGAGATCTGTTGAGGGGCAGCTGTTGGTCACAAACATGGCAGAGATCTGTTGAGGGGCAACTGTTGGTCACAAACATGGCAGAGATCTGTTGAGGGGCAACTGTTGGTCAAAAACATGGCAGAGATCTGTTGAGGGGCAACTGTTGGTCACAAACGTGCAGAGATCTGTTGAGGGGCAACTGTTGGTCACAAACGTGGCAGAGATCTGTTGAGGGGCAGCTGTTGGTCACAAACATGGCAGAGATCTGTTGAGGGGCAGCTGTTGGTCACAAACGTGCAGAGATATGTTGACGGGCAACTGTTGGTCACAAACATGGCAGAGATCTGTTGACGGGCAACTGTTGGTCACAAACGTGGCAAAGATCTGTTGACGGGCAACTGTTGGTCACAAACGTGGCAAAGATCTGTTGACGGGCAACTGTTGGTCACAAACGTGCAGAGATATGTTGACGGGCAACTATTGGTCAACAAACGTGGCAAAGATCTGTTGACGGGCAACTGTTAGTTACAAACGTGCAGAGATATGTTGACGGGCAACTGTTGGTCACAAACATGGCAGAGATCTGTTGACGGGCAACTGGTCACAAACGTGGCAAAGATCTGTTGACGGGCAACTGTTGGTCACAAACGTGGCAAAGATCTGTTGACCGGCAACTGTTGGTCACAAACGTGGCAAAGATCTGTTGACGGGCAACTGTTGGTCACAAACGTGCAGAGATATGTTGACGGGCAACTATTGGTCACAAACGTGGCAAAGATCTGTTGACGGGCAACTGTTGATTACAAACGTGCAGAGATATGTTGACGGGCAACTGTTGGTCACAAACATGGCAGAGATCTGTTGACGGGCAACTGTTGGTCACAAACGTGGCAAAGATCTGTTGACGGGTAACTGTTGGTCACAAACGTGGCAAAGATCTGTTGACAGGCAAAGTTCTGTTGACGGGCAACTGTTGGTCACAAACGTGCAGAGATATGTTGACGGGCAACTGTTGGTCACAAACGTGCAGAGATATGTTGACGGGCAACTGTTGGTCACAAACGTGCAGAGATATGTTGACGGGCAACTGTTGGCCACAAACATGGCAAAGATCTGTTGACGGACAGCTGTTGGTCACAACACCACACAACAGGAAAACAATCAGCAGAAATCAAAGAGAGGCCAAGAATACAAGTTGAATGTTATAATATAAACAAGCCACGTTATGCAGATGACACAATAGGGATAGCAGAAAATGCAAAGATTTACAGCAACTTTTGTACATTATAGTAACAGAGAAAGCAAAAAAGAGCTTTCTTGAATATCAAGAAAACAGAAACGATGGCTGTATCGAAGGAAAAAAAATATGATATCAAAATGGAAGATAGCAATAGAACGGACAATGATTGACTACGTTGATGATTTTAAATACTTAGAGGCAATTATAACATCAGACTGGAGATGAAAAACAGAAGTTAGGAACATAATAGTCCAGCAAAAGCTGCATTTCAAAATATGAAACTCCTTAGGAAATAAGAAAGCCTACACCAATTGGCAGGACTCATGTTGATGATACACAAATATACACATCCACACACGAAAACAACGAATCTTTTATATATATATATATATATAATCAAATGCCATGCCGACTGGCGTAGTCATTCATGGCTCTCCACAGATCTCGGTCTCTGGTGTTCTGGATCAACTCTGCTGATGATATTCCTCCATGCCAACGTCTCAATCCATCCACATCATTTCTCTTGGTCTACCTCTGCCTCTCTTACCCTCGATCTTTCGAGTTGTCACGATGTTCTCCAATGTCTCTCTTCTGATCACATGACCAAAGAAAACTGTTTGTCTCTTTCTTATTGTTGTATATAATGTTCTAGTTTCATTAGCCTCTTTCAAGGCAGTCTTTCTTAGTTACTTTGGCAGGAATTCGCAACATTCGTTTTAGGAACCACATCGCTGTTGCTTCCAAGTTCTTCCTAATTTGTTCATTTACATTCGAAGATTCACTGCCATACTTCTATACAGGTTCTATATAGCATATTAGCACTATGTTTCTTACATTCAATGATGGTGACTTATTCTTCATTTAGTCTTCATTTATCAAAATGCTGAAATCCCTCCATGCCAACATTTCAGTCCACCCAATATCGTTTATTTTGGTCTGCCTAGGTCTCTTCTGCAACTTATCTCTCCGGTCGTCACGATGTTTTCCAACGCCTCTTTTCTCATCACACGACCAAAGAATGATATTTGTCTTATAGTTGTTTATAATGTTTTGCATTCTTTGCCCACTTCCAGTCAAAACGTTGTTAAATTACTGACATTTCGGGTATTCGCACCATTCGCCTCAAGAACCACATCTCTTGTGCGTCCACGCTCTTAATTTTTTCATTCATGTTCATTGATTCATTGCCATACATACAGTAATACATGTTGTATGTCACATTTCAATAAACTCTTTCTGACATTCAAAGATAGTGACCTGCTTCGTAAGATACTTTTCATTTTATGATTTGCAGTTTTTGCTTGACCTATTATGCTCTAAATTTATGTTATGTATCTTCTGTCTGATGGACTGACGACATCAAAGACATTATACAATCACACGGAATGACACTATTCAGTGCCGCTCATCGGGCGTGGAACGCCACGTATTCCTCCCCACGCCGCTTGACGGTAAAAGTGGAAGATGATGATGATGATGATGATGATGTTGATCCTCTATCTGATGTTATGATTGATTATTTTTTTTTTTTTAGCATATCCTTTACAGGACTTAGCTGTCAACACCAGCATCTTTCAGCTGTATGTTGATCTCTTGGCAAGATTACGCTCAGTAGTTTATGATTGATTATACGTGATACTATTTGAAAATATAAGAGGTATGCTCAGACAGGCAGATAGACATTCAGACTGACAATTACACAGACAGACAAACATGCAAATATGCAGTTAATCAGACAGATCAGACATATGGGTAGGCGGGCGGGTAGGCAGAGAGACAAATAGAGACAAACAGGCAGACAGACAGACGATTGGATGGATGGCCACATAATTGGATGCATAGATGGATGGATAAAAGGATGGATAGACGGAATGGTGGATGGACGGAGGGATGAATGGATACATGATTGGATGAATAGATGGATCGACGGATGGATAGTTCAGTAAGTAAATACGTAGATAGCCACGTAAGTAACTAGAACGAAAGAACGAACGAAGGAATGAAAATCTTTATTTTAAAAGGGTTTAGAATTGGGCACGCAGGCCCGTCTGACATTCTGCCCTTCTCTATTTCCTCTCATACATTCTTTCATTCAACATCTCTTATGAAGCAAATCTTTGACAACCAAAGAACAATAAGCATCACAACGCATGGAAAATAATCAATAATAAATGACTCACTGAGACATTGTTTAACATGGGCATTATAAATACCCAAGGAAGGTGTAACGTGTCATACATATGGGCATGTTTCACACAGATTTCTGCAGCATGTACCTGACGAGATGCAGCGAAATATGCCAGGCAATAAATCGTGCAATCTATTGTTTGTGTCTTCGTTATTCAAATTATTGTCTTTATTGTTGTTGTTTTTTTTTTAATGGCGGCATGTAGTCTGTCCTGAGATAGTGTTCAAACAGGTTGCGACTGTTTGTATAATGATTGGTGGCTATATAGCTATCTAGGTATGCAGAATGTAGACTGTTAGCTAAATTGGCACACACACACACACACACACACACACACACACACACACACATACATATTAGTCTAAGTAGACCGACAGCATGTTAGACAGACAGACATACTGACAGACAGAACGACATCCAAATAGACAGACAGGCAAGGAGGCCTTTATAGACAGACAGTATTAGGTAAACAGACAGACAGTCAGACATACACCAGAGGTAAGGTTACAGGGAGAAGGCGAGACACAAATGCAGAGAGAGAGAGAGAGAGAGAAGAGAGAGAGATAGAGAGAGAGAGAGAGAGAGAGAGAGAGAGAGAGAGAGAGAGAGGTTTTAGCAGTAAGTGACAGACATAATGACTATGCTGTTGTTTATGAGATTGATTGGCCGTATTCTTTTGACCAACTCTACACAAAAAATATTACACTTTGATATGCTTAAACTATATGTCTTATGAACATTCGCAATCCATTGTTCATCGAATGCACCCAAGCATAATGTCACATAAAACTTTGGTTCTATTTATTAAGTTATGTACCATAGTTGTTCGTTTTTAAAATCTGTATTTAGTTCTTGACCTTATTGTTTTATGTATATCAAACCTTTCTCCCGTTTGTACTGTAG
>JACEFZ010007547.1:0-27500 GCA_014155875.1 Cepaea nemoralis
CCCAAAGCCTTCTTAATTTGTGGGTACCCCAATTTTTCCCACAAAACCCCCAAACCTCATCTGTGCTCGACCCAGACTAGAAGTTTGAGTGTCTGCCCCCTCCCCCATCTCCCCCTCCACAACCACACCTTATTTATGTTTCAGAGATTTTGAGAGAAAGAAGAGAAAGTCGGAGTTATGTAGTCAAATCTGCCTGCCAATGAAAGTGAGAGGGTTGAAGACTATCATCTTCATGTCGATGCGTTTGTGAGTGAGGGATGAGTGAGCCAGAGGTGCTTACATGAGTGAGTGAGAGGTCCGTATATGACAAGGTGACAGGTGCGTATATCGGTGAGTTAGAGGTAGGTATATGAGTGAATGAGAGGTTGAGAGGTACGCAAATGAGAGAATAAGATGTGCGTATATGAGTGAGTGGGAGGTGCGTATATGACTAGGTGCATATATGAGTGAGTGAGAGGTGTGTATATGACTGGCTGAGAAGTGGGAATATGAGTGGTTGGGAGGTGCGTATTTGAGTGGGTGAGATGTGTGTATATGACTGGGTGAGAATGTATGATTCACACCGTGAAAAGTATGCATTTTTACAAATGAAGAAAACTTGGTGCACTGCCTTCCTATCCTGGGTAGGGTATTGGACGTCTCAATCAATCAATCAGGTGCCGTCTCCTCAATGAAGGTTGGCTGCAATGGATCTCCAACACTGTCTATCTCTCGCCTTGACTGTATATTCTGTCAGGCTGATGTTCGTCCATCTCTTGATGTTATCCTCCCACTTGTATCGTTGTCTACCTCTTGCTCGCTTACCCTCAACCTTGCCTTCCAGTATAGTTTTTATAAGAATATCATGTCGTTTAACGCGTCCAAATATTTCACTTGTCTCCTCTTTATTTCTTTCATCAACTTTCTCTTCATTCCCAGTTTTTCTAGGGACCTCTGAATTTGATTGTTTTTGTTTCCATGAAATACGACATATTCGTCTGTGTATCCACATCTCCAGGGCTTCTATGCGACTTTCTAGTTGCTTGTTCAATGTCCAGGCTTCCGCGCCATACAGTAGCGTTGAATATACGGCGCATTTGACAATTCTAATTTTTACTGCGTTATTAATCTCTCTAGATGTTAATACTGATTTCATGCCGTTGAAAGCATTTTTGGCCATTCCTATTCTCTTTTTTATTTCCATTTTACTTCTGCCATCATCTGCTATTATTTGTCCAAGATAGGAGAAGCTTGTTACTTGTTCTAGTATCTCCCCCTTTACTGTGATGTTCATTGATGACCTTTCCTTTTCACTGCTAATTATCATAGTTTTTGTTTTTTGGATGTTAATATCTAAGCCACATTCTGCACTGTGCCTGTTTACTTCTTCCACTAGGTCTTGCGACTCTTGATCATTTTCTGCTAGTAACACGGTATCGTCAGCATATCTAAGATTGTTTATGATTCTTCCATTGATGTTGAGTCCTGGCATTTCAACTTGTTTAAAAATTCTTTCTGTGTATAGGTTGAAGAGGCTTGGGGACAGTACACTCCCTGCCGTACTCCTCTTTTTATCTTCTATAGGCGACGAATAGTTATTACCGCATCTAATAGACGCCACTTGTTCCCAGTACAGGTTACTAATAAGTCTGATGTCCTTTACGTCTACTCCACTCCTATGTCTTGAAGGCACGTAATTAGTTGTTCATGTTGTACTCTATCAAAAGCTTTCTTGTAGTCTATAAAACAAACATATATACTTATTTGAACTTCTATATATTTTTCAATTAACATCCTCAAACAGGTAATTGCTTCTCTGGTGCCGCTGTTTGGACGTCTAAAAGTCGGGGTGAAATGGAAACGAGCAGGCTGAATAACTCGCAATTCAGGGCACTTTCTTGTAAAGGAGAAAAGTAACCCACAAACAAATATTGAAACCGTGTGTGATTCTGATGTACTCACATTTGAATCATATAAGGTGCTAACATTTTGAGGGTTAAAGGCGAACGCCCTACCTCTGACCTCTGGTTCGAAAGAAATCGTTAACTTTTTTGAGCCAGCCCACATAGGAGATGATAACTTTTACATAGAGACTGCAAGCAAATATATTCAGTTATCTCTCTTTGACTAGAGCACCCAGTATAGAAAGGAAATAATTACGAAGACACGATATTTTTGCCAAGACAAATGATATAACAGTGGACCCAGCCTAACATGCGTACCAAAAAATATGCTGAGAAGTAAAATCGGTCAGTGTGCCATTAACCACATCATAGAGGGAGCGCCGATTCTACTGCTACGTCCTGTCATCCCCCGACCCAGCGTGGACCAGCTCAGATCAAACTTTTTGTGGCCTTCTTCCTGTCATCTCTCGACCCAGCGTAGGCCAGCTCAGCTCAAACTCTTATTGGTCTTCTTCCTGTCACCTCCCGACCCAGCGTGGGCCAGCTCAGCTCAAACATATTGTGGTCTTCATCCTGTCATCTCTCGACCCAGCGTGGACCAGCTCAGATCGAATTTTTTGTGGCCTTCTTCCTGTCATCTCTCGACCCAGCGTGGACCAGCTCAGCTCAAACTTTTTGTAGACTTGGTCTCGAATGGTTGGATTTTGCATCTAATTATTATGCATGGCATGTTATGGGAAGAAATCAAGTAGAGAACTTGGTAACAACTGGCAAGATTGATGGGGAAAGAACAAGGGGAAGGTAGAGAGGTAAATATATAGATGGCTTGGTCATGTAGCATGGTCGGGCCAAGAACGCTGAGCCTGTCCACGACTCTGATCATCGCGTGAGATGATGAAACATGACCGCCCACGCTTATCGGCATGGCACATGATGATGATTATACAGGATTAAGTAGCCAGACTCACACCAACCATACCTAGTGCCCTCCTACGGCATGCTTGGCAGACTACAGTGTTCTGCGCTTCCTGTATGGACCCTTTTAACACGGGCCCATTGGTCTATTGGTCTAAACAAACGGAGTTAGCGACATATACCAATACATCTCATAGCGTGAACAAATGTCCTTTACATTACTTGTTTAAATCAATATTGCAAGCTACTGAAAATAACACTGACAGAACAAACTGGTGACAAAAGTGTACAGGGTGTTAAAGACAACGTAGTATATGCAACATGAACTTATTGTGAGGATACAGCCACGCAGAGTGTAAAGGGAAGGCTTAGAACAGAAACAGCTAGAGATCTATTACCTCTAACTTTCACTGTGGAGATGGCGCTGGATGATGATGGTGATGATGATTTTGGCGATGGCAGCGATAATAGTGGTGACATGATGACCACAATGATAATGATTATTGTTATTGTTGTTTGTCCATCAAGAATGATGATGACCATTCATTTCATCCAGTGGGGTTGAAAGTATGGAGCCGTGAGTTCTAAGATGGCTGATAAGGCCTATTTTGGCTCGAAATGTTCTTTGACAAAGAATGCTTGACGTTTCTGGAGGAGGATTTTCTACAGTGGTTTTTCTGTTCTGTCTTTTCTTCACAGCTTTTGCAGTCCTGGTTGCCTCACAAGTGACTGCACCCTTGCGTAATGATGCCCGACACGAATTTCTGTCTCTGGCTGCAGTCTCCCGGGTGTCATGATGCATTTTAAAAGCATTCAGTGAGATTTTCAGAGTGTCTTTAAAGCGTTTCCTCTGGACGCCTTGGGAGCGTTTACCACAACGCAACTCGCCGTAGAAAATTCGTTTAGGGAGCCTGTGATCTGGCATGCGAGTCAAGTGACCAGCCCAGCGAATCTGATTCTTCATTAGCAGAGTGTGGATACTGGGCATGGACGCTCTTTCTAGGACTTCAGTGTCTGGGATCTTGTCTTGCCATTTAATCTTCAGTAACTTCCTAAGGCAGACTGTGTGGAAGTGATTTAATTTCCTAGCGTGTCGCTGATAAACAGTCCAGGTTTCACAAGCATATAGCAGTGTGGATAATACAACTGCTTTGTAGACTTTCAGCTTTGTTTGCAGGCTTATTCCATTTCTGTCCCATACATTCTTGTACAGTCTGCCAAAGGCCGCGCTGGCCTTGGAGATTCTTGCATTCACTTCATCATCAATTGTGGCAGCTTGTGACACAGTGCTGCCAAGATAGGTGAATTTGTCCACAACACTTAGACTATGACCATTCACTTTGATATTCGGCACAGTGTGATTATTCCCTGGAGGTGGCTGGTACATAACTACAGTCTTCTCCAAGTTGATATTGAGCCCAAAGTTGGCACAGGCATGTGAGAAAGCTGAAACATTGTGTTGCATGTCCGCCTCTGAGTTGGCGTATAGAGCGCAATCATCAGCAAACAGGAGCTCTCTGACGGTGTCGCTGTTAATTTTGGTTTTAGCTTTCAGCCTTCTGAGATTGAATAACTTTCCATCCATGCGGTAGTTGATGTCTATTCCAATGTCGTTGTTCTCGAAGGCATTCGTCAACATGGCTGAAAACATGAGGCTGAAAAGTGTCGGTGCCAGGACACATCCTTGCTTCACTCCATTGGTGACAGGAAAGGGCTCGGACAGTTCACCATTTTCCTGTACTCTTGCCTGCATGCCATCATGACTATTGTTATTATAATTATAATGACAGTGATATCAAAGATTTTGATAAGAATTATTATGCACAAAGCTAGGAAGAAAATACAACCCGAAATAAGAAAAGAACAACGTGGGCTCGTAGAAATCAATGGTACAGTAAATGCTGTGTATATACTGACAACATTAATCGAGCGTTCTATAACAGTAAACAAGGAGCGACATCTGTGCTTTATTGACTACACACATTCTTTCTATAGAGTAAGACATGTCAACATGTGCTTGCAGATCTACAAATGGATGGGAAAGACCGTAGATTTAAAAATAATCATGTATTGGAAACAACAAGCTGCCATAAAGATTGATACTGAAGTACATAAGTCAATATCAGCCTTTTATGAGAGGTCTGAGACAGGGATGTATGTGTAATGTCTCCAGATATGTTTTCCCTGTACAGCCGTTCCCAAGGTTGTGGGTTCGATACCGGGCTAAGATATTTGGTTCACGAGTGCAATGTTCTCGTAAACTCCTGGAGGTCGAGATTTGTGCGAGGATTTCAGCAGACTGCACAGCGGAAAGAGACAGAACCATATGGGATCAAATCCGGTGCAATGAAGTCGATCTTGTTGCCTTTTAAATACTTTTAAACCCTTTTATCCACAAGAGAACTAGTATCTGTGACAATCACGGAGCACCAGTAGTTGTGACACAGAGCACCAGTAGCTGTGACACTGACAGAGCACCAGTAGCTGTGACACTCACAGAGCACCAGTGTGACACTGACAGAGCACCAGTAGCTGTGACACTCACAGAGCACCAGTATCTGTGACACTGATAGAGCACCAGTAGTTGTGACACCAGAGCACCACTAATTGTGACACTAGAGCACCAGTAGCTGTGACACAGACAGAACACCAGTAGTTATGACACAAGAGCACCACTAATTGTGACACCAGAGCACCAGTATCTGTGACACTCACAGAGCACAAGGAGCTGTGACACTGACAGAGCACCAGTAGCCGTGACACTCACAGAGCACAAGGAGCTGTGACACTCACAGAGCACCAGTAGTTGTGACACTCACAGAGCACCAGTATCTGTGACACTCACAGAGCACCAGTATCTGTGACACTGATAGAGCACCAGTAGTTGTGACACCAGAGCACCACTAATTGTGACACTAGAGCACCAGTAGCTGTGACACTGACAGAACACCAGTAGTTATGACACAAGAGCACTACTAATTGTGACACCAGAGCACCAGTATCTGTGACACTCACAGAGCACAAGGAGCTGTGACACTGACAGAGCACCAGTAGCCGTGACACTCACAGAGCACAAGGAGCTGTGACACTCACAGAGCACCAGTAGTTGTGACACTCACAGAGCACCAGTAGCTGTGACACTGACAGAGCACCAGTAGCCGTGACACTCACAGAGCACCAGTAGCTGTGACACTCACAGAGCAGCAGTATCTGTGACACTCACAGAGCACCAGTAGCTGTGACACTCACAGAGCACCAGTAGTTGTGACACTCACAGAGCACCAGTAGCTGTGACACTCACAGAGCACAAGGAGCTGTGACACTCACAGAGCACCAGTAGCCGTAACACTCACAATGGATAAGGCAAAGAATCTAAAGACTACTGATGAATGAAAGCAACAATAGTAGATGAAACAACACAATTGAGGATATGTGAATGTGGAGTTAAGCTTGGGTCTGGCATGGAGGGGTTTATGAGAGGAAGGATAAAACTCGTTTACAACCAGCGTGATATTGGAATGATTAGCATCTACACGTCACGAGACGAAGCACTTATGGCTTGGCCCGGTGTGGTATGGTGTGGATTCTTAAATAACATAATCAGTCAATATTTCATTTACTGCTGTTATTTATTTATTTATTTATTTATTTATTTATATTTTTGCATTTGTTTGCTGATGAAGGCTTCCCACAATAATGTCCACTGTTATTTTTCGCTGCATTCTTTTACCGCTGACCGTACGCTTTCTTAGTCGGCACTGTGGCTTCGGGCCAGTGAACGAGTTTCACAATTCCCCGACACACCGAATAGAGGGTTCGTGAGGCAAGAGATTTGTAAGCAGACCACCTTGCGTTGATTGTGATGGTGGGGGAGGCAGTTGTTAAGAAAGCAGCGGCAAACTTTTAAACGGAAAAATCGTCTAGTAAATCGCTAACAGCAAAGAATGCTTGGGTTGACTGCGACGCCCCGTAAATGACACGCAACTAAATGTGCGTTTTGTTAGTTACAAAACCTCGTCGCAACCTGCCAACGTCTGCAGTATGACGTCAATCTTTTATGAGTGATAACCTTTCACCTGTGTGCAACGTCGGACGTCATTCACTGTTTTGCACTTATACTTCGGTTAAAAAAAAAAAAGGAGGCTTAATGTGACAACAATAGTTTTACAATCTGTGACACAAGGCATTCATGTTTATTATTTTTAAGTTTGTCGAAGCGATGCCGTAATCTAGATTTAAGTAGTCGTCACGGCAGTTAAGGTGCCTAGTGTTCCTTCCAAAGGTCACGGAGGCGCATCTACATAGAATGATTCACAAGATGGTTCAGACAAATTACCCTTTGATGGCTTACAGACAACCCGATGTCAACCTCGATACCTTTTCTACCCACGTCCTCACACGTCAGCAAGCTTCTCTACCCACGTCCTCACACGTGGTGTCCCCCCCCCCCCCACCCATTGATTACCGTGTCAGAGTGGGTTGGCCTGATGCCGAGGGACACTAGTAGTAGGAACTCTAAGCAACACGCACAAATCAGTTCACTGTACTAAGGGTTCTAGCACCTGTATGAACTACGCTTGAGTTCAAAATCCAACGAACGCAAAAAAAAAAAAAAATGGCTCCAAATATTAGAATTTGCTGATTTGATTCAGCATTTTTCTTTGCTTGTTATATCACATTCTGTTCTTATCTTTGCCTAAGCAATAACTATTGCGTCTGTTTTCGAGATATTCATAGAAAGTACCTTTCTGCACTCTGAATGAAAAACAACTCGCAACAGCTGTTGCGTATCTATTGCGTTGTCAGCTGTCAATACTGTGTCGTCTGCATAACGTAGGTTGTTCATATTACACCGTCCAACTTGAATCCCTGGTCTATCTTTAATCTCTTTCGTGATTATTTCGCTATAGATATCTGGCTGTGTGGCGTTGTTTGCCATTACATTCTGAACGACCGGCAGTCATACGATTAAATTATAACTAGCGCAATGCGGTCTGCTGCCAAATCGCCCGCAGCTGTGTTTCGAACGCGGTATGCGGAATTACGAATGGGAGAGTTTATTCGCAGGGCCCTGCGAATAGACGCTTTGTTTATTCGCAGGGCCCTACACCGGGGATAATCACGTGACCAGCACATAAGGCCCTGCGAATATTTATGCCCTGTTTATTCGATTTTTGACTGACTGCTTTCGACTGACTGGCCTCATGAATTAACAAATAAACAAGGAAATGCTACGCATATAAAGTGCAGGAAAACCTGGTATATGTGAAGCGGGTTGAAAAGAGAGAAGAGAGAGAGAGATAATGAAGATAGTGTGCGAGACAGAGATATGAGAAAGATGTGTTGAAAGACATAAAAAAGTGATAAAGACAAGAAAGAGAGAGAGAGGGGGAGGGAGATAGAGAAGAAGAGAGAGAGAGAGATGTCTGTATGCCTCTTTATATGTCCGCCGGTCTGTATGCCTGCCTACCTGCCTACTGAACCACTTTCGTGTCTAACTACCCACCTACCTAACCAACTATGAATATTACAAAGAATTATCACCGAAGCAACGGAGTACGTGCTTTGTGCTCGATACTTTTGACAACAGCCAGGGGGGAGAGAATGAAGCGGAGGAGAAGAGGTAGGGGAGAGGGGGGAAGGAAAAGGAAGAAGAGGGCTGGAGCCAGAAAGGGTAGAAGGAAACGGATCGTTTGGGACTCAAAAATGTGTGGGTTGGGTATTGGAATTGCCGTAGTGCAAAGCAACGAGGACCAATGCTGGAGAAACTGGTACTAACTAAATTACACTCACTTTAAACAACACAATTCTAAATTTAAATATTGAGCACAACCCACTACTGGCAACGCCGATCGCATTCTGGTATGAACCTAAGGCCTATCCACGTCAATATGGAAGCACTATACTCGAGTTTCGCCCTCATTTGAGCTCGTCAGTAGTGCATATCCCTGACCGGATCCGGAAACAGTCCCGGATCACGTGTGTGAAGCGGGTGTGTAACCACGCGGCACACACTGGACACACCAAATTATCACAAGCGTTGTGAGGTTCTGTTGCGTCCTTAACGCCCTCGACAGAGCGCCCGACTGAGGCGGTAAACCGTACACAAATGCATGCTGACGTCAGACACGTCAACCTCTGAGCTTCACAACTTGCGGTGACGTGTTCCAATAGAAAGATGAATGGCGTAGAAGAAGAAGAAGTATTGTTTGCAGTATGTGTTGTTTCTTCTTCTTCTTCTTGTCTAAGATTGCAGTCAAAACATACCAGCCTTCGCAGTTGTATTACTTTGAGAAAGTGTCTGTGTTCTTTTATACCGGTAACAACACGGATAAACACACACACACACACACACACACACACACACACACACACACACACACACTCACACACACACACAATAATAATAATAATAATAATAATACATTGCCGCTGAAACACCGCATTTAAGTTTTACAGTCCGCCATTTTGCTAGGGGTTAGCGTCTGTCTCCGTAATCCCGTATATTCTCGTTAGTAACTAACATTGAATGTAAGAAAGAGAGGGCTGAAGAGCTATATAGAACCTGTTTTGCTGTATGGCGGTGAATCTTGGAATATAAATGAACAAATTAGGAAGCAATTGGAAGCAACAGAGATGTGGTTGCTTAGACGAATGTTGCGAATTCTTTGGACTGCCAAAGTAACTAACGACGAATGCCCTAAAGAGGCTGGTGACACTAGAACATTATATACAACAATAAGAAAGAGACAAACAGCTTTTTTTGGTCATGTGATGAGAAGAGAGGCACTGGAGAACATCGTGACAACTGGAAAAATCGAGGGGAACAGAAGCAGAGGCAGACCACGAGAAATGATGCTGGATGGATTGCGACGGTGGCATGGAGGAATACCATCAGCAGATTTGATCCAGAACACCAAAGACCGAGATCTGTGGAGAGTCATGAACAGCTACGCCAGTCGGCACAGCACTTGATGATGAACGTAACCTGCGCGAGAATCGGTAACGGTTCTAACCGCGTCGGTAACTTAGGGGAAAGCAAAGGCAAACTACTGAGCGTAATCTTGCCAAGAAATCAACAATCAGCTGAAAGATGCTGATGTTGAAAGCGATGTCCTGTAAAGGATATGCGGAAAAAAGCCATTTAGTGACTTGCGACACCCACTGATAATATCATCCAGTGCCTTCCTACCAACTCTCTAGTGTCGCCTCTGAATGGATCCACGCTCTCTAATATCATGATTGATCTTTTACCATCTGTACCAAACCGTAAACAGGTCAGCGATTAATCTAGGTCACATTCGGGTCAAGTAGACAGTTAAGTTTCGCGTGCCGTCGGAACAATTGGAACTATTTTTATGCGCATCGCTTTAAGTCTTTGTCTTGCGATATTGGATACTTTGTCATGCGGTGATTAGTCTTCGGTTCCAACTAATTTATAGCTTCTAATGGCGGCGTTCAGCGCGGATATTTACAATGTACAGCCATGGGTTGAGCACAATGTACAGCCATGGGTTGAGCACAATGTACAGCCATGGTTTGAGCGAACGTTTGCAACCAAGACATCGGACAGTTACATCCAGTTTTGATGTGTCAGTGTTATTTATCTTTCAACTGAAGCTCCTCTCTCTCTCTCTCCCTCTCTCTCTCTCTCTCTCTCTCTCTCTCTCTCTCTCTCTCTCTCTCTCCTCTCTTTCTCTTTCCTCTCTCTCTCTCTCACTTTCATCTTTCTCCTCTCTCTCTCTCTCTCTCTCTCTCCCTCTCACCATATCTCTCTCATCTCTCTACCTCTTTCCTCTCTCTCTCTCTCTCTCTCTCAATCTCTCTCCTCTCTCTAAATCTCATTGTCCTATCAATCTCTCTCCTCTCTCTCAATCTCACTTTCCTCTCTCTTCTCTCTCAATCTCTCTCCTCTCTCCCAGTCTCACTCTCCTCGCTCTTTTTCCTTTCTTTCCTCTCACTCTCTCCTCATCTCTCTCTTCTCTCTGCTCTTACTCTCACTCTCTCTATCTCTTTCCCCTCACTCTCACTCTCTCTATCTCTATCTCTCCCCCCTCTCTCTCTCTCTCACTCTCGCTCGCTATCTCTCCTATCTTTCTCCTCTCTCTCTCTCTCTCTCTCTCTCTCTCTCTCTCTCTCTCTCTCTCTCTCTCTCTCTCAATCTCCTCGTGATATTTGGATGGTTTTGATAGTTAATGTTTGCTTTTGGTATTCTTGTCTCTATTGGTATTACAATGTCCAGATACTTGTACACTGTGTAAACTATTTCCCGTTCATATTTACGTTATATCACCCATCCATCCATCATGTGCCATGCCGGAAGCGAGGGCGGTCATGTTCTGCCATCTCACTGGATCACCAGAGTCGTGGATCAGCTCCGTGTTTCTGTCTCGACCATGCCACAAGGCCAAGCCATCCAGGTACTTGCTTCTAGGTCTTCCCCTTGGTCTGTTCCCCTCGATCTTATCAGTTGTCAGCAAGTTCTCCAGATCATTTCTTCTCATAACTTAATTTTTTTTTTGCATATCCTTTACAGGACATCGTTGTCAACAGCAGCATCTTTCAGCTGTCTGTTGATTTCTTGGCAAGATTACGCTCAGTAGTTTGCCATTGCTTTCTGAGCGGCCGGCTCAGTATCCCGCAAGTCACCAGCGGGGGTCGAACCGCTCCCAGTTCTCTCCCGCTACGAGACTCTGCGTGATAAACGGGATTACGGAGAAAGTGTTGTAACCCCTCAGCCAGAGAGACCGGCATCCTATATATTACCCATCATATATATATATATATATATATATATATATATATATATATATATATATATATATATATATATATATATATATATATATATATATATATATATATATATATCAATCATCATCATCATCATCATCATCAGGTGCCGTGCCAGCTGGCGTAGGCGTTCATAGCTCTCCACAGATCTCGGTCTTTGGTTTTCTGGATCAACTCTGCTGCTGATATTCCTCCATGCCACCGTCTCAATCCATCCAGCATCATTTCTCTTGGTCTACCTCTGCCTCTCTTCCCCTCGATCTTTCCAGTTGTTACGATGTTCTCCAATGCCTCTCTTCTCATCACGTGACCGAAGAAAGATGTTTGTCTCTGTCTTATTGTTATATATAATGTTCTAGTTTCATTAGCCTGTTTCAGGCAGTCATCGTTAGTTACTCTGGTTAGTCCAAGGAATTCGCAACATTCGTCTCAGGAACCACATCTCTGTTGCTTCTAATGTCTTCTTACTTTGTTCATTTACATTCCAAGATTCACTGCCATACAGCAAAACTGGTTCTAGATAGCATTTCGGCACTCTCTTTCTTACATTCAGTGATAGTGACTTATTGCACAAGATACTCTTCATTTTCTGAAATGCGGCTTTTGCCTGCCCTATTCTGCTCCTAATCTCTGTTGTACATCTTTCATCTGATGTTATAAATGCCCCTAGGTATCTAAAATTATCCACTTGGTTAAGGATTTTTCCTTCTATTTCTATGTCACATTTTGGTGTCACCATTTTCTTTGATATTACCATTGTTACTGTTTTCTTGATATTCAAGGAGAGTCCTTTCCTTGCACTCTCTGTCTAATAATTGTTGTAGGTCTGTTGAATTATCCGCCACCAATACTGTGTCATCTGCATAGCGTATATTATTTATATTATAACCTCCAACTAGTATTCCTGGCATCTCTTTGATCTCTCTCATTATTACTTCGCTATACAGGGAGAAAAGATCTGGTGACAAGACACAGCCCTGTCGTACTCCTAGCTTTATCTGTTCGTAACTACCCTCTTTATTTCCCATTTTGATTGCTGCTACTTGGTTCCAGTAAACATTATTTATTATTCTTAAATCTTTTCCATCAATGTTGATATATTCCAACATTTTAATCAGTTCATCATGTTTTACTTTATCAAATGCCTTAGTATAATCTATGAAGCACAAATATATGTCTCTCTGTTTCTCTATTGACCTTTCTATTAGTTTCCGTAATGTATAAATTGCATTGTTTGTGCCCTTTCCTTCCACAAATCCATACTGTTCTTCACTAATTTCCATTTTTCTTTTCTTTTTGATTCTTCTCATTATGATTCTGAGTAGAAGCTTAGTGATATGGTTTATAAGGTTAATTGTACGAAAATCTTCACAATCAATTGCTCCTGGTCTTTTTGGTATAGCTATAAATAAAGATTTCAGCATATCACTGCTGTAAATATCATTCAACATTTTGGTTAATATATCTACTCCAAATTCTCCCAATACTTCTAATTCTTCTATTGTGATTTCATCTGGCCCAGCTGTTTTTCCTTTCTTCATACGTTTCATAGCGTCAGCGACTTCTTCTTTCAGAATAGGTGGACCTTCTAAGTTACTATCTTCTGTTAATTCTTCCCTTTCTCCGTCATATAATTCTCTTATATACTCATTCCAACTCTTCATTATAGCACCTTCCTCTAATAATATATTTCCTGTTTTTGATTTGAAACACCCTGTATTTATTCTTCTTCCTGTAAGCTCACTGATTTGTCTGTACATATTTTTTGTATCATTAATGGAATTTAATTCAATTTTTTTGCATTGCTCGTTTAACCAACTTTCTTTAGCCTTCCCACATTTATCTTTTATTTCTTTATTTATCTTAGCGTATTCTTGTTTGTCATTTTTACTACTGTTTTCATTTTGTCCATCAGTTTTAAGATTTCTTCATTCATCCATCTTTTCTTAGCTATTTTGCCTCTCTCCGGTAATACTTCTTTGCTAGTTTGATGAATGGAGTCCCTTAACATTTCCCATTGTTCATCTATACTCTGTATTTTAGCTATCGCATTGTACCTATTTTTCACAGTCACTCTGTATTGTTCTTGCATTTCTTTATCTATTTTCAGAACCTCTTTATTAAGTCTCATGTTCTTAACCATTTTTTCCCCTCTCTTTAATCTTACTTTTATTTGTCCACATAGTGGTAAGTCAACAGATTCACATACCTAGGAAGCAAAATGACATCTACAGGGGACTCAACACCAGAAATATCATCTAGAATCGCACTGGCATCTAGTGCCTTCAATAAACTGTCAAACATCTGGAAGTCAAAGACACTCAGCAAACACACAAAACTTAAAATCTTCAACTCTTGTGTGATTCCAGTGTTAACGTGTGGATGTGAAAGTTGGAAATCAACGGTAGCTTTAGATAAAAAATTAGACAATTTTGAGAACAAATGTCTTAGAAGATTTCTTAACATCCACTGGACAGACTTAGAACCAATTCGCAAATAAGACAAGAGACTAAGCAAGATACAGTATCCAATTTCATAAGAAGACGCCGTTGGAACTACATCGGCCATGTACTCAGAATGGACAAGACAAGACTCCCCTACCAAGCCCTCATATGGTCACCGGTAGGGAAAAGAAATCGGAGAAGACCAAGAGAGACCCTGCGTAGAACCATCATTAGAGAAGGCTCATTCAATGGCCAAGTAAATATCCAAGATCTACAACAGGTAGCAGCGAACCGCCAGGCATGGAGAGTCAGGACTTCTGCCCTATGCGCCGCCTTATGCTCAAGAGGAAAGACTAACTAACTAACATAGTGGTACATGATCACTATTACCGTCAGCACCAGGCATTGTCTTTACATTAATTAAAGCATTTCTATATCTTTTATTAATTAGTATGTAGTCAATTTGGTTGCGTATTTTCTAATCGGGGCTTTTCCATGTGTACAGTCGTCTTTTATGATGTTTAAACCATGTGTTTCCAATTATCATATCATTGATATTTGCCCATTCTATTAGCTTTTCCCCTCTTTCATTTCTTATACCTAAACCATAATTCCCCACTACATCCTCCATTTTCCCCTTTCCTACTTTTGCATTAAAATCACCAAGTATTATTTTTATTTCTTGTGATCCAATTTGAGCCATCACCATTTCTATTTCGTCGTAAAAGTGTTGTATTTCTTCATCACTACTGCTTGTTATTGGTGCATATACTTGTATAATATTTATGTCTATTGGTTTGCCTTTGATTTTTACCATAACTACTCTATCTGAAATACACCAGTATCCATTAATTGACTTGGCTGTTTTTTTGTCTAATATTATTCCTACACCTTTTTCATGTGTATCCCCTCCAGAATAAATTATTGTGTGATTGTCAGCTATAATTTTGCCCGATCTCTTCCATCTCATCTCACTAACGCCTAGTATATTCATTTTCATGCTATCCATCTCTCTTAGAACATTGGTCACCTTTCCTAGCTCATTTAATGTCCTAACATTCCATTGTTCGTACTCTAAATTTATTTATTTTAGTTATGATTTTGCCATCAGTAGCTGGATGACGGTCTGTTGTCATCCTGTGGCTCATGACTGTCCCTACCGGACGAGGATGTCCTAAGACAGCCATTAACGTCGTTCACTAACTCTGATATATGTTTTGCCATGAAGTCTTGGGAAGATAATGTGGTGGTTTCCCCTTGCCTTCCACATTCACATGGTGTATCATCATATACATCACCCAGGTGCTCATCAAATTGTTGTAAGTTCTGTCTTTCCGGTGTTAATCTTCATTTCAACATTCTCACAGCAGTTGTCAAAGCAGATTATATGGTCATACCGTGACACCAAATGAAAACTTGAATAAAGAGAAACATTTGCAAAGTATCTACTTTTATGAGAGACAATAATCAAACATAAATATCACAGACAAGGCGCCAGAAATCCTCTTGTTGCTGTCGTTATATCCCACAAGCGCCATTATTTTCCAGCTGAAAGTCGCTTTCTCCTAAAACCCTCTGCCCAAACTCTGCCCCAGAATCTCATGCTTAAAAGTAAAAAGACTATTATATAGCCAGTTAAACGAATGATTCTATAATGCAGGATGTTCTTTTCATAACGTCTTATTACCAACTTAATCCACATTGTTGTTTATTTGCATGCTTTTTAGATACAGCAAACACAATGCACACACGAGTTACTGCAGCTGCAGATCCGGGGATGAACATATGAATACACGTTCAATAGATCATTAATTTAATTGGTCGGTGTTTGTAGACACAAGAACAATCCTGGAAGCACTATTGTTCGGTTATTCACTGATTTATTTATTTTTTCGTTTGGATGTGAATTCTCTGTGGCGTTGTATGTATTGATTTTTAAATAAGTAGATTTTTGTTATTTTCCATTTTACTGGCAGCTTTTACGAGAGAAAGTCATTAAGTAACAGGGATTTTTATTATAAAGTGCATGGGAGAATATGGATTCTGGAAAATCTTTTTTTTTCAGAACACAAATTGGTTCTTAAGCAATACCCCATGTAGGGGTCGTGAGGTTCGAGGCGTTTTCGACTAGCACTGTGAAAGAACAACGAGGCGTTATTCGTTTTTTGTGGTTATAGGGTGTGAAACCTTGCGAAATCTACATAACTATAATGGCTCAGTATGGACACGACTGTTTGAGTGAAGGGTGTAGCATTATGAAGTAAACAGTGTAAGAGGCAGTCAGCGCAGCGGAAATTTCCGTTGCCTCGGGTTGAAACAATTCCAGATGCAGGAATCTGCTAGGAAAGTCATGATGACCATCTTTTGGAATATCAAGGGCCCTATTAGTTCATTTCCATGAAAGCGGTGAAATTGTGACTAGTGCTCGACACAGTGACATGCTAGTGAATAAATTGAAGCCCTCGATACGATCACAGAGCCGAAGATTTATCTCAAAAGGAGTATTGTTGCTGCACGACAATGCTTGTCTTCATACGGCTGCACATATAGTGGATACACTACGTGCTCTGAAATGTGAGGCATTGAAACATCCAGTACTAATTTCAAACTTGATGTCCTGGGACTTCCATTTATTTGACATCTGAAATAACATTTGTTGGGGGTCAAAGGCTTGCAGATAACAAATAGGTAATGAAGACGGTGCAGAATGGGTTTCAGGCCACATTTAAACACGTTTTCCTACATGGCATCAACATGCTAGTGGACAGATGGACCAAGTGTGTTGCCAGGCAGAGAAACTATGTTTAGAAATATCACACACATAATTTCTAGTTTACACTACTGTAGACACGTTATTATATATATATATATATCCTCTGCCTTTTAATTAGTTAGTTGGTTAGTTAGTTAGATTGATTGATTGATTGATTTAGGAACCGACATCACAGCATTCGAGGCATTCCCATAAGCGCTCCGTCCCCATCTTCAGCAGCCAGCGAAGAGTTCCAACACTAATAGTACCAGTAGCAATCTGATTATATGTCCGTCTCGCCTTTCCTCTGAGCGTTGATCGTCGGCCAGATCCCCTCGTCACCCCTCGCTGTTGCATTCTTGCCAGTCCATGGTGATCCATTTACTCCTCCGAGGTGTACACGTGCTCCCACAAGGTCGCAACCACATCTGCTTTGTCATGCATCAATACTCCACCAAGTTTTGCCGAGCCAGCCAATCTGTATCTGTTACTTAGTTTGTTAGTTATTTAGTTAGTTAGCTAGCTAGTTGGCTGGTTGGTTAGTTATTTGTTATGTTACTTAGTTAGTTGTTTGGTTAGTTAGTTAGTTGTTTGGTTAGTTCGTTCATTAGTTAGTTAGTTAGTTAGTTAGTTAGTTAGGTAGTTAACAGATCATCATCATTGCACATCGACGTCCATAAGTGCACAGATCCTCACCCCAGTATCTCCTTCAGCGTATCGCGACCGACGAGGCCAGATATGTGTTGGTTGACAGTTCTTGTGGCCGACCTTATGGCTCTCGTCTAGCCGGACTCCGCCTGACCTGATGTCCTCGGAGCCTGGTCACAGTTGCAGAACTCCAGCCATCCCTTGAGTAGCCGCAGCACACGATGATTTCAGCACTCTTGCCTGTCGAGTCAGTGCTCATCAGTTCCAATCCAGAGAGGGATTTGTTTCTTAAAACTGACCTCGACTTCCTAGTCGACCCAACCTAAAATGGGCACAATGAAATGTTTTGGGAAGTGAAAGCGGCCGGTATTACATTGACCACTAGACGCCTCAATCCCGGAATTATCTACAGTAAAGTAGGTCTTCTACTTCTTCTTCTTCTTCTTCTTCTTCTTCTTCTTCTTCTTCTTCTTCTTCTTCTTCTTCTTCTTCTTCTTCTTCTTCTTCGTCTTCAGTATTCCGAGCGATTGAGGTTCTTTGCTGCAGATACGATCCGTCTCCATTCGTCTCTCTGGTTGACACTCTCTTGCCAGTCGTTGATTCCAAGTGCTTGTAGAACTGTATATATACTATCTCTCCACCGTCTTCTTGGTCTACCTCGGGGTCTACGGTAATTTATTTCCTGAGTGAAAGTGAGTTTTGTTTCCCTATTCTTCCATTCTTTCTATATGCCCCAGTCATTGTAGTCTATTGGCCTTCATGATACCAGTGATTAGCGGGGACTTAAACAGATCATAAATGTCTTAAACTAGGTTTAGCACCATATATATAATATACTCAAGGAGTATAAAAAGAGTTCTTTAATTTTGTACAGCCTTCGCTTCAAGTCTAACCATATTGTACAACCTTCCCTTCAAGTCTAACCATATTGTACAGCCTTCGCTTCAAGTCTAACCATATTGTACAACCTTCCCTTCAAGTCTAACCATATTGTACAGCCTTCGCTTCAAGTCTAACCATATTGTACAGCCTTCCCTTCAAGTCTAACCATATTGTACAGCCTTCCCTTCATGTCTAACCATATTGTACAGCCTTCCCTTCAAGTCTAACCATATTGTACAGCCTTCCCTTCAAGTCTAACCATATTGTACAGCCTTCGCTTCAAGTCTAACCATATTGTACAGCCTTCCCTTCAAGTCTAACCATATTGTACAGCCTTCCCTTCAAGTCTAACCATATTGTACAGCCTTCCCTTCAAGTCTAACCATATTGTACAGCCTTCCCTTCAAGTCTAACCATATTGTACAGCCTTCGCTTCAAGTCTAACCATATTGTACAGCCTTCGCTTCAAGTCTAACCATATTGTACAGCCTTCGCTTCAAGTCTAACCATATTGTACAACCTTCGCTTCAAGTCTAACCATATTGTACAGCCTTCCCTTCAAGTCTAACCATATTGTACAGCCTTCGCTTCAAGTCTAACCATATTGTACAGCCTTCCCTTCAATTCTAACCATATTGTACAGCCTTTGCTTCAAGTCTAACCATATTGTACAGCCTTCGCTTCAAGTCTACCATATTGTACAGCCTTCGCTTCAAGTCTAACCATATTGTACAGCCTTCGCTTCAAGTCTAACCATATTGTACAGCCTTTGCTTCAAGTCTAATCATATTGTACAGCCTTCCCTTCAAGTCTAACCATATTGTACAGTCTTCGCTTCAAGTCTAACCATATTGTAAAGCCTTCGCTTCAAGTCTAACCATATTGTACAGCCTTCGCTTCAAGTCTAACCATATTGTACAGCCTTCGCTTCAAGTCTAATCATATTGTACAGTCTTCGCTTCAAGTCTAACCATATTGTACAGCCTTCGCTTCAAGTCTAACCATATTGTACAGCCTTCGCTTCAAGTCTAACCATATTGTATAGCCTTCGCTTCAAGTCTAATCATATTGTACAGCCTTCCCTTCAAGTCTAACCATATTGTATAGTCTTCGCTTCAAGTGTAACCATATTGTAAAGCCTTCGCTTCAAATCTAACCATATTGTACAGCCTTTGCTTCAAATCTAACCATATTGTAAAGCCTTCGCTTCAAATCTAACCATATTGTACAGCCTTCGCTTCAAATCTAACCATATTGTAAAGCCTTCGCTTAAAATCTAACCATATTGTACAGCCTTCGCTTCATATTGTACAGCTTTCGCTTCAAGTCTAATCATATTGTACAGCCTTCGCTTCAAGTCTAACCATATTTTACAACCTTCGCTTCAAGTCTAATCATACTGTACAGCCTTCGCTTCAAGTCTAATCATACTGTGCAGCCTTCGCTTCAAGTCTAACCATATTGTACAGCCTTCGCTTCAAGTCTAACCATTTGTTGCCAGACACGGAACTTATAACCACATTACAGAAATCAATCTGCCTGCATGTTCATACAGTGAACATACGAACCTTTAAGGACATGTCACAAATACGACATGTTCGTGTCAGAAAACTGACAAAAGCGATTCCTAGCTGCTGTGTTGAAAACTTTGTCCTACATATGGACAGGACTTGTCGAGCACAGGACCCAGGAAGTGGCAAGTACCAGGTACACGAATATATCCATAACAACTGATTATCTGTTGTGTTTGTTGTTGTGGTTGATAAAGTTTCAGGATGTACAGCATGTCTAAAATGCATGCTTTTTTAAATTAATTTTTTTTTTTTTTTGCAGTATCAACCCAGAGTTGATTTTCCAGACAAGTTTTACTGTCAGTAGTTTGCCATGGCTTTCTGAATGAGAAGTCGATGTTAAAGTTCAACTAGCCACAACGTCAGCCAGGGCCGTGCCGTGCTATGATACAGAGAGGCGGACGCAGCAGGTGGCACCGTAAAGGAGTGGCAAAAGCAGCGAAATCAAAATACAATTTGAACCATTCAATAATGAATGTAATAAAAAATGTGTAATCTTTACGCAACGCTTTTCTATATTGGCTTACGTTATTCCGATATTGATGTATACGCTGTATGATTTATCGCACGCCTCTGCCTAAGCGCTTTCGGTACCCTTTGATTTCGGCTTCTGGTGCAGGTGCATCTTTTAGGGGGCGGCATTTCGGCGACATTTAAGGGGCGGCATTTTCGATGACTTCCATCATACTGAGAAAATCTACCGCATGGCCCTGACGTCAGCGCACAGGAGTTCTGAGCGAGAGCACGTTAAACCTCTGGCCACGCCGATCACAGCTGAGCATTATATACGGTTTACGGTGTCAGTGGAATGATTCTAGAAACTACTAGATCCGGTTAGACCGGCTTATCCCACCAAGCACTGTTTCTTTACTAAGAAAAGGAGGGTTCAGCGCCGAAGGATAATATACCTACACCTCTCATTTATACAGAAGGACGATAATCGCCATACTACAGTCATCATGTTATTTGATTTGTCTCATTGTATCTTCCGCAATTTCAATGTTCAGTGAAAGGACATTTACGTTATAATACTTGCTCATTTGTGTGCCATATTTAGTAAAAACTTATGTTTTGTTTAACATTGAACAAGTTAAGGGCGAGAGGTTCGATTTCTTGGAACCGAGTTTTACCCCATAGGGCTCAATCTCCTTTTTCCGCAGAGCGGTCTGCCGAAAAGCGTGTCACTGAGCACGATCTCCTAACTCCAACAACGACCCATGGGAACACTGAACCGGTGGATAGATTGACGGATCTTGCAAACGAACCCTCTACCTTCGGAGCGCGAGACAGTCGTCATTATCTTTACCACTTTGCCAGGAAATGTATCCTCCCCTCCCCATCTCACCTGTTTCTTTAATGTTTGTTAATTATCTCCCGTATCCTGTAAATGCCGTACTCCCTGGCCTAGGCGTTAAACGACTTTCTCCATAATCCCGTTTATCCACGTAGGGTAACGCTGCGCGCGAGAATTGGACGCGGTTCTCTCCGCGTTGGTAACTTATGGGATAAATGAGCCGACCGCTCAGAAAGCAATGACAAGCTACTGAGCGTAATCTTGCCAAGAAATCAACGACAGCGGTAAAATGCTGGCGTTGACAGCGATGTCCTGTAAAGGATATGAAAAAAAAATAATACTGTAAATACTATCGACTTGATACACATGACTTCTCAGTTGTCAATCTTCAGCATTAGTCAAACCAGCCGTAAACACTAATTGTTCGTATTCATGCTTTCACATGTATACGCGTGAAGATGGGCGCTTGTAGGATGCGACCGAAGCGAACTGGCAATGTGCTTCTGTGGGTGGTAATGAGCACAAATGTTCAGATAATGTTTCATTTCAGCTAACGAAACCGAATCAGCAGTCTCGTGGATGTTTACAAATACAAGAAATAGAAAGAATGCTTGGCAGTTGTTGTAACGGTTGGAAACTAAATGTGAAAAATGGCCGCCGACTCACGTGGTGCGGTTATAGTGCAAGACAACACGTGACATGGGGTTTCGAATGGATTCTATCTTTACCTTTACTCCGTTCAACCTCAAGGAGAAGTTATATTAGGGTCCATCACCTGCTCAGAATGATAGTCCTGTGATTGAGTCAGCCGCAAAGACAGCTAACTGCCCACTGTTTTACCCTCATAGGTTTATCAATCCGAAGGTGATTGTTGTCCATATGGGTTAATGACTTTAGGTATACATTTATTTCGCATATCCTTTACAGGACATCACTGTCAACACCAGCATTTTACCGCTGCTGTTGATTTCTTGGCAAGATTACGCTCAGTAATTTCCCATTGCTTTCTGAGCAGCCGGCTCACTTATCCCGTAAGTTACCAACGCTTCGAGAATCGCTACCAATTCTCGCGCGCTGCGTTACCCCACATGGATAAACGGGATTACGAAAAAAGTAGATTAACACCTCGGCCAGGGAGACCGGCTAGGTACACATTAAGCATTAGAAAATAGTTGCTGCAAGTTATAGACACGTTATAACTAACAGAGAGAGAGAGAGAGAGAGAGAGAGAGAGAGAGAGAGAGAGAGAGAGAGAGAGAGAGAGAGAGAGAGAACGAATGAACGAACGAACGAACAAACTTTATTTTAAAAGGGTAACAAATTGGGCACACGGGCCCGTCTTACATTCGGCCCTTTTAATCACTCATCTTTCATTCATCAAATGTGCATGTTACATTAACATAGGGGAAAAAACATTGTCAAATGGATTTTGTAAGCATAAACAATGCATATTACTCATGATACATTCACATGAGAAAATAAAAAAGAACATTATCAAATAAAAGTTGTAAACATGAACAGTGCATATTGCTATGTTGTGAGACACATCCCCCATCCACCCTCTTATCCCGCAGCCACCTAACACATCCCCCACCCACCAAACCTCTCCCATCCACCCACACATATCTCCACGCACTCACACAGAACCAGGCGAACATACATGCCGCCACACACCAACTGATCCTCCACCCACACACATTTCCCCAAGAAGAAGAGGAAGAAGAAGAAGAAGAAGAAGAAGAAGAAGAAGAAGAAGAAGAAGAAGAAGAAGAAGAAGAAGAAGAAGAAGAAGAAGAAGAAGAAGAAGAAGGAGGAGGAGGAGGAGGAGGAGAAGAAGAAGAAGAAGAAGAAGAAGAAGAAGAAGAAGAAGAAGAAGAAGAAGAAGAAGAAGAAGAAGAAGAAGAAGAAGAAGAAGAAGAAGAAGGAGGAGGAGGAGGAGGAGGAGGAGGAAGAGGAGGAGGAGAAGAAGAAGAAGAAGAAGAAGAAGAAGAAGAAGAAGAAGAAGAAGAAGAAGTAGAAGAAGAAGAAGCCCCTCTGCCGTGCGTCCACCTTGACGAGGTAGAGGGGCTTGCGCGTTCCAATGACCCCAAGAGCTATGCCGACGGTAGCACAGCTACTGGTAGGGTCACCCATGTCGGACAGGTCAAGGGAGAGGGACCTGACCAAGCGACGTACAAACCTGCTGCCTTGTAGGTAGACTGGGGACAGTCAAAGGCTAGGGAAAGCATCCCGAACAAATGCTTGTCGAAATCGGATGTACTGAGCCACAGGCTTGACAAAGAAGTGCAACGTAACTTTATCATTTCATGATGCCACAGATGAAAATTAATCGTTATGGTGCTAATCCCGTGAAGTCCCATCAGGCGGTGATAGTGCCGGGCCCCCTGCCTCGAGGGGGTCCACCCATGACTACTGGTGGTCACCTTCCCCTGTGCTGTGGAGTCAAGGCACAGAGGAGTAGGTTAAGAGCTATTGACCAAACACCCCGGACACTCAACATACTACAATGGAATGCAGAAGGAGTTTATAACAAGAAAGCCTCCCTAACACAGCGTCTTCATAAAGATAGAATAGATGTGGCATGCATTCAAGAGACACACCTCAACGCCAATCGCACATTTTCAGTTCAGGGATATCAGGCCACACGTTTCGACCGCGAAGGACACAAAGGAGGAGTTGTAATACTTACACGAAATACAATACCTTGCAGCGAAGTATCTGTGATCTCTGACAACCAAACGGAAATTATAGGTGTTGATATAATGATAAAGGACGTGAAAATAAGAATTTACAATCTGTATAGCCCGGCAGATAAGGATCTTACACTCTCAAACATGGAAATAACTGACACAAATTGCATTGTTGTCGGAGACTTTAATAGCCGTTCAGAAAGATGGGGATACCCAGATACTGACAAAAGAGGAGATGAATTGGAGGACTGGGAAATAGACTAAAATCTCCATCTCCTCAACAAAGCGGATGACACACCGAGCTTCTACTTTAGAAGATGGCTGACCAATTCTACTCCAGACTTAGCTTTCTGCACAGGAGACATCCTCCACAAAATCGATCGCCATGTGCTTGACCAATTAGCAGGTAGTGACCACAGACCAATCAAGCTTGTAATAAATATGGAGTATGTTCCACAGGAGCAAAAGCCTTTGCCTCGTTGGAATTACAAACGAGCAGATTGGGACAGATTTGCCATACTAACAGACAAATATTGTGAAAACATAAATACACGATATGGCAACATAAAGCAAATGGTGGAAAGTCTAAACAGAGCAATAATACAGGCGGCCACTGAGTCTATTCCAAGAGGAGCGAGGAAAAATTACAAACCATACTGGACTGAAGAACTACAAATTTTGGAGGACAAAGTTGAAGATGCTAGGAAGACCGCAGAGAGAGAACAAACAACTGAAGCGAACATCTCTCTCAAAGCCATCTCAGCAAAATATAAAAGAACAGTAAATCAAACAACAAGAGATTGTTGGAGGAAAAAAACAGAAAACCTGAATTTTGACAGGGATGGAAACAAACTATGGAAACTAGTGAAAGCCATGAACAATGAAGGACCTAGAAACAAACAAATAACAATTAAACAAGGAAATGCCTTGCTTACAGGAAAAAAGGCTGCAAATGCACTAATGGAACACTATGCCAGTGCAAACCACATTGATATTACAGCCGAACAGAAGAAAGCAATCAAAGATAAACAGATACATCATAGATATACAGAGACAGCAGCAGAATATATGATGGCAAATCTAACAATGGAAGAAATGGAACAGGCAATGAATACCCTAAAAAAGAAGACATCACCAGGAAAGGATGGAATCACAAATGAAATGCTAATAGGACTAGGCACTAAGGCAAAAAAGAAACTACTAGCAGTCCTAAATTACAGCTGGAAGAGGGGAATAGTCCCACAGGCATGGAAGGAAGCTATACTAATACCAGTCCCAAAGAAAGGAAAAGACCTGGAAGAACCAAATGGCTACCGACCTATCAGTCTTCTTAGCTGTGTAGGAAAATTAATGGAACGCATTATCAATGGCAGGCTAACATGGCATCTGGAAGAAAACCAACTCTTAACACCTCACCAAGCAGGATTCAGAAAGTACAGATCCACTGAAGATCAAATAACCTATATAGCTCAGGAAATAGAGGATGCCTTCCAAGAGAAAAAGCACACACTAGCGGTCTGGATAGATTTAGAAAAAGCATTTGATAAAGTATGGAAGGAAGGACTGAAAGTAAAACTGCAAAAAATGCATGTTTGTGGGAAAATGTACAAATGGATCAGCCACTACCTTGAGAACAGAACTGCCAGGACAAAAGTACAAGGACAAACCAGCAAAATGATGCTATTGGAGCAAGGTGTCCCCCAAGGAGGAGTTCTTTCACCAACATTATTCCTAGCATATATAAATGACATCACGGAAAATTTTCCAGCCAGAGTACACACATCATCCTTTGCAGATGACCTAGCCATATGGACATCTGAAGAATATATTAGTACAGCTAACAGCAGAATACAGCAAGCCCTATTAGCGCTAGAGGACTGGTCAAAATCATGGCTAGTGAAGATAAGTGAGGAGAAAACAACATGCACAGTGTTCTCCCTCTCAACTAAAACTCAGCAACCTAAGCTGGTATTGAATGGAAAAATATTGCGCCATGAAGAAAATCCAAACTATCTAGGAGTCACCTTTGATCGTCGCCTGACATGGAAGACACAGGTTGAGAAAAATCGAACAAGAGCAAGGCAAAGAATGGCAATCATGAAAAAGCTTGCTGGTACAACGTGGGGAGCAGATGAGAAAGTTCTCAAGAAGTTATATACTGGACGGGTGAGGCCAGTACTGGAATATGGCATTGCAGCTTGGGCAACAGCAGCTAAGTCAAACTTTAACAAAATAAGTAGAGTCCAAAATCAAGGAATGCGAATCATAACTGGAAGCCTGAAGACAACGCCTATTAATGAATTAGAAAAGATCACTTGTTTACAACCAATGCAGGATAGAAGAGATAGCAGAGCCCAGCAACAAGCTGAAAAATTTAGAAGATTGACAGACCACCCTATGTATAAAAGGTTTAGTGGTTTTGGAAAGGGAAGACTGAAGCGTAGCAACTTTGTAGAAACTGCAAAACGAAAGATTAGGGCAGATCCCATACTTAACATATCAACAGTCAAACCCATTTACAATGCAGACAAGTTCCCAGCTTGGAGACAGCAGCAACTGCCTGAGATGATAGAAAACATTCCTGGTATTGAGAAAAAGAACACTCAGCATGAAACCGAAAGAAGAGAAATAACCCTAAACTACATAAAAGAACATTACCCAAGCAGCAATTGGACCCATGCATATACAGATGGATCAGCCAAAAATTCAGTAGAGAATGGAGGAGGAGGAATTCTCCTAAATTTAAAAAATGGAGTGAAAAAAAACACATTCAGTGGCAACTGGAAAGTTCTCAAGTAACTTCAAAGCGGAGGTAGAGGCTTTGAAAACTGCAGCAGAAATGCTCTCGATGGAGGAAAATAAAGAGACGCAAATAGCTATCTTCACAGATGCAAAGTCAGCTGTCTCAATACTGAAGAGCAAAAACAGCACAGAACTAGCTGACCTAAGAGCAGCACTCCATGGTCTATGCCAGAAATCCAAAAAAGTTATAATACAGTGGATCCCATCACATTGCAGTATACCTGGAAATGAAGAGGCTGACAGACTGGCAAAAGAGGGCGGACGACTACCACAGCCTGACATAGACATAACCTATAATGAGGCAAAGAGGTTGATAAAAAGCACTTATAGAACCAAATGGGAATCAGAGCATCCAGGCCACCAGAAGGATGATGCATATTACAAACTCGACCGAAGAGAACAAGTAGCAATCTTCAGACTCCGCACAGGACATAACAGGCTGAAATACCACTTGTTCAACAAACTAAAGATAGGAGATACAGATGAATGTAATTGTGGAACTGGTAAAATGACAGCTAAACATTTGCTGCAAGAGTGCCCAATATATGCAGAACAGAGAAAGATATTTTGGCCCACACCTGCTTCATTCGAGGACAAGCTCTATGGAGATATCAACAAGCTCAAGTCGACTGCAGCTTACTTTAACTGTATTCAGGTTGACATTTAAATGTACATTAAGAAGTATTTAGACTGCCACACTTCATACCACAGGCATGTCGGTTACACAAGCCTCCCAGAGGCATGAAATGGAATATTGCTTGGATAGCAAATCCATTACGTGGAAAGTCCGAATCGAAAGCTCACTGTGTGGGCTTCATAAAAGGTG
>JACEFZ010007547.1:30000-114127 GCA_014155875.1 Cepaea nemoralis
AGTACTAAAGATACAGACTTGATAGACTAGAACTTTTGTTTTGGCAGTTAGCTTCCTGTTCTCCCAGACACTATTTGTTAACGTGTTCATTGCTGTTGCCGCCTTGTCAATCCTGATGTTGATTTCCTGATCTCGGAATAATTTACTGTTTCCTTTTGATCCTAGATACTATCCCCAGCCCTGCGTTGTGAATAAAGATTGATGGTACCTCGTGTGCACTTTGTGACATAATCTGTCTCTTCTTTATGTTAATTGTTAAACCAAATCTTCTTCTTCTTCTTCTTCTTCTTCTTCTGCATTCATCCGGATTTTTTTTTCCGGATGTGACTGCGTTGTGTCTGTTTACAGCAGAGCTGCGTTCTTGCGCCGTTAGGCCGACACATCCGACTTCTGCGGGCATTTGTTGACCGGGTTAACCTTCCCGGGGGTTTCTTAGGACGTTTGAATCTCACTGTTGTGGTGTTATCCCCCATCCTAGCTGGCCCATATAGAACAGCCAAAGACATCCTGGTCAACCCTCAAGGGAAGGCAGGGGCAGACCATGGGCATTCCCCGCCATCCAAGGAGGCTTCCATACTTGCAGAGCCATCACACAGCGCTCTGGTACTGGGCTCACCCAAGGAATCGTCACGTCCTGCACATGGCTGCTTAGCCTCACTTCCGTATATTGGGCCTTCCGTTCACCATAGGCTGTTCCTCCGGAAACCAGAAGAATGCAGTCTGCAGATGACATCCACACAGTGAGCTTTCGATTAAGACTTTCCACATAATGGATTTGCTATCCAAGCAATATTCCATTTCGTGCCACTAGGACACTTTTTCCACCTTTTATGAAGCCCACACAGTGAGCTTTCGATTCGGACTTTTCACGTAATGGATTTGCTATCCAAGCAATATTCCATTTCGTGTCACTAGGACACTTTTTCCACCATTTACGAAGCCCACACAGTGAGCTTTTGATTCGGACTTTCCACGTAATGGATGTGCTATCCAAGCAATATTCCATTTCATGCCTCTGGGACGCTTTTGTAACCGACATACCTGTGGTATGAAGTGTGGCAGTCTAAATACATCTTCATGCACCTGTAGATGTCAACCTGAAAGTAGTTAAAGTAAGCTGTAGTCAACTTGAGCTTGTTGATATCTCCATAGAGCTTGTCCTCAAATGAAGCAGGCGTGGGCCAAAATATCTTTCTCTGTTCTGCATATATTGGGCACTCCTGCAGCAAATGTTTAGCTGTCATGTTACCAGTTCCACAATTACATTCATCGTTATCTCCTATCTTTAGTTTATTGAACAAGTGGTGTTTCAGCCTGTTATGTCCTGTGCGGAGTCTGAAGATTGCTACTTGTTCTCTTCGGTCGAGTTTGTAATATGCATCATCCTTCTGGTGGCCTGGATGCTCTGATTCCCATTTGGTTCTATAAGTGCTTTTTATAAACCTTTTTGCCTCATTATAGGTTATGTCTATGTCAGGCTGTGGTAATCGTCCACCCTCTTTTGCTAGTCTGTCAGCCTCTTCATTTCCAGGTATACTGCAATGTGATGGGATCCACTGTATTACAACTTTTTTGGATTTCTGGCATAGACCATGGAGTGCTGCTCTTAGGTCAGCTAGTTCTGTGCTGTTTTTGCTCTTCAGTATTGAGACAGCTGACTTTGCATCTGTGAAGATAGCTATTTGCTTCTCTTTATTTTCCTCCATCAAGAGCATTTCTGCTGCAGTTTTCAAAGCCTCTACCTCCGCTTTGAAGTTACTTGAAAATTTTCCAGTTGCCACTGACTGTGTTTTTATCACTCCATTTTTTAAATTAAGGATAATTCGTCCTCCTCCATTTTTAATTGAATCTTTGGCTGATCCATCTGTATATGCATGGGTCCAATTGCTGCTTGGGTAATGTTCTTTTATGTAGTTGAGGGTTATTTTTCTTCTTTCGGTTTCATTCTGAGTGTTCTTTTTCTCAATACCAGGAATGTTTTCTATCATCTCAGGCAGTTGCTGCTGTCTCCAAGCTGGGAAGTTGTGTGCATTGTAAATGGGCTTGACTGTTGATATGTTAAGTATGGGATCTGCCCTAATCTTTCGTTTTGCAGTTTCTACAAAGTTGCTACGCTTCAGTCTTCCTTTTCCAAAACCATTAAACCTGTTATACATAGGGTGGTCTGTCAATCTTCTAAATTTTTCTGCTTGTTGCTGGGCTCTGCTATCTCTTCTGTCCTGCATTGGTTGTAAACAAGTGACCTTTTCTAGTTCATTAATAGGCGTTGTCTTCAGGCTTCCAGTTATGATTCGGATTCCTTGTTTTTGGACTCTACTTATTTTGTTAAAGTTTGACTTAGCTGCTGTTGCCCAAGCTGCAATGCCATATTCCAGTACTGGCCTCACCCGTCCAGTATATAACTTCTTGAGAACTTTCTCATCTGCTCCCCACGTTGTACCAGCAAGCTTTTTCATGATTGCCATTCTCTGCCTTGCTCTTGTTCGATTTTTCTCAACCTGTGTCTTCCATGTCAGGCGACGATCAAAGGTGACTCCTAGATAGTTTGGATTTTCTTCATGGCGCAATATATTTCCATTCAATACCAGCTTAGGTTGCTGAGTTTTATTTGAGAGGGAGAACACTGTGCATGTTGTTTTCTCCTCACTTATCTTCACTAGCCATGATTTTGACCAGTCCTCTAGAGCTAATAAGGCTTGCTGTATTCTGCTGTTAGCTGTACTAATATATTCTTCAGATGTCCATATGGCTAGGTCATCTGCAAAGGAGGATGTGTGTACTCTGGCTGGAAAATTTTCTGTGATGTCATTTATATATGCTAGGAATAATGTTGGTGAAAGAACTCCTCCTTGGGGGACACCTTGCTCCAACAGCATCATTTTGCTTGTTTGTCCTTGTACTTTTGTCCTGGCAGTTCTGTTCTCAAGGTAGTGGCTGATCCATTTATACATTTTTCCACAAACATGCATTTTTTGCAGTTTTACTTTCAGTCCTTCCTTCCATACTTTATCAAATGCTTTTTCTAAATCTATCCAGACTGCTAGTGTGTGCTTTTTCTCTTGGAAGGCATCCTCTATTTCCTGAGCTATATAGGTTATTTGATCTTCAGTGGATCTGTACTTTCTGAATCCTGCTTGGTGTGGTGTTAAGAGTTTGTTTTCTTCCAGATGCCATGTTAGCCTGCCATTGATAATGCGTTCCATTAATTTTCCTACACAGCTAAGTAGACTGATAGGTCGATAGCCATTTGGTTCTTCCAGGTCTTTTCCTTTCTTTGGGACTGGTATTAGTATAGCTTCCTTCCATGCCTGTGGGACTATTCCTCTCTTCCAGCTGTTATTTAGGACTGCTAGTAGTTTCTTCTTTGCCTTGGTGCCTAGTCCTATTAGCATTTCATTTGTGATTCCATCCTTTCCTGGTGATTTCTTTTTTAGGGTATTCATTGCCTGTTCCATTTCTTCCATTGTTAGATTTGCCATCATATATTCTGCTGCTGTCTCTGTATTTCTATGATGTATCTGTTTGTCTTTGATTGCTTTCTTCTGTTCGGTTGTAATATCAATGTGGTTTGCATTTGCATAGTGTTCCATTAGTGCATTTGCAGCCTTTTTTCCTGTAAGCAAGGCATTTCCTTGTTTAATTGTTATTTGTTTGTTTCTAGGTCCTTCATTGTTCATGGCTTTCACTAGTTTCCATAGTTTGTTTCCATCCCTGTCAAAATTCAGGTTTTCTGTTTTTTCCCTCCAACAATCTCTAGTTGTTTGATTTACTGTTCTTTTATATTTTGCTGAGATGGCTTTGAGAGAGATGTTCGCTTCAATTGTTTGTTCTCTCTCTGCTGTCTTCCTGGCATCTTCAACTTTGTCCTCCAAACTTTGTAGTTCTTCAGTCCAGTATGGTTTGTAATTTTTCCTCGCTCCTCTTGGAATGGACTCAGTGGCTGCCTGTATTATCGCTCTGTTTAGACTTTCCACCATTTGCTTTATGTTGCCATATCGTGTATTTATGTTTTCACAATATTTGTCTGTTAGTATGGCAAATCTGTCCCAATCTGCTCGTTTGTAATTCCAGCGGGGCAAGGGCTTTTGCTCCTGTGGAACATACTCCATATTCATTACAAGCTTGATTGGTCTGTGGTCACTACCTGCTAATTGGTCAAGCACATGGCGATCGATTTTGTGGAGGATGTCTCCTGTGCAGAAAGCTAAGTCTGGAGTAGAAGTGGTAAGCCATCTTCTGGAGTAGAAGCTCGGTGTGTCATCCGCTTTGTTGAGTAGATGGAGATTTGAGTCTATTTCCCAGTCCTCCAATTCATCTCCTCTTTTGTCAGTATCTGGGTATCCCCATCTTTCTGAACGGCTATTAAAGTCTCCGACAATAATGCAGTTTGTGTCAGTTATTTTCATGTTTGAGAGTGTAAGGTCCTTATCTGCTGGGCTATACAGATTGTAGATTCTTATTTTCACGTCCTTTATCATTATATCAACACCTATAATTTCTGTTTGGTTGTCAGAGATCACAGACACTTCGCTGCAAGGTATTGTATTTCGTGTAAGTATTAGAACACCTCCTTTGTGTCCTTCGCGGTCGAAACGTGTGGCCTGATATCCTCTGACTGAGTATTTGTGATTGGCGTTGAGGTGTGTCTCTTGAATGCATGAGACATCTATTCTATCTTTATGAAGACGCTGTATTAGGGAGTCTTTCTTCTTGTAAACTCCTTCGGCATTCCACTGTAGTATGTTGTGTCCGGGGTATTTGTTCAATAGCTCTTAACCTACTCCTCTGTGCCTTGACTCCACAGCACAGGGGAAGGTGACCACCAGTAGTCATGGGTGGACCCCCTCGAGGCAGGGGGCCCGGCACTATCGCCGCCTAATGGAACTTCACGGGATTAGCACCATAACGATTAAGTTAAACCAAATCCATAATAGGCATTGAAGAATGCAGATGTAGACGTTGTAATTCTTCCCGCGATTGGATCGTCATTGCGACAGCATTTACAACGGTGTCTGTGGCTGTGGGGCAGTGACCGCATTTCACACTTTCCCGACACACCAAATCCAGGGTTCGTAATCTACTGCAGGTGATTAGGAAACACATCGACTTGCGCTGATTTCGACGGTATGGGCGTCGGTCGTTCAGACAGCGATGGCAGACTACTGAACGTAAAAAAGAGCTTCTTTCACAACATTTAGATTAATAATTTAGGCAGTCCAAGGAATGTTTCAGCATTCTTCTGTGAAACCACATCTCTGAAACTGTTCATCATTAATTTTGGTTTAATCCTGGTATTTTCTCTTCCCATAATTTTCTCAGTAATTATCATCATCATCATCTTCTACTTTTGCCGTCAAGAGTCGTGGTGAAGAACTGTTGACGTAACAGCGCCCGATGGGTGGCATTGGATGGTGTCATTCCGTGTGATTGTAAAATGTCTTTGATGTCAATTCATTTTCTTCTCGGGAGTTCTCTTGCTCTTGTAGCAGATCATCTTTGATGTAGGGCCAGTGCTGGTAGTTGGTAGTGTTGCATTCTAACGAGATGGCTAAACTATTTGATCTCCTGTCTTTCAATATATGTGGCACAAGGTGCTGATCCCATTGTCTGACTGGTAACATCATTTCTTACTCGGTCGCGGATTGTTAAAACGGCACACGGGTGTAACCCATAAGTGCTCCATTCTCCTCCTAACTCAAACTTGAGTCTGGAGAAACTTAGCTCAGTGCACGAACTCCGTAGCACCGGCGAGAATCCTGAAATACTTTGGGTAGATTTTTAACTCGAAATTTTGCCCGCGCAGCGCCGTTAGGCTACTCTTTTTCGATTTTCAACAGCCAAGGAATTTTTTACGTGCGCAACAATACACACGGGCGTCCGATCTCACTACCCAGAGACCAGGGGAAATTTTATTACTAGAAGACCACGTGAAAAAGTCCCGGTCCTCACCGGGGCATGAACCCGAGACCTACATCACTCAAGGCGGACACCATACCGCGAGACCACGCAGTCCCCCTACAACAAGTATTGATGGGCAACAAGTATTGGTGGGCATTCACCACACTGATTTGAATATTCGCACCTGGTTTCTTATCATCATATAGCTTTTCTGTATAGTTTTATCCAGCCCCTATCATCAAAATGCTTTTCTATATAGTTTATCCATCCCCTATCATCATATAGCTTTTATATATAGTTTATCATCTACTATCATCATGTAGCGTTTCTATATAGATCACCCATCTTCTTTCAGCATATAACATTTCTATATAGTGTATCCATCTCTTAACGTCATATAACTTTTCTATATAGTTTTCCCTCCCTTAAATTACTAAACTTGTCCATATATGTTAATATTGCGCCATCTTTCGATTGTAACCACCCTGTGATATTCCGAACCTTCCTCATGTTACGATATGTATTTGTTACATGGAATCTGAGTCTTGGCCCTGATTTGATCCAATATTCGAAGACGAGGGGGAGGGGACGAGGGGAGGGGTGGAAGAGAGAGAGAAAGAGACAGGGAGGAGAAGAGAGAGAGAGGGGGGGGGGGAAGAGAGAGAGTGATGGGAAGAGAGAGAGAGAGAGGAAGAGGAAGATGAGCAGCAGCATAAGAAGAAGAAGAAGAAGAAGAAGAAGAAGAAGAAGAAGAAGAAGAAGAAGAAGAAGAAGAAGAAGAAGAAGAAGAAGAAGAAGAAGAAGAAGAAGAAGAAGAAGAAGAAGAAGAAGAACAACAACAACAACAACAACAACAACAACAACAACAACAACAACAACAACAAGAATAATAACACGAAAATGAATAACACTAAGAATTGTGAAATGTGTTGTTTTTATTTTTTGAATTTTTTAAAAATGTTCTGTATCATGTTTACTTCAAATGTCAAATCCCTACATCGTGTTCGCGAAAATCGAGGGTTTAGAGCGCACTGATACCAAGTATTGGCTATCATATCTTAACAAAGTCTCTAATCTCATTCAAGCATGAAAGATCAACACATGTGAATTATTGGTGATATAAGAAAAGAGTGAGGATCAAAGAAACAGATGGACACGAACCAAACTATGTCATCATCAAAGAAACAGATGGACATGAACCAAACTATGTCATCAAAGAAACAAATAGATCGTCAAAGAGGCAAACAAACACAAACGGAACTATGTCATCAAATGTACAAACAGATCCCAAGAACACTATGTCAACAAGGACAGAGAATCACCGGTGCATCCACCTGACAAGCATGCCAGCAAGTCGAGAAGCCTCCTAATCACATATAAATCAATATGAAGAAACGCCAACAAGAAATTGACCACAGACAAGCTGGATCCAATCATTCGTTAGATCAGTCAGTCCACAGACCGGCGTTGAGGTCGTCTGATCGTGTCTCTCCGCTGTCACCTGTTCTTAGAACTGTCTTCAGCTCAGCATAGTTCTGCGCCTCAACCTACTTGCGCGTTTGCTGAAGCTTTTCCAAGGATGTTGTCTCTATCTCTTGCCTTACACAGGCAGTTTTCAGCAGTGGGTAGTGTTATTGTAAAGACATAATCACTACCGCTCCTCACATTTCCTTGGGTAGAAGACAATAAGATTGCTTCCAATACGGTGTAAAGGGGAAGGAGACTTTAGTATTTAGACTTCTGCCCTATAACGTGAAGGGAAATGAGACCTTATTCTTTAGACTTTCTGCCCTATAACGTGAAGGGAAATGAGACCTTATTCTTTAGACTTTCTGTCCTATAATGTGGGGGGAAATGAGACCTTATTCTTTAGACTTTCTGTCCTATAATGTGGAGGGAAATGAGATTCTTTAGACTTCCTATCCTAGAATGTGGAGAGAAATGAGACTTTATTCTTTAGACTTTCTGCCCTATAATGTGGAGGGAAATGAGACCTTATTCTTTAGACTTTCTGTCCTATAACGTGAAGGGAAATGAGACCTTATTCTTTAGACTTTCTGTCCTATAATGTGGAGGGAAATGAGATTCTTTAGACTTCCTATCCTAGAATGTGGAGAGAAATGAGACTATTCTTTAGACTTTCTGCCCTATAATGTGGAGGGAAATGAGACCTTATTCTTTAGACTTTCTGCCCTATAATGTGGAGGGAAATGAGACCTTATTCTTTAGACTTCCTATCCTAGAATGTGGAGAGAAATGAGACCTTATTCTTTAGACTTCCTGTCCTATAACGTGTAGGGAAATAAGACCTTATTCTTTAGACTTTCTGTCATATAATCTAGGGGGAAATGAGACCTTATCTTTTAGACTTCCTGCCTTATAATGTGGAGGGAAATGAGACCTTATTCTTTAGACTTTCTATCCTATAATGTGAAGGGAAATGAGACCTTATTCTTTAGACTTTCTATCCTATAATGTGAAGGGAAATGAGACCTTATTCTTTAGACTTTCTGCCCTATAATGTGGAGGGAAATAATACTTTATTCTTTAGACATTTTGTCTCGGGGTCGAAGGTGTAGGGAAAGGACAGCTTCATCGTGGTATAAGGCAAAGATAGTCTCTTTCTTGATGTGTCCAGCCAAAGGCAAACCGTGCCTCGTGAGAGACTAAGCCTTAAATATCAGGACTGTAGGTGAGCTAACACTCAACCACCAAAATGATTAACAACAACACATTAATTGTGAGACCAAGTTTAGAACGCATAGACATCAACTGTAAACAGTTTGAGTATGTGAAACTGTAAACAGTATATATGTTGTCTATGTGAAACTGTAAACAGTATGTATGTTGTTTGTGCATGTGAAACCGTAAACAGTAGAAATGTTGTTTGTTTATGTGAAACATAAACATGTATATACAAACACAATACAGCAAACAAGTAACATTTGAACTCTGAGGACAGCCCAAAGTATATTCTATCCATGAAAGATCATCAATAATTCATTATCACTAGAACATTCCACGGGGAAATAAACATTTGAAGTTTATTTTTAAAAATGCCACATATAGAACTTTTATAAACCACATATTAACTATGTACGACGTATGATCTATATAACACATATAAACACAGAAGCCTCAAACAATATGTTGCACGATGTATTGCCTGTGCCGTCGGCTAGTCATAAAATGAAGAGCTTGGTCATCTAACATCTGCTTAATAACTATCATAAAGTTAATAAAGGAAAAAGCCGTTTAGTATATTGTATTTAATGAACAATAAACGATTGCTCAAATGCACTGTGGTATTAGCAATTAGGCAGTTGCAGCCAGTTGTATGCCAACAGAAAGATTTCATGTTAAATGTGCAATTACCATCGGGATAACTGATTCTCCACATTCGAGAAATTTCAGTGACTATGTGTAGTAATTTTCAGCCAAAGAATTAGAATTTGGCGGACGTGCTAGCGGAGTTGATAGGGAACTGAGCTAGCACTGAACATGGTCAGATGCGGGTTCCTTGCCTCGGGCTGGTCACTTATCAAAATGAGGGAAAGTCAGGCCACCCATTCCTCCTTGACCTCGGATTACAACATGTGATGGCGCTATCTATCATATCACAGACCCGTGGCGGGAAACTACTTCAAGACAACTGATGTCTGATTCATGTATTCGCGTCATATGATATATAAAGCTGGCACCTGACGGTATGCAGCAAAATATGATATATAAAGAATGCACCCGACGGCATGCAGCGAAATACGCCAGGCGCTAAATCGTGCAAGGTATTGTTTATATGCCACATGTTATCTATATAGCAAATGTTATCTGTATACCATGTTATCTTTGCACTGAACAAAGCACCTTGTGCTTGACAGAGTGCAAACAAGGCTGAATTGTGCTGCTTTTGCTAACACATTAAGCAAAGCAAAGCCTAAATAATACAATTTAGCGTTCCAGCAGATTATGTTAACTAAATGTATGACTACATTTTTAAAGCTATGAAGCAATAGCCTGGTCATTTTAAATACACAGATGTTAGATACAGGATACAGATGTGTTTGTGGCGTTCACAATATAAATGTGGTGGGGACTTTTGAAAGAGGAGAAATTGTCAGATAAACCTTTCAGAAGTTTCAAGTGTGTTGGTAGGGATTCCGTGAGCTGAAAACAGCTTGTGTTGATCCCATGCTCATTAGGGAACCTTGGAGAATGGGGGTACAAACAAATCAGCCATTGTACACCTGAAATGTGTGGATAAACATCCCCGTAATGGCAGTGTAAATCAGATGATGAACTTGGTCCAACAACAATGTTGGATTGACAGCTGGGTTTACAGTGGTCGTGTGCTTTGTTGGTCCAAGCGAGTGACGTCTGAACTATCCACCTATGGCCCTACAACACCTGGTAGTTGTTGTCTGTGCTTACCTTTGAATAGGCATCTTTACACTAGCAAGATACAGAATAAGAATACACAGCATGTCGGCTTTAGTCCTAAAAGACTGTCTGACCATGGGCAGTTAAAAATATCCTTGAAATAATCGTAAGATTTGTTCTGTGGTTTTCCGAAACTCAAGGAGATGAACTGTGTGCGCTACAGTTTTAGTTGTGCAACTGTACATAAGAGCGGCGGTTTTGTTCAAATTCGGATGCTTGTGGAAAGTTGGAAGGTACCAGCTTCTGTGGGAGGTGTGAAGGACTCGTAGTCAGTACAAGATATCAGAGAAACAGCCTTGATGGAGGATGGGAAAGAAGCAGTTTCTTTGGCGGATTGGAGAGAACCAACTTCTGTGGATAGTTGTTTAGAGTCAGCCATTGCCAAAGGGTTAAATAAGCAGGCTTCTGATGAAGATCTGAAAAATCCGTTATGGGATGCACTCTCCAAAAACGTGACCTTGACCTGATTGTGATCTACGTCTGTGACCATGATCTTCTGCTGCATGTCTGTGGTATAGCGTCGACGTTTGGCGTGGTGCAGCTTCTTGTGGTGGTACTGGTCTGGACTGCTGCAGCTTCGCGAATGGTGACATTTGGCAGCATTGATGCTGGCAAGCTTCACAATCTTGCTTGTGGCTCTGGGGCTGCCTGTCAACATCTTCCTTCAGGATGTGGGCTTCAAGTCGCTTTCGTTCTGTGTTCACCTGGTCGTGGAAGTTGGTACCGAATGTCCAGTCATCCTGATCGTCATCTAGACTTGCATTGCGTGTGGCGTTGTACAGGGAAGAAATGCCGTAATTTGCTGTGCGTGTGTTTGTGCATGCGTTTGACTGTGTTCTGAGATCATTCAATGAATTGATGAAGAGGTTGCGGTTTGTGGATTCTCTGATTTGGCTCTCGGCACTGTCAACACCGACCTGGCCACCAAAGTGACTGAAACTACTGTTTTTATAATTATTACCATTCAGATCCAGGGCAGAAGTGTTCTGTCTTTGATCGTCGTAATCTGCATCCGATTTGACCCTGTGAACCCTGAGCACATTGCCCTCCCCTGGAGATGATGCTAGCGTTGATGAAGACTTTACTTCCCAGCAGTCAGAACGGGACCATGCATCTTCATTACCTTCCATACTATCAACACCATCATCATCATCGTCATCATCTTGTTCCTCGTCATTTACATCATCGTCAGTTTTACCACCATCTTTCATGCTGCTTCTCTTCTTCACAGTAGAGAGATAAGTCGAAGTTTTCTTTTTGTTGTCGACAGTATTATCAATTGAGCGAATCTTCCGTTCTCCATTAACCTTACTTTTGCGGCGTTTGGGGTCTTTCTCGTTCTCCTTCTGCTGTTTAACTGCCCGAGGTGGACTTCCCCACATCATTGGCAGCCTGTCGGAGGGCAGGTAGGGCCAGAGACTGTCCTGGGCTGGGCTGCGCTTGCTGACCGGCTGGCTGACCACCTGGTCATCCTGCTCGCTGTCATTGGTGTCGCTCAAGTTCTCCGCACTGGCCAGCCGCTGAGGAAGGTACAGTGAGATAACAACGATAATAACACAATACACGTGTAAGGGTTATGGCAGTTGGAAATTACAGCAAGACGCAACTGCTGTATAATATAATGAATATACAAATAATGAATTTACAGGTATAGAATTACCGCCATCATCATCATCATCATCATCATCATCATCATCATAGTCGTAACTTTCATCGCCATCATCATCATCATCATCGTCACCATCACCACTATTAGTAGTAGTAGTAGGCACTACCATCATCATCCTAGTCGTTGTTTTCATCGCCATCATCACCACCACCACCACCATCATCATCATCATCACCACCACCACTACATCATCACCATCACATCATTTTCGGATTGAAGGTCGGCAGTAATTATAAATGTTTCAAGTGATATATGGAGCCCATACTACTAAATGCGTGTCAGACATGGACAATGAGCGGGCCAGCTTATAGTGCCAGTTCCGTGTTGGTTGACGAGGCCCCTCATTCTCCCAAAGTTTAACTTGTAAATGTATATTTCTATGTCGAGGTTTTCACGTAGTTGTATCGGTGAGTGTTTGTTGTTTGTATGCTGGTGTAGGCTTTGGCCGCAACGTCCTTTTGTTACTTGCGATTGTGTTCTAGTAAAGCTTAGCGATTCTACTTCTTGCTGTTTGGTGATTCATTCAATTCTTACTCTCATGTTTCTGATGTCTCTCATTCTAGACAACCATGTCGATTCGCTGGCCTCAAAGTCCTCCACTCTCTAAGTCTAAGGGCATTAATAATCTCGACAATCACACATAATTCGTTCTAATGGTTACTTTTAACATTTTTTAAGACTGTCGTGGACCAAGAAGAAAACAAATACTTAATTCTACAAGATCTGAACGTGAAGAAAAAAACAAACATTGGCTCATAAACACCATCATCATAATCATCATCATAATCATCATCATCGCATGCCCTGCCAGCTGGCGTAGGCGTTCATGGCTCTCCGCAGATTTCGGTCTTTGGTGTTCTGGATTAACTGCTCATGATATTCCTCCATGCCATCGTCTAAATCCGTCCAGCACCATTTCTCTTGGTGTGCCTCTGCCTCTCTTCCCCTCGATCTTTCCAGTTGTCACGATGTTCTCCAATGCCTCTCTTCTCATCACATGACCGAAGAAAAATGTTTGTCTCTTCCTTATTGTTGTAGATAATGTTCTAGTTCATTAGCCTCTATCAGGCAGTCGTTGTTAGTTATTCTGGCAGTCCAATGAATTTGAATATTCATCTCAGGAACCACATCTCTGTTGCTTCTAATGTCTTCTTAAATACCATCATGCTTCATAAACCGACATCTTTGGCCATAGTAAACGTCACAGTTGTGTGAAGAGAATAGTGCTGGGAAGAAGAGCTTCTAACCGAGTGGATAGAACTCCGGGCAGGCATTAGCGAGAACTATTGTCGAATCCCCGGTAAGGTGATGGATTCTTTTCTGTCGAGGACAATACAAGAAAAAAAATATATTTCTTAACCTGAGCAGGTAAAGCACGAAGAGACACGAGACTGAAGACGGTGGGTGGCGGGGGTAGACCAGTACGAAGAGACACGAGACTGAAGACAGTGCTGGATGGCAGAGATAGACCAGCATGAAGAGACACGAGACTGAAGACAGTGCTCTATGACAGAGGTAGACCCGCACGAAGAGACATGAGACTGAAGACAGTGCTGGATGGCAGAGGTAGACCCGTATGAAGAGACATGCGACTGAAGATAATCCTGAGCATCACAATGCACGAGGCAGGGGAAAAGGCTTAAGGTCGAGAATCGTGGTGATGAGACTAGATGAGAATCCTTTACAAACCAAAAGAAAGCATCTCAGTTCAAGGATAACTACAGTGGCTGTGAGAAGCAAACAAAGCCACAATAAACCACTTCTTTCTTAAAGGATTCAGTTTGACATTTCACAATGTACGAAGAAGAAGACTAATGCATCTCAACACACCAGGGTAGAAGATGAAAGACTAAAGAAAACAAACCGGTACCACTACCGCCAAATAGAGAAATATATCATCAATATCATCAAGAACAATGCTAATTGGCGTTGGCGATCATGTCTTTCCAGAGATCTCGATTGTTGGTGTTCATGGTCTCTCCACAGATCTCGGTCGTTGGTGTTCGGAATCAACGCTGTTGAAGATATTCCACCATGCAACAATATCAGCCCACCCAGCATCATTTCTGTCGATATCTCTTTCCAGTTGTCACGATGCTCTCCAACGCCTCTCATCCCATCTTCTTCCTCTTGTACCTTGAGATATCACGGTGAAGTATAAACAGCGGGAGTGCCCATTTATGGGTTTCATATATTGAGATTCCCATGGACTCTGTTATTCCCTCGGTCCATCGTTTACACTGTCGACCTTTTCTTGTGCTTCCATTTGGTCTATACATCATAGCTTTCAGTTTTGAAGAAATTTAGGCCATAATTATGCACATAGAAACAAGAGCAAAGAACAGACGGAATAGTGATAACATGGGACATAATACAGACAATGCACACAATAAAGGACATGATGGGGACCATGTTAGCTGCATGTTATACTTACAAGTTTTCGTTTCTTTCGCAATAATCGCTGCTTTTTACGCCATTCCTCTCTCCTGTAACAAGAATAAATATAATTACAGTTATCTATTGATTTATCTACCTAACTCCTCTAGAATCCATCCATCATCCATCCATCCAACACCGACCCACGCGTTCACCCACGCAGGCCAGCATCCCCTCCCTCACCCCCGTTTCTGGCTCTAGATCCTCACATTTGGTCATATATTATCCTTCGGCCCTGACCCAGTTCACTGTTTATATGTGATGATATGTTTCAAACCGTTGAACTTGGCTTTTGCCAGCTCGATGCTCCGTCTGATTTCTATCTCTCACCTGCCATTATGTTATTAATGTCCGAGGTAAGTACAGCTCTTGACCTGTTCGAGTGACGCTTCGTTCACTGCAATTTTCACAAATGGCTAGCACAGTCGTTGTTGATAATCACGGTTTTTGTTTTGTCTTATATGTATGGCTAAGCCAGTTTTGTCTAATATGTATGGCTAAGCCAGTTTTGTCTTGTATGTATGGCTAAGCTAGTTTACAGATTTTTTTTGTCGCATTTCCATCCTGTTTCAGGATATTGCGGTGAACACCAGCATCTTTCAGCTGTATGTTGATTCCTAGGCTAGATTACGCTCATCAGCACGCCACGACTTTCTGAGCGACCGGCTCCATACTCTCATAAGTCACTGGCGCGACTCGAACCACTTCTAATTCTCGTGCGCTCACGTCAACCACGAGAGTTTTAGGGTTAACGGAGAAAGCTGCTAACCCCTCGGCCAGGGAGCCGGCTAGTTTACAGATGCGTCTTCTAAACAGGCCGCTTGGCCGAACGAACGAACGAACAAACTTTATTTTCAAGGAGTTACAATTTGGGGATGCAGGCCTGTCCTAAATTGGCCCTTCCAACCATGCATCTTTCGTTCATTATTTATCTATTGTGCGTGTTTCATATGAATAACCAGGCACTGGCCAAGACCTATTGACGCGTCCTCGTCGAGCGTCCTGGGCAACAGGTCCCTTCGGGGTCCTGGCTGAAGTCAATAGGATCGCTGATTCCTCCGAAGTCGGAGAGTGTCTGCCTGTACGGCGAGGAACCACCAGTCTGCACACCAATAAGCCAGACATGGGACAACGGATACTCACGCAAACCTCAGGTCCTGTATGACATCACACTGATGTTCGACAACAGGATGTCTTCATCCGACATACAGAACTTCGCGTTGGAGCTCAAGCCAACGAACACAAGCAAGCAAGCAAGCAAGCATATGAATGCCGAAAGGATACGGTGCGTTGATGGTGGGGATAGGGGGTTCAATCAAAACACCGACAGTAGTTGGACTAAGATGTTGAATTCTTGTTCAGAAAGCAATGGAAAACTACTAAACGTATAATTGCCTACAATATCAACCTGGGGTTGATCGGAACGTTCTGCAAAGGACATGCAACATATACACACACCCATACTCACATGCACACACACACTCACATGCGCACATGCATTCGCGCGCGCGCACGCACACACACACACACACACACACACACACACACACACACACAACGCCATGTGCTGTCAAATATCAAGACTTCTGCTCAACGTTTACAGTTGCAGATGATTTCGCACAAAATATCATTTTGTGTTTTATGTTAAAATCCGATCAAAATAATCTACTGCACGCCAAATACCACTTTATTTTTTCATGTTCAAATTCGATCAAAAGAGTCTACTGCCCGCCTCGTGTTGTAAGGGACTGACGATGCCGGAAGTTGTCACTGGGGTAGTCAGATTTCGCTAGTATGCTCTGACCAAATGTAGCCAATAAGAGGGCACATGGGGCGATGTGGTGGACACACGGAGAAGAGCCAATAGCATGTAACACGTCACTGGCGTTTTTTTGTTTTTTTTTGTTTCCGCATATCCTTTACAGAAAGTCGACAACGTGATGACGGTAAGAATCAGCAGTGGTTCGAATCGCATCCGTACCTTACGGGGTATGTGAGCCGGCCGCTCAGAAAGCAATGGCAAACTACTGAGCGTAATCTTGCCAAGAAATCAACATACAGCTGAAAGATGCTGGTGTTGACAGCGAGGTCCTGTAAAGGATATGCTAAAAAAAAAAAAAATATCCTTTACAGGAAATCGCTGTCAACACCAGCATTTTACCCCTGTTGATCTCTTGGCAAGATTACGCTAAGTAGTTTGCCATTGCTTTTTCAGCGGCCGGCTCACTTATCCCGTAAGTCACAACGCGGCGAGAACTGCTACCAATTCTCGCGCGCTGCGTTACCCCACGTGGATAAACGGGATTACGGAGAAAGTCGTTTAAACTCTAGGCCAGAGAGCCCGGCTTGCTGGCGCTAAAAGAGTTAATATCTGATCTGATGCGACTATAATGAAATCTGAACTTGAATTTTTCTGAAGCAATGTCGTATGACCTTGACATGACGTTAATATCAACACACCGACATGTGGCAATGTTGTATAAACATGGCCCTGGCATCAAAACACCAATGTGTGGCAATGTACACACATTTTTACGGGAACTTTTGGGTTTCTAATAAATCTTCGCGCCGCAAATCAGTGCTGTGTGAGACAGACAGACAGACAGCTACGGACAAACAGACAGACAGACAGCTACGGACAGGCACAGACAGTACTTGCTGTAGCGAAACGCCAGTGGCCCATGTCCTTATGCATTCTTTTATTCTTGGTAAACAGGGGGAAACGGCTTTCGGAAGCTCTCAGTTCTCTTGTTCGCTCAATTCTCCATGAAAGATGGTTCTTTGGGTTATCTTCATACCACAATCTTTACATGGAGCGAGTATATATTTGTCTTTCCTTTCGGGTAGTCCCGAAGGAGCGCCTTGCGTCAAATGTGCACTGGTGCAGCGGCTGGTCAATTGATGGCCGTGCCAACACCTACCGTTTGCTAGTTGCAGCCTGTCCAGTGAGTTAAAGATTACGACAGAGATGCAACATACTACTGAAGTGATTTAAAGGTAAATTTGGGTTTTCGTTGGTCCAGGCAAATCTTGGCCTATAAATATCTATTGTCTTAACGACTGAGAGGATATAGCAAAACAGCAGTCTTGCCATGTTGGGAGGGGGTGACCGTTAGCCGATCTGGCTACGCGTCTTGATCTTGGCATGACAAGGGAACACATCTGAAGAATAAGAGATACTAAATGATATCGCTTGTTCGTGGCAGCTGATAGGCGAGTGATATCTTGATTCCTACAGCTTACCGTTACTTAGTAGCATCTCTCTTTTAAATATAGGCACATTCGATAGCTACAGGGATGGGGTCCACTAATCAATAATCTATCTTCTTGAGCCAGGGGATGCTAGCCACAGGACTATCTCTTTCGTCTGTCTCTCGATAGGATGATGTCGGGAGGATAATGGACTCCTCTATCTCACTGAGAGAACCTGAACTTATCTACCCTATGGCTTGTGCAGGGCAATGCCGGTACATTGGGGCGACAGCTCAGTCGAGAGCGGCGGCCGGGAGGGGTAGTATCTTCTTTGAATGGGGAAATACACGGTGTGCCATATAACCCCACTTAGGGGGGAGAAACACACCGATTGCTGGGCACACCACACCACAAGATCTTGGTTGCGAGAAAGGCATGGTTTGCAAGTGAGAGGAAAGCATGGAAATGAATGTGCCCATAATAATAAAGGCTTGGTATGAGTGTGGAATGTGTGTCTTGTAGACAAAACGTTCCTAGGGTGGACAACCTGACATCACCCAGCTGGAGGTCGACTCAAGCCCGGACGTAGCCAATCCAGGGGCTACCTGACAGGTCAGGCCCATGCATTCAGGTATGATATATACTGCATGGGGTCACGATCCTATATGTAAAATATATTAACTGAGACCCTATTGGTCTTTAGGATTGTGTGATGCATGAGTCCGCCCAGTCGCTCAATATTGTTTGTCATCTCCAGGGTCCTCTGTTGTTGGACGTGACCAAATCGGACAGTATCCACACAGCTTCTGTGCTAGAGCCAAATACGTCTGATGAAGCCAGGTCAATGTATGAGCCATATCACACATGGTGTGCCTAACTCTGAGAGAGAGGCAAGGGCATATCTTGAGGAAATGACATAGGCCCGAGAACAGTTCAATGCTGGTTGAGACTACGCATGATTATCTTGCAAACTAATAAACAATGACAATTTGCAGTAATGGTGCATCTCGGGTCCTTTCATTGACATAGCCCCGAGAGCATTCAACTTCAAAGTTGTGTCTACGCATGATTATCAGGCCTACCCATTTTGTTCCGGACATGAATAGACACCTATATAGGTTAAGTCCATGAACAATTCCTCAACAACCAGTGGATTTGATTCTACAGAGGCCTGTGGAACTTACACCCAAGTACCGGGGAGGAAGGAGCTTCCAGCACACAGGGTGAGACGTATATGGATAGATCGGACAGTATTTGAAGCTGGGTCTGTGACTACGGCTACTTGAGGCTATGTGCCTGAACTTATCTGTGTGGTGTCTGTTTAGAACTTTCTGTGTTACCTACCTTGGTGTTTTTCTGTGCTGTCCTGTATTGATTTAATAAATCAAGTTTTAGCTTATTCCAACGAGCACTGTGTTATATATATGGATCAGCCAGAGGAACACGACAGGAAATAGGTCCCTAGGTCGAAAGAAAGAGTGACAGTGAGTCCGGGGAAAACGGAGGAGGGTTGGCAGGTAAAGACCTATCCCAGCCAGGGCTATAAAGAGAACAATTTAGAAATATTGGGACAGGGCTATTTGGGACCCTCCACGTAGCATGTTACACTTGCCTGAAAGTGTGTGGGTGAGTGAGAGTACCCATAGGTCTGTGTATGTGTGTGAGTGTTGTGTTGTGACTGAGTATGGGTGCGAGTTTGTGTGTGTGTCTGTGCGCATGTGTGTGTGTGCGCGTGCGCGTTTCTGAAATAATTATCCCCCCCCCCCCCCCCCCCCCCAAGAAAAAAATAAAACACCTCACCACACAGCATGGCATCTGATCAAATACACAACCTGTGTGGAGCCACACATTTGCGCAAGTTCACAAACAGTTCTTTGTCAGACAACGTTCTTTACCACGTGTTCTTTGTTTACCTATGATTTACCGGGCTGTATAAATTACCAGTCAATAGTTGCCATGGTTCCACGGCATCTACAAAGAGCAATCACTCTAGCTTGACTTACTTACACCGTTCAGATTGTCTCTCCTTCACGTGATGATTCATACGGCTTACCCATCCCCCATCACCAATCGTTTAAATGTTGAAATTCTCCGGGTTTTCCGTATAATTTAGAAGAAAATTGTAAATTGCGCGAGAACGAACGGTGAATGAATCATGCAAGAAAAATAACTTGTGGATGCTGTTCAATTATCTGGTTTCTGGCACTAATATACTTACAGAGATGACTAATTTATGTGTTTTGTAAGAAACAAAGGGTGGATATGTATAAAAACAGTGTATGCATATGTGTGTATATATTTTATTCCAATAGAAGTTATCAGGAGTGGGCAAGATACACTCACTCTACAGATCCACCAGCTAATAGAGCTATGCTGGCGTGAAGGACAAGTCCCACAGGATTTCAAAGATTCAAGCATCATAACACTGTACAAGAACAAGGGCGATCGGAGCGACTGCAACAACTATAGGGGTATCTCACTTCTGTGTATTGTTGGAAAAGTATTTGCCAGAATTGTTCTGCGCAGACTTCAAGTCCTAGGAGATCAAGTCTACCCCGAATCACAGTGTGGCTTTCGACAGAACCGGTCTACCACTGATATGATATTCTCATTGCGACAAATGCAAGAAAAATGCCGTGAACAGAATCAACCACTGTTTATTGCCTTCATCGACCTCACAAAGGCATTTGATTTGGTCAGTCGTGAGGGTCTGTTCAAGGCACTAAAGAAGATTGGCTGCCCACCAACTCTTCTGTCCATTGTGGAATCGTTCCACACAGGCATGAAGGGTATAATCAAGTTTGATGGTGCAACTTCTGAAGAATTTGAAATCAAGAGTGGAGTTAAGCAAGGTTGTGTACTAGCTCCCACCCTCTTTGGAATATACTTTTCACTTCTACTGAAATATGCATTTCGTGATCAGGATGGTGGTATATACATTCACTCACGCTCAGATGGCGGCCTCTACAATGCTCAGAGATTGAAGGCTAAGACCAAAATTAGGAGGGTACTGATCAGAGAGTTGCTTTTTGCAGATGATGCTGCAGTTACGACCCACTCTGAGGAAGAATTGCAATGTCTACTATCTGCATTCTCCAATGCTTGTTCTGAATTTGGTTTAACAATTAGCAAAAAGAAGACACAGATTATGTCACAAGGTGCACATGGGGTACCATCAATCTTTATTGACGACGCTGAACTAGAGATAGTAGACCATTTTACATATCTAGGATCAGTGGTAAATAGCAAATTATCCCTAGATCAGGAAATCAACATCCGGATTGGTAAGGCAGCAACAACAATGAACAGGTTAAGAAAAAGAGTCTGGGAGAACAGGAAGCTTACTGCCAAAACAAAAGTCCTTGTCTATCAAGCCTGTGTCCTTAGTACTCTTCTCTATGGCAGTGAAACCTGGACAACTTACTCACACCAAGAGAACAACTTAAACAGCTTTCATATGCGGTGTCTGCGAAGAATTCTTGGTATTAAGTGGCAAGACAAGATCACAAATACTGAAGTATTGGAAAGATCAGGTTGTGTGACAGTTTATTCCATGCTCAGTCTTCGTAGACTTAGATGGATAGGACATCTTAGGAGGATGGATGATGGTAGAATACCAAAGGATATCTTTTTTGGTGAATTACAGATGGGTAAGAGATCTCAGGGTCGGCCTCTACTACGATACAAAGATGTGTGTAAGCGGGACATGATTGATACAGGCATTGATAATGCACATTGGGAGCAAGTCGCCGCTGAACGTGTTGCATGGAGGGCAAATATCAGAAATGGAATAAAGTCAAAGGAGAAAATTATTGCAGAAAAGTCACACACCAAGCGTTTGAGACGTAAGATGGTGCATGATGGTGGAAATGACCACGTGTTCAGATGCACCCACTGTGAACGGACATTTACAGCGCAAATTGGCCTTATCAGTCACACTCGCTACCGCCATAGTTAAAAGTTATTATGCCTTTTTAAAGCACAAACTATCGTCTGTCAAGACGGCAAGGTGCCAATGGATGCATATGACAGGGAATTAAATTTACGGAAACACAAATCGACACAATTAACGTTCCTATATCCCCAGACTGTTATCAATAAGTCAGGTGTCGTCTCCACAATGAAGGTTGGCTGCAATGGATCTTGAACATTGTCTTCTCTTGCCTTGATTGCACATTCATACTGCTGTTCGTCCATCTCTTGATGTAATCTTTCCACCTGTATCGTTGTCTACCCCTTGTTCGCGTGCCTTCAACCTGACCCTTCAGTATGGTTTTTATAAGTTTTATGTCTTTTGTCGCGGCCGCAGTAAATTCCCTTGCCTCTTTCAAATTTCTTTTATCTCTTTTAATTCCCAGTTTTTCTAGAACCACTGTATTCGGCAGGTTTTGTTTCCATGAAATACGACATATTCTTCTGTATTTCCACATCTCCATGGTATCTATTCGACTATCTAATGGCATGTTCATTGAGTAGGCTTCTGCGCCGTACATTAGTGTTGAATATGTTAACAATTGACAATTCTCATTTTTAACCTGCAGATGAAATGGGAATTTTGTAAATACAGGACTATGAACACTGAACTACGTAGTGATGTTTGTGGTAATCTTAATTGTGAACAACTGTTATAGTCAATATAATGACAACATATTAATTAAACATCACACAATGGCAGTAACTAAGCATATCCTATTACATATAACACAATCGAAACAACAAATCATATCTTAGTATGCGTAACACAGCGGAAACAAATAGTCATATCTTAATACGTATAAGATAATGGAAACAACCAATTTTATCGCTTGCTTGATTCAGAAACCAAAATTCCAAATTCGGTCTCGTTCAACCTGCTTCTTTCAGTCGTGGTTAGAGTAGAGATCCGTGGTTTTTGTAGGTTTATTCACCCTAATTCTTGTCTGTGCGTTCTTGCGAGTGAGTCCTAACTCGGACTGGTTATGTAGGCGTTTGTGTCTGTGACGTCAGCCGGGGAGTTGGTCGGGGAAATGTCCTTTGTGCCCGTCTCCTCTGGTGGTTTATTCGGTTAGTGAAGGCTCCTGGCGCGTCTGGCTTGGCTGGTTGCAGTTCCTTATAAGGCTTTCTGCCTTCTTTTTTTTGTGTGTATTGTCTGTAGTCGCTTTTCGATGTTATCGCTAAATTTAATATTGGTAATATACTGAACATCTATGTGGCAAAGACGTTACGGACGCGGCTCATAATTCAGCTTACCTGCGTTCGAAAGACAGCTGCAGTCGATTTAGCAGCAGACCGTGTCGCGCTGGGTTTTAACGTGATTGTATAGGAGCCGGTCGTTCAAAAAGCAATGGCAAACTACTGAACGTAAACTTGCCAAGATATCAACAGCAGTGCTGGTATTGACAGCGATGTCCTGCAAATAGGACATGCGATATATATATATATATACACACACACACTGGACCCAACACTCGGATGCGATGTGTTTGTGTGTTTGTTATTTGACCACTGTTTGATTATTACCAGTTTCCAAGACGTATGGTGCTATTTCAATGTCTGGATACAGATTCTGTCCATATTCCATAGTTGTGGGTTCGGGTGGATGACAGACCTGGCTAATGTGACTAATTAATGAAAGAATCACCAAACAACAAGAAGTAGAATCGGTAAGCTTCACTAGAAAACGATCACAAGTAACAAAAAGGACTTTGTAGCCAAAGACTTCGTCAGCAGACAGACAGACAGACAGACAGAGTGACAGACAGACAGACAGACAGACAGACAGACAGACAGACAGACAGACACCGATACAGCTACACGAAAAACTGGGTTTAGGTGGAAGATAGACCTGGCCAATGATGACGAATTATTTTATACATGAAAATCTGGGTTTAGGTGGACGATAGACCTGACCAATGATGACGAATTATTTTATACATGAAAATCTGGGTTTAGGTGGACGATAGACCTGGCCAATGATGACGAATTATTTTATACATGAAAATCTGGGTTTAGGTGGACGATAGACCTGGCCAATGATGATAAATTATTTTACACATGAAAATCTGAGTTTAGGTGGACGATAGACCTGGCCAATGATGACGAATTATTTTATACATGAAAATCTGGGTTTAGGTGGACGATAGACCTGACCAATGATGACGAATTATTTTATGCATGAAAATCTGGGTTTAGGTGGACGATAGACCTGGCCAATGATGATAAATTATTTTACACATGAAAATCTGGGTTTAGGTGGACGATAGACCTGACCAATGATGACGAATTATTTTATACATGAAAATCTGGGTTTAGGTGGACGATAGACCTGGCCAATGATGATAAATTATTTTATACATGAAAATCTGGGTTTAGGTGGACGATAGACCTGGCCAATGATGATAAATTATTTTACACATGAAGATCTGGGTTTAGGTGGACGATAGACCTGACCAATGATGACGAATTATTTTATACATGAAAATCTGGGTTTAGGTGGACGATAGACCTGACCAATGATGACGAATTATTTTATACATGAAAATCTGGGTTTAGGTGGACGATAGACCTGGCCAATGATGACGAATTATTTTATACATGAAAATCTGGGTTTAGGTGGACGATAGACCTGGCCAATGATGATAAATTATTTTACACATGAAACTCTGGGTTTAGGTGGACGATAGACCTGGCCAATGATGACGAATTATTTTATACATGAAAATCTGGGTTTAGGTGGACGATAGACCTGACCAATGATGACGAATTATTTTATGCATGAAAATCTGGGTTTAGGTGGACGATAGACCTGGCCAATGATGATAAATTATTTTACACATGAAAATCTGGGTTTAGGTGGACGATAGACCTGGCCAATGATGACAAATTATTTTATTGATTATTTGGTTGTTTCGGGATTTGAAATTTAAATATTGAGCACAACCCACTACTGGCAACGCCGATCGCATTCCGGCACGAACCTAAGGCCTATCCACGTCATGGAAGCACCATACTCGAGTTTCGCCCTCGTTTGAGCTCGTCAGTAGTGCATATCCCTGACCGGATCCGGAAACAAGCCCCGGATCACGCGTGTGAAGCGGGTGAGTAACCACGCAGCACACACTGGACACGCCAAATTATCACACCGGAATACCACAACGCTACCCATCGTAGGCCATGCTCAAGATTGCCCAATCGCCGCGACTGACATCCGTCAATCGATGTGGACCCGAACGATCAGGACTTCTCACTGGCAAGGAACACCAGGCCTCCTAAATCCAGTGAGCAACGATAAAATTGATTATTTGATTGTTTCGGGATTTGAAATTTAAATTTGAGCATGGCCTACGATTGCCGTCACTATTGTGACGAAACGCGTTTATCTGTCTTGGGTCGTCAAGATCCCGCACTATTTTGGCGCGTCATCGGGGGACTTTCCCAGCTAAAAATAGACTGAGGGAAGCCGATGGAGGAATTGCTATCTAGAATCTTCTCGAAACACCGAAATTCGAGTAACCCGTGATGTTGGGTATCGCTCTAAATTCTCGTGCAGAGAGATCTAGAAACTCTAGGCGGGGAATGACGGTTTCCCGAGAAAGTGTCTTTTCTCAAGAAGCACTCGCTTTTAGTGCGCATTGAGTTGGCACGAAGCGGGAAATTGGCTAAACCAGTCATTCACTTACTTTTGTTCGAAGAGAACAGACGCAGGCCTGATGTGAGCCATTTTTGTGTTGCGTCTCACCTCAACCATGATTCGGCTGACTGTTATGGAAAGGAAGCTGAGAAGCCCTTGAACAGTTCTGAAGCTGACTGGAAATCTGGTTTTTCACCATTCAAGTAGATATTTGTTTAAATCATTTAACTTTGTACGTGTGTTACACACGCCATTGTTCTAACCTCATTACCTATGCGGATGTCCTAGCATACTAATTAGCAAACCGATCGATAACGCAGGTGACAGTTAATCGTGTATTTGTTTACTGTGTGCTCGCGAATCAGCTGTTAGGAACGCCGTAATGTGATGTGGGCGATTTGGGTTCCAAATATATGTACCATATATGGCCAATCGTTGCATCTATTAGGTTGCTGTGTTAGAATAAAACATAGTTACTTGTGCCGGATGGAAACTTAGATTATGTCAGTCAGTTGCTGAAGCCAGAAGAACGGTTAGAAAACCAGGTAAGTTGGTAGGTGGAGATTCAGACAAAATTGTGCTTAGTTACTAAGTAAAGGAAGAACTTAGTTCTGTGCCACCAGGAATGATGTAACTATTGTGTAATAACTTAATAGTGAATTCATTGTGTGGAACACCGGATTTCTGTGGTAAGGTAAGTTTGCTTTGGTGATATATATGTATATATATATATGATGTGACATTGTGTATATATATTAGGTCATGGCATGTGATACTTCCTGGGGTAATTCCGAACGCCGAATAGCTCGACGCGTGATAACACTGCGTGCCGTCGCGATATAAATATGCGTTCTGAAATCTTGTCTGAGCTATCCTGTTTCTTTCATACTGGCGCTAGTGCGAGTGAATACTAAGGTGCTGGAAGTATGGAAGGATGCAAGGAGGCTGTATGAGACTGGGGAAATATAGGATATGGGGGAATGTGAAAGCAAGTTATGAAAGTATGGGTTGGTAGGCCAAACCAACGATGAAGTTCGGTCCAGACCAAGGCTAAACCACTTGGGAGGACAGAACTGGAACATTACCCTTGGAACATGTGGGGAACATGTATTCTCAAGAAGGCTTCTTGACTCTAAGCAGAGTCTGATAAGAAGGGTTTGCTATGGCCGTGGGCAGGTGATCCCACCAGCAAACAGGCTTGTGTACATAGTGGATGTGATCATGTCCTATTCCTATATCCCGAGGGATGGTATATTGATCAAGATTATGTTTCTTAATGAACATTGATGATGTTAGGAACGAGTCCAGGGACTCTTTACCTATTTGTTTAGTTCGATTAAATTAGAATAACAGCCTTGTATCACTACTGATGTTAGCGACGACTGGTAGATGATTAGGGATAGGTGAGACCTACGATCAGACTCGTCATTCTGATTTTTTGCTCTGTTTGACGGGCTGTTCTGGGAGGCCAGCTGACATTTGGGAACCCATGCTTTACTACTCTCCATATAGAGATAATGCTTTGGTTATATGCATAACTAAGTAGCATGACTGAGGGTTGAGTAGTTATTGGTAGGATGCATGTGGACTAATGTTTGGGCCAGTATACTCTCACCGGTCGCTCTTCCTTTTCAGGAGTTTGCCTGTTGAGGAACCAGTCAACTATAATGTTGTTGGCAGGAAACCACTTCGTGTGACACAGCGAAGGGTTCAGTTCTTTACTTATCACGCCAGACTCAACCACACCAGGTACCCAATGTGATTCACCATGCGTGAAGTTTGCATCAAGAAATACAACTGCCCTGAAGGTGCACGTGTGGGAAGTGATGGTTTGTGAGGTTTTTTCGATAATAGAAGATACTCTGTTTCTGCCAGGAACATTTCAGCATTTTGAGTAATCATGCTCAACGAAAGGAAACACCGGACCGTATATTATGACGGTGGTTCTGCCTAAACGCAGAAGCAACTGATCTTCAGACACTTGAATGGTTCTTTGGACAGCTCTAGTGGCAGGTCTTGAGAAGAACTACACCAGCTATTGACTTGTGGCAAGTGTTACCCGGTGGAAGGGACTATGGATTATAGTCCAACCTGAATTGTTTCCGTGAAATAGATGTCTGATTCTAGTAATGTACTGTCTCAGTATGAAGATTATAAACTGTGTTCGAGTAGGACTCAGTAACAGTTCAGTAGCCATATCTGATTCTACAAGCAGTGTGACTGTAAGAGACCATTGAATGGGTCATTGACATTTTTCCATTCATGTCCCTGTGATGTGATGAAGGGACCATTGAATTGGTCATTGATAGATCCGTTCTGCAGTGGGACTGTGCTATGAGTGACAGACCATTCGATTGGTCAGTGACTATTTAAGTTCATCGAAGTAACGAATACTTGGAGTCAAGTCCAGGAGGATTGTCTCCCAACCGGTATTGTTCGAGAACTGTATTAACAGTGACTCCGTGGGAGTGATATAGATGCAGTTGGTCCAGTGAAGTGTGGTCCAGCAGTGACTCTATTGTGGTGGATCCACGCTCTGGAGACGGAGTGGTCTCCAAGGTTCTAGTCATCTCACTGGAAGGAAGCCGGGTGAGTGGCGGACCGACTGGACGGGACATCTGCATCCAATCTACTTCTCAACTCGATGAAGACACCTACATCTCTGATTCTGTCTCTACTCTATCTTCTATTTGTGTAAATAGATTATTCTATCAGGATGTTCATTTCAGTTCTATATTCTCAAGAGTAGAATAAATTTTATGTAAGTTGACGTGCTCTTTGTATAATGATTGAGTGTGGTCTCGGACGATGCCTAAGTGTTCATTGTTCCACAGGTGTAGGTAGTTAGTGGGGGTCTAGAATCTGGAGGGGCTTGTAGACGTAATTAACTAATATGAGATCAACCACAGAGTAAAAATGTGTATCTGCTTGTCCAACCCCTGGGGCTAGAATACACGGGAGTGCCAGAGACACCTCGGGTGTGGTTCACTCACACTACCCAAGGTGAACTCGTTACACTCCATACACTCTGTTCTTTATCATCGATTTTGCTTACAGACATGATTTTCTTGGGAAAATACAGCGGTGGTTTCCCCTTGACTTCCGCCGGCAAATACCTAGGGACAATTATAACATCAGGCGGAAGATGTGTGACAGAGAGTAAGAGAAAAATAGGTCAATCAAACGTTGCATTAAAATAAAAAAAAATGAACAGAATCTTATGCAATAAGTCACTATCATTTTGAATGTAGGAAAGAGATTGCTAGAGTGCTATATGCTATAAAGAACCTGTTTTGCTGTATGGCAAGGAATCATAAAGTGAACGAATAAATTAGGAAACGCTTGGAAGCTACAAAGATGTGGTTCCTGAGAGGAATGCTGCGAACACCTTGGCCTGCCAGAGGAATTAATGATTGTCCAGAAGAGACCGGCTAAGGAAAATTATATACAACAATAAGAAAGAGACAAACAGCATTACGTGGTCATGTGATGAGAAGAGTGGCTAAGGAGAATGAATATTATGGCAATTGTAAAGATCAGAGAGAAAAGAGGCAGAGGCAAACCAAGAGAAATGATGCTAGATGGAGTGAGACGGCAATGATATCCCATGGACACTGTTAGAACGTAAAAAGTAGAGTTCAGGGGTACGCTAACTAGGCAACAAGAAGACAGAAAGCGATAGATGCACCGGAATTCAGGTCAGACATAGAATCGTGCTGACACCAAGCCGGATGTGACGAGAATGACGTCATGGGAGTGGCCGAGAAGGTGTCGCCAGCACTAACCGGATGTAACAGTCACGTACTTGGTTGTGCTTGGACCAGTGTTCATGTGCTACACGTGCACAGCCGAGCCCGGAGTTTCAGGATTCCAAACTGCGTGCAAATAGGCGGGCGTTTGAGACCTGGGACGCTGGCAAATTATTACACACAACATATCAAAATTTCCCCTTAACATTTCAAATATGACCTTCAAATGCCGTAACAACAACATCGCTGAATTTTATCGTAATCAGCATCGTTTTCATGTGGCTTTACCACAGATCCTCGATGCTCTGGGCCAACTCTGCTGATGATATTCTCCCATGCCATCACCTCAAGTCTACCCAGCATCATTTCTCTTGGTCTGCCACTGTACGTTTTCCCCATTGATCTTTCCAGTTGTATGTTCTCCACTACCTCTCTTCTCACCTCGCTGAACTGTTTGTATTTACAAAATCTGATTATATATTCTTCACATCTCCAGTAGTAAGCTAAAAATAAACGTAGCCTCGTTATAGTAGCCTACTCTAGTTTACATCTAAACTGCACAGTTCGCTGCATGACATGTACAGAACGCTACAATCTACCCCAACATGTATTGGTTGTTCGTTGTTTCACTAAGCAATTTTAGTTCAGTAGTTCGAGTCTGCTTTCTAAACAGCCGACATCTCATACCATGGAAATCAACGCAAAGCGTTCTGCCTTCCAAATCACTCGAACCCTGGACTGGGTATGAGGGAGAGTGATGAAATTGCGCGCCTCACTACCCCGCAAGCCACGAAAACGGCGGACTGTCGTACACTGTACCGACTACATCATGAAGATGGAACTATAATTAAGCTGAGTCCAGAAACAGTGTTTCACGTGAATACACATGGAACTGTACTTAAGCTGAGTCCAGAACCAGTGTTTCACGTGAATACACACGGAACTGTACTTAAGCTGAGTCCACAAACAGTGTTTCACAAGAATACACATGGAATTGTATTTAAGTTGACCCCAGAAACAGTGTTTTACATGAATACACACGGAATTGTATTTACGTTGAGCCCAGAAACAGTGTTTCAAATGAATATACATGGAATTGTATTTAAGCTGAGTCCAGAAACAGTGTTTCACATGAATACACAAGGAACCGTATTTAAGCTGAGTCCAGAAACAATGTTTCTTTCACATGAATACACATGGAACTGTATTTAAGCTGAGTCCAGAAACAGTGTTTCACATAAATACACATGGAACTGTATTTAAGCTGAGTCCAGAAACAGTGTTTCTTTCACATGAATACACATGGAACTGTATTTAAGTTGAGCCCAGAAACAGTGTTTTACATGAATACACACGGAATTGTATTTAACTTGAGCCCAGAAACAGTGTTTCAAATGAATATACATGGAATTGTATTTAAGCTGAGTCCAGAAACAGTGTTTCACATGAATACACACGGAATTGTATTTAAGTTGAGCCCAGAAACAGTGTTTCAAATGAATATACATAGAATTGTAATTAAGCTGAGTCCAGAAACAGTGTTTCACATGAATACACAAGAAACCGTATTTAAGCTGAGTCCAGAAACAGTGTTTCACATGAATACACATGGAACTGTATTGAAGCTGAGTCCAGAAACAGTGTTTCTTTCACATGAATACACATGAAACTGTATGTAAGCTGAGTCCAGAAATAGTGTTTCTTTCACATGAATACACATGGAACTGTATTTAAGCTGAGTCCTGAAACGGTGTTTCTTTCACATGAATACACATGGAACTGTATTTAAGCTGAGTCCTGAAACGGTGTTTCTTTCACATGAATACACATGGAACTGTATTTAAGCTGAGTCCAGAAACAGTGTTTCACATGAATACACAAGGAACTGTATTTAAGCTGGGTCCAGAACCGACATCACAGTACTCGGGATATTCCCGTACGTGCTCCGTCTTCATCTGCAACAGCCAGCGAAGAGTCGCTATTTTAGTAAAGTACGTAAGTAATGGAGCCTGAAGACATATTGGCCATATGGCGCATTGGCCCACATGACCATGGACATACAGTTGACATTGTTTTAAGTGCCACGCCGGCCGCCGTCACCTCCCCAGACATTTGCTGGTACCCATGTTAGGGTAGCACTCACACAACCAATAACTGTTGGGGTTGACTGCAACGCCCTGTAACAAACTGCATGTCCTTTTTGAAAGGACGTTGCAATCAACCCCATCAATTATTGGTTGTTTGTTATTATCTATGCAATTTTAAGTTCAGTAATATGCCAATGATTTATTCACGGTTGAGCTCATATCATTGTGGACATCTAGGCAAAGCCATCGTTTCCCACGTGATGTGTGGGCAGGCTCAGAACAAGTTGTGTTGGGATTGTGTCACTGCGTTCACTGTACCCAGGCCAGGGACGGCGACTTCTGGGTCAGAGAGGGAACCTGTAATAATGGTCTATGGCATAATTATCATGTGCTGCGATGAGCGGTGCAGGCGATCATGGTCCTCCACAAACTTCTGTCCTCTTGTCTTTTTGATATGTACGGCCACTGATCGTCTCCCTTGATATGTACGGCCACTTATCGTCTCCCCTGATATGTACGGCCACTTATCGTCTCCCCTGATATGTACGGCCACTTATCGTCTCCCTTGATATGTACGGCCACTGATCGTCTCCCTTGATATGTACGGCCACTTATCGTCTCCCGTACCACGTTCCTACCTCTCCGGCATGTTCTCTCTCTCTCTCTCTCTCTCTCTCTCTCTCTCTCTCTCTCTCTCTCTCTCTCTCTCTCTCTCTCTCACTACCTCTTTCTGTTTCTCTCAATCTCTCGTACTCTATTTCTCACTCTATCTATCCTTCCCCTCTCTCCCATCATTTCTCCCTCTATCTCTCTCTACATATCTGTTCTCTCCCTCCTTCTATCTTTCCTGCCGCCTCTCTCTTCCTTCACCCCCCCCCCCTCTCTCTTCCTTTCCTTGCCTCTCTCCTCTCTATCTCTCTCTTCCTTTCCTTGCCTCTCTCATCTCTATCCCCCTCTCTCTCTTCATCTTCCTCCCCCTCTCTCTCCCCTCGCCTCTCTATCACAGTCAATCGTCAGGTTGCAACAACTGCCTCCAAACCCCCTCCTCTCATAACCTGACCACACAAAGACGTCTGTTTATCCTGATGTGGGAGGATATATCGTGTCTCTGTGAAGTGACCCCTCCAAGTATCGGGATACTGCCCAACAACATAGACAATTCAATTAATAACCAGGACAGCGCGCGTTGGTACACGTGCCTGGGGAAGAAACGGCAACAGCTGTAGCAGTAACATGAGGCGTGGAGGCTGCTGCTGACACCTCGTCGTGTTGACATACGATAGGCTGTTACATTGTGTTCTGGGGGGGGGGGGGGGGGAACAAACGGTGTCATAACCACAACCCATGGGACATGGTAGTGAATGTGACCGAAGAGACCAATTCGCGCAGTAAATGTTCGTCCACAATATATGCATGTAAACACATGGTCATTTCCACCATCACGCACCACTTGACGCTTGGATATGCCAGTAAACAGATGGTGAGTAGATGATACAAGAAATAGCCCTACAAAATAAATGAGTAGAGGCCGGTCTCCCTGGCCTAGGAGTTAATGTTTTTCTCCGTAATCCCGTATAGTCTCGTGAGTAACGTAACCTGCGCGGTTGGCAGTACGTATGCGTGGCCAATGTATTCCAGTTTCCAAGACATGTTCTTCATGAGCCAGTGTTCTTTCATGTTCAGATATTTCAGACTCGACTTTTTTTTTAAAAAGTATTGTTCTTCTTCTTGGTCCACTGGTATTCTAAGAACTGTTCTGTTGTATTGTAGTTCCATTTTCTTCTTTCGTGATTGCCTTGCTGAGTTTCTTGGGGTGTATAATGTGGCAGTTTGTTGGTGATTGCCTTGCTGAGTTTCTTGGGGTGTATAATGTGGCAGTTTGTTGGTGATTGCCTTGCTGAGTTTCTTGGGGTGTATAATGTGGCAGTTTGTTGGTGATTGCCTTGCTGAGTTTCTTGGGGTGTATAATGTGGCAGTTTGTTGGTGATTGCCTTGCTGAGTTTCTTGGGGTGTATAATGTGGCAGTTTGTTGGTGATTGCCTTGCTGAGTTTCTTGGGGTGTATAATGTGGCAGTTTGTTGGTGATTGCCTTGCTGAGTTTCTTGGGGTGTATAATGTGGCAGTTTGTTGGTGATTGCCTTGCTGAGTTTCTTGGGGTGTATAATGTGGCAGTTTCCCCTTTCTACCCACATCTACATGGCCATGGACGGGCTAAGTCTTCACTCTTTAGCAATCTTTTCAGTTCTGGCGAGAACGTCGTGGCGGAATGGTCAAACCGCCTGCCTTGCTCTCCGAAGGTTGTGGGTTCATCTTTAGACTTGGACAAAAGTGCATTGGGTGGGGGTCGTCGCTGGGGCGAAGGAGTTCGTACTCTCATAAAAGCTTTCGAAGGGCCGCCATACGGGATAAAACCCGGTGCAATAAAGTTCTTCTAGTCTTTAAACTAAGTTGCCATGTTATGTGGTGTACTTCCGCTGACAGAGTGGCTACCTAGCTGTGGTGTACTTCCGTTGACAGAGAAGTAAGAAGTTGAAAGTAGCGTAAGGTATATCACCAGTTTAAAAACTTGGTTGGCGTGTCTCGTATAATTAATGGGGAATTACATCTGAAACTCAAGGATTGTCACCTTTTGTCCAAAACAAAATGTGGTCATCACGTGATGTTTCTTGCATCAATGTAGGTGTCAAACTGCAAACGGCCTACCGGCAACTATGTTATAGTTATAAATCAGGGTGTGCCATGTCTTCAACACTGCCACCTTTCAAGCTGATTCTAATCATCGTTGGCACCTTGCCGTCTTGACAGACGATAGTTTGTTACATTGTTCATCAAAAAGGCTTAGTAACTACAACCCATGGCGGTGGCGAATGTGACTGTTAAGTCCAATGCACTCTGTAAATGTTCGTCCCAGTGGATGCATGTGAACACATGGTCATTTCCGCCATCATGCACTGTGTGACTTATCTGCAATCATTTTCTCCTTTTGATTTATTGGTTGTTTCGGGATTTGAAATTTAAATATTGAGCACAACCCACCACTGGCAACGCTGATCGCATTCTGGCATGAACCTAAGGCCTATCCACGTCAATATGGAAGCACTATACTCGAGTTTCGCTCTCGTTTGAGCTCGTCAGTAGTGCATATCCTACTAGGTGCGATTCTCCTACTACAATGTGCATTATCAATGCCTGTATCAATCATGTCCCGCTTACACACATCTTTGTATCGTAGTAGAGGCCGACCCTGAGATCTCCTACCCATCTGTAATTCATCAAAAAAGATGTCCTTTGGAATTCTACCATCATCCATCCTCCTAACGTGTCCTATCCATCAAAGTCTACGTTGAGTGAGCATGGAACACACCGCCACACAACCTGATCTTTCCAATACTTCAGTATTTGTGATTTTGTCTTGCCACGTAATACCAAGTATTCTTCGCAGACACCGCATATGAAAGCCGTTTAAACGTTTCTCTTGGTGTGAGTAAGTTGTCCAGGCTTCACTGCCATAAAGAAGAGTACTAAGGACACAGCTTTATAGACAAGGACTTTTGTTTTGGCAGTAAGCTTCCTTCTTATCATAGTTTATAATTCCAGCAATGTTTCTGACTGAATAGGACATATGTAGCAGCATGTCATCGACCAAAATATCTCCACGTGACATCCGGTTGTAACCATATGTGTCACATTGCCAACTGAAGCCGTGTGACACCAGCGTCGGCCTGGCCCACGCCACACGCCCACACCACCAATTTGAATATCATGCGGTTCACGTACGTTATCTGGGTCATGATTTACATTCGCCTGCTAGAGTGCATAGTTATGACACGTACAAGAGTGACGACACAGCTGTCGGGTAGACATCCTGGGAGGCCAGCTGACTGCACCCATGGATGTCGTGCTGATGTAACAGCCGTAGACGCCTCTAATGACACGAATCCATGTCCCACTCTTCTGCGCTTTATGCTCCCATTGGGACATAGGTCATCAACGAACCCACGCCAAGCCATCCTATCTTTTGCTATCTACTGCAGCCCCCTCCATGTCCTCCCTTCATGTCTTACCTTTTGCTATCTTCTAGTTCCCTCCATGTCTTGTCTTTTGCTATCTTCTGCAGTTCCCTCCATGTGTTACCTTTTGCTATCTTCTGCAGTTCCCTCCATGTCTTACCTTTTGCTATCTTCTGCAGTTCCCTCCATGTCTTACCTTTTGCTATCTTCTGCAGCTCTCTTCATGTCTTACCTTTTGCTATATCCCTCAACTCCCCCAATGTCCTCCCTCTATGTCCCCCCAATATTGTTCCTCTCTGTAATTTCCGTCTCTGTGTGCTTTTATGTCTCCAGTATTTCGCTTGCTTTGTGGGTCCCAGACAAGAGAGTGTCTAGTTATATTGTCATCATGTGCGAGTCCCATCCAGCGCTACCGCTTGGTTCATTGATATTTGCCTAGTTCTCCCCATCAGCTCCACATTGGTGATTATGTCATACCATTTTATTCCCACTATTCTGCACAGGCAACAATTAGTGAATGTTTGTAGCACTTAATCATTCTTTTAGTTGCTTTCCATTTCTCTGACCCACACAGTAGTACCGATGTACCACTGGAGTTTACCAGGTCTAAGTTTGGTGCTCAGTTTAGCATCCTTTGACTTCCACAAATGTTCTAGTGCTAAGTTTAGCTTCTTTCGACTTCCACAAATGGGGGAAGTTGCAGCGTGACTGCACGGTATAACACGCCTGCCAATTAAACTTCCGGTGCGCTGACGGCATGGTAGTGGGATCGTTCCTTACACCGGTCAGTTGAACTTCAATGCTGACTTCTCATTCACAAATCAATGGCAAACTACGAACTTAAATTTGTCTATAGAATCAAAGAGGAGTTGGAGTTGATTGTAACGTCCTGCAAAATACGTCCAGCTATTTATTTTGGCGGAGCTCTTCGTTGCCCTTTGACCTTCCTATTTTAGTTATGTTGTCTCTGCTCCTGTGTCCTTATTTTCATCATCCTCCTCCTTATTCTTCTCCCCTTCTAACCATCTACTTCTTCATATTCAGACCCAGTTCCCATGACAAGCGGCATATTCTTGACATAATTTGACGGCCTTGACAAGCGGTGGGTGTTTGATGTTAGCCACAATGTTTTATATACCATTCGGCACCATACGGTTGATGTGGCCTGTGTTATGCGTCCACCTTTGCTTCCCTAAATGTTTATAGGTACCATTTCAGTCGACATGAATGTTTCATCTGAAGGAGTAAGAAGAAGAAGATGAATGATACTGATGATGATGAGAGGAGGTGAAGAAGAAGAAGAAGAAGAAGAAGAAGAAGAAGAAGAAGAAGAAGAAGAAGAAGAAGAAGAAGAAGAAGAAGAAGAAGAAGAAGAAGAAGAAAGAAGAAGAAGCAGAAGCAGACGAAGAAGAAAAACTCTTAATTAACTTTACACCTTATTTCTCGCGCCTCACCAAAGAGGCGTGTCGCATTAATTGGACACCAGTAATTTACTGGGGGAAAAAAACAACATGTGAAACATTTAAACATACACACAAACACACTCACCCACGCACACTAATCTTCCCAGAAACTCAAATCAGGGGAACGTAACTCCATCCCGAAATAAGCAAGCTCGTTTGTATAAGATTGCAGTTGGAAATAAAACCATGCGCAGCTAAACAATAGCAAAACCAATGCACTCGCCCACACTATGCAGTCAAGATTAGACACAACACCTACGCAGAACTGTACACATGAGCAGAAAAGAAGATATAACCTCCCAGATATTGTCCCGTTTTCGCAATGTAATCCACTAGCATCCTGAAAGGTTATCGCCCTTGGACTAATCCTGAAGCAGAGCTTAGGAGACGCTTCTAGCCTAAAATAGCCTAGTTTCATCCAAGATTGAGTCAACTATCTTGTCTGGATGTCGCAATAAAGTGGTGCGGTGTCATTGTTGTAAACACAGCTACAATTACAAAGTTTGCTTACTACTTTGTCTGTTGGGATGTTTTGGCAGATTAATTTAGGCTTTACAATATTTTACACGTCTGTTTTTTTTTTAAATTATTAATTCTAACTGTTCTAGATCTTTGCCGATAGATGTGTCAGTTCTGTGGTTGTTTATAGCCTGTATCGGATCTTTGGTCTCTTATTTATGTATAATATGTGCTGGATCTTTGATCTGTGTATGTGTTTATAGTGTGTGTTAGATCTATGATCTATGTATTTGTTTATAGTCTTTGATAGATCTATGATCTATGGTTATTTATATAGTATGTGATAGATCTATGATATATGTATATGTTTATAGTCTGTTCTAGATATTTGATCTATGTATATGTTTATAGTCTGTGTTAAATTTATGATCTATGAATATGTTTATAGTCTGTGTTCGATCATTGATTTATGCATGTGTTTATAGTCTGTGTTAGATCTATGTATATGTGTATAGCCTGTGTTAAATCTATGTATATGTTTATAGTCTGTGTTATATCTATGTATATGTGTATAGTCTGTCTTAGATCTATGATCTATGTATGCGTTTATAGTCTGTATTAGATCTGTGATCTATGTATATGTTTGATCCACGACTCTGGTGATCGAGTGAGATAGCGAAACATGACCGCCCTCGCTAACCGGCATGATGATGATGATGATGATGATGATGATGATGATGATGATGATTTCAATGTCCGAGATGGGATGTTGTTGATGAGACATCCTCTCGAGTGTTCAGATTGTATATAATGTTAGTATCAGTCTTCCTCTGTGTCCATTCAGCGGTCTAGTACACGTCACACTAGATGGCTTGAATTTCACGGAATTATGAAATAGAGAATATTATAGCACTGTTATGTTCTCAAGCACACGGCGTGTACGGCCATATGGGCCCGCCACAGAGACAGGGAGATGCGGGAAGGGAGAGGGCGACATAGATTCAACAAGAAGGTCAACCTAAGTTCAGTAACCAGGACAATTATCGATTAGTTAGTACACTGCGTGACCATAGCAACAAGTTTAATGCGTATACGACGATTATCGATTAGTTAGTACATGTGTGACCATAGCAACAAGCTGAAGGCGTCCATGGCATACATGATCGATTAGTTAGTACAGGTAAGACTGTAGCAACAAATAGAGTGCGACCTGGACACATATCGATTACTTAGTACACGCACAGCCACACCAACAAGTTGAATGCATTCATGACACACATCGATTACTTTGTACATGCTTGATCACAGCAACAATTTGAATGCGTCCAGGACACGCATCGATTAGTTTGTACATGCATAATAATTGCATGAAGTAGAATGAGTCCGTGTAAGACCATCAATTAGTTTGTACATGCAGGACCACAGCAACAAGTTGAATGCGCCCATAACACACATCGAATAATTTGTACAGACATGACTATAGCACCAAGTTGAATGCGTCTGTAACACTCATCGATTAGTTTGTGCATGCACGACCATAGAAACAAGTTGAAAGCGTCCATGACACACATCGATTAGTTTGTATATGCAGGACCATAGCAACAAGTTGAATGCGTCCATGAAAAGCATCGATTAGTTTGTGCATGCAGGACCATAGCAACAAGTTGAATGCGTCCATGAAAAGCATCGATTAGTTTGTGCATGCAGGACCATAGCAACAAGTTGAATGCGTCCACGAAACACATCGATCGACAACTGAAGCAGCTGAAACAAACGCAATCTCTGAATGTCTTCCTACAGGCAGAGATGAAGACACAACTGGCCGGAAATTACAGTCTCCGCTTGATTGGCAGGTCTAGCCATGCGTGTTGTCATCAGAGAGTTATGGGGTGACTCGGTAATGAGTTGAGATGTCGCCATAAACGGTGTCCTTGAATGTTTCCTCGACATAGCAAGGCAGAGGTCGGAGGTCATTGTATTGACTCTTGTATTATTATTTATTTATTTTATTTTATTTTGTTGTTTGCGTTCTCTGGAACTGAGCTCAAGCGTAATCCATACACGTGCTACTTACGACTTCTTCTGCACTAGACTGACTGTGTGTGGGTGGCTTAGCTCTGCTTGTCACCAGTGTCCCTCGCCATCAGGCGAACCCACTCTGATTTCTGAAGTACTTGTAATTTACGTCCTCAAGTCAACGACAAGAAGTCAACATTTTAGTCCGCCTGACTGGTGTAGGGGTAGATGTTATTATTATTATTATTATTATTATTATTATTATTATTATTATTATTATTATTATTGTGCAGGTGTCTAGTCTGGTTGATATACAGGCGATGTGGCTTTTGGGGCAGTGAGCGCGTTCACAATTCCCCGACACACCGACTCGAGGGTTCGATGTCTGCTGTAGACGGTTTGGAAGCAGAGGTCTTGTGGTAATTCATCTCTCTCTTTCTCTCCCTCCCTCTCTCTCTCTCTCTCTCTCTCTCTCTCTCATTCTGTCTCGAAGTCATCCTCTCCGCATCCTCCTTCTTCTTCTCTTCATCTCTCTCTCTCTCCATCTCTCTCATATTCTTGGTCTCTTTCTAAGTCTCATTCTCCTCACCATCTCTCTCTGTGTGTGTGTGTGTGTGTGTGTGTGTGTGTGTGTGTGTGCGCGTGTGTTTTTTTTTCTTTCTAAATCTCTCGCTCCGGTCCTCGGGTAGTGGACGACATTCCAAGTCTTGTCGACAAGGTCTAACGATTTGGAGGTCTCGTCAGCGCGCTGTGCACGTAATATTTGTATCCGCTGATGGAAATTGTAAATGTTAGACCGAACGAGCTGTTGTCTGGGCAGATTGTAGACAGACAGACAGACAGACAGAAAAGAAAGAAAGAAAGAAAGAAACGCAGAAAGAAAGAAACGCAGAAAGAAAGAAAGAAAGAAAGAAACGCAGAAAGAAAGAAACGCAGAAAGAAAGAAAGAAAGAAAGAAAGAAAGAAAGAAAGAAAGAAAGTCCCCTGCCTGTATGACGTTCACTAATGCTACTCACTTGGATTCGAACTCAGCAATCAACAGGGGATCTAGAATATTCTCTTTTGGTTCCCACGTGCTCTGTCTGGAATAAAACAAACATATAGAAACAATGACAAATATAAACATATAGAAACTATAATCAGTTATACACATATATAAACTAATACAATTATATACATACAGAAACGATGACAATTATACACATATACAAACTAATACAATTATATACATACAGAAACGATGACAATTATACACATATATAAACTAATACAATTATATTCATACAGAAACTAAGACAACAATGCACATACGGGAATTAAGACAATTTTCACAGGAGGGGAGAGACAGACGGATAGTCAGTTAGCTAGTTGCATATCCTTTATAGGAGGTTGCAGTCAACCCCAGTATTTTTGGTTGTGATTTCTTGGCATGTTTACGTTAGTAGTTTCCCATTGCTTTCTGAACGACCTGCACTCATACCATTGTATTACAACCAACGCAAGGCGGTCAGCTTAAACATCGCCAGCAGCTGTCTTTCGAACGTGGTACGCGGGATTACGAATTGCGTTCGTAACCACAGAGCCGTCAGATAGACAGACAAAATGATAACAGTTATCTATTTGTTACATCCCACCCCAGACAGACAGACAGACAGACAGACAGACAGACAGACAGAGATGTGAGAAAAACACATAGCAGAAAAAGGACAGACAGACAGACGGACGGACGGACGGACGGACGGACAGACAGACAGACAGACAGACAGACAGACAGACAGACAGACAGACAGACAGACAGACAGACAGACAGACAGACAGAGGTGTGAGAAAAACACATAGCAGAAAAAGGACAGACAGACAGACAGACAAGTAGGCAAGCAGACAGACAGACAGACAGACAGGCAGACAGACAGACAGAGGGGTGAGAAAAGCACATAGCAGAAGAGGGACAGACAGACAGACCAAACAGACAGACAGACAGACAGACAGACCAAACAAACAGACAGACCAGACAGACAGACAGACCAGACAGAGGGGTGAGAAAAGCTTATAGCAGAAGAGGGACAGACAGACAGACAAACAGACAGACAGACAGACAGACAGAGGGGTGAGAAAAACACATATCAGAAGAGGGAGAGACAGACAGAGTCATCGAGAGAAAGAGCGGGAAAGGGAGAATGAGAGTTAACAAACAATAAATAACTTCAAGAACATTTAAGGGCATCAAATTTACCATATATACTAGAAATATGTGGGTGTGTGTGGGTAGGCGGAGTGTCTGTGTAGGTAGGTAGTTGCGGGTAAGTGTGTGGGAAAGTTGAAATCGAGCCAAGATGTGAGATTAAAACCAAATAAATAAAACGGAGCAATACGGGTGAAAATCAATATACAATAGACAGGTTTGTGATGATAGTATCAGTAGAGTAGTCCCGTACACAAAGTCAGGCATGCGTATCATTCAAGTGAACAACCGCGGCGGTTTTATGAACAACTACACAAATCAATCAAGTTTATTGAAACTTTATTGGAAATTTTCCAAAACCGCCCAGTTCCGCGCCTCCCGGGGTGAGTGCACTCGTAATGCCACAAAGTATTCCTGGGTCACGTGAACAACATTGCCTGGTCACCGGGAACTGGCAATCTGTACCGATCACTGCGCAGTTTCTACTGACCTAGATCGCTGTTGCTCGCCCTAGTTAACACGGGAACCGAGTTTTAACCAGACCACGACCCTCTGAATCAAGCATTCACAGGCCTGCTACAAGGTAACAGAGCAGCCATAAGTCATCGAAGTAATCAGGTTAGTCGAGTGGCAAAAGCTCCGCCGCGGAGCAAGAAAACCAGAAGGTTTCAGATCATCAGAAGTGTTACCAACTCGCCGAATGTTCGGCCCTTTATACAGGTTAAAGGTTTTAGCTTAGAGGTTACGGTGACGCCTCAGACATAGAAGGTGCCAATTTAGATCCCTGCGTAGGAATGAAAAATTGTCCAAGAATCATCGGAACTTTATGATATCAACCAATCAATCAAGCAGGTGTCGCCTCCACAATGAAGGTTGGCTGCAGTGGATCCCCAACACTACCTCTCACCTTGATTGTACATTCTGTCAGTTTCTTCTTCCTTCGTTCGCTTGAAACTTGTCCATAACTGCAATGTTGTCTCTTGTATGAATTTAACTGTCTTTTTCAGTTCACTTAGCGGTCCATAGAGTTTATCTTCTACTGTTGTCTCTCTAGGCCAGAAGGATTGCCTAGATATGTTGTATTGTGGGCAGTCTTGGAGTTTACGCTCTGCTGTCTGCGACGCCAATCCACTTGTGCACATGGCTGTTTCACCAATCTTGAATGTTGTATTGTGGGCAGTCTTGGAGTATACGCTCTGCTGTCTGCGACGCCAATCCACTTGTGCACATGGCTGTTTCACCAATCTTGAATTTTGTATACATGTGGTTGCGTAATCTATTGCGTCCTGTTCTGAGGCGCAGAATAATGACTTGCTCTGGTCTGTCCATAACGTGGTAGTCGTCTTGAGCTGGTGTTGGTGGATTTCTGACTGATTTGATTGTCAGACAGGTGTTTGCCTATCTCATGATGTTATCTCTCGACTTGTTTCGGTGTCACCATCTTGCTCGCATGCCTTAAACATTATCCTCCAGTATGGTTTTTATAAGAGTGTAATGTTTTTTGATAAAAGTAGAGTTAGTTGACGGGGTCCCTCGCTCTCCCAGTGTGCCTCTCGTGTCTGACCGTGTTAATTCTGACTTCTGATAGCCAATAAATGCTGGCCTTGATTGCAGTATTCCGTAAAGGAGATGCGACTGAGTGTATATTCTGTGTGGGGCCTAATATAACAAGTTAGTTGCCTGTGCTTTACAGGACGCTGCAACTAACCCCAGTATTTACTGGATTCTTGTGATTTACTGGGCAATTTTACGTTCAGCAGTTTGCTATTGCTTTTTGAACGACCGATGCTACATATCTGCTATTTAATATTTACATAGACGGTGTACATAGACATGTACATATTTACAAAGAAGCAAGTCTTGACAGAACATATTCAGAAAATTCAGAAATCTTTACTCCAAATGAAACAACTGATTCTCGGGAAATAAATGAACTTCTTTTTGCACAATTCTGTTTTACAGCGATGAGGGCAGACTACAAAATCATATTAATAATCTGAATTCAACATGCAGCAGATACAATATGTGTATAAATACAGCCAAAACCGAAGTAATGCAAATTAGCTGATCGCCGGGCCCACTAAGTATACAGATAAATAACACACCTCTGAAACAAGTTAAAGAATTCAAATATCTTGGAAGTATGATCACAGAAGATGGCAGATTGGACAGAGAAATCGAAATCAGATGTCAAAAAGCTAGTGCACTTACATATCAACTATCACCCTTACTGAAACATCCAAATACTGAAACATCCATATATACCCATGCCCGCAAAACGACAAATAATAAACAGCATATTCACACCAACCCTATGCTATCAATCAAACTTGGATTTTATCCAAATCACACTTTCGCAAACTCAACACCTGGGAGATGAGATGCCCGAGGAGAGCTGCCAACTTAACAATCTGAGATCGAGTAAGAAATGCTATTATCAGACAGACAGTGGGATCAACACCTCGTGCCACATTTATTGAAAGACAGAAGATCAAGTGGTTTGGCTATGTCGTTAGAATGCAAAACCATCAGCTACCATCACTGGCCTTACATCAAAGATCATCTGCGACGAGACCAAGAGGACGTCCAAGAAGAAAATGGATTGACGACATAAAAAAAAAGTCGCTTACAAGTCGACAGGGTCGACTTTATTGCACCGGATTTTATTCCATATGGCTCGGTGCGGAAAGCGTCGCACAAAGCACAAACTCCGTAGCTCTAGCGACGACCCACAGGAGTCTCCGATAATTTTAACTCGTGAACCGAAGGACGCGGCCCGGAATCGAACCCACAACCTTCGGAGCCCGAGTTAAACGGCTTGACCACTTCGCCATGAAGATTCCCGACGACAACAAAGACAATGTACAATCACACGGAATGACACTATCCAGTGCCACCCACCACGCGCTGGAGCGGAAATTATTCCTCCCCACGACGCTTGACGGCAGAAGTGGAAGATGATGTTGATGATGATGATGATGATGATGATGATGATCATGATGATGATGATGATGATGATGATGATTCATTCATATAATCGAAATCAACGCAAAGCGACCTGCTTCCTAACAGCCTTCAGCTGATTTAATATCCTTGACTCCCTATGTCGGGGAATTGTGAAACTGCGTTTCACTAACCCCTGCCCCACAGACGCTGACGAGGCCTTATACGCATATAAGAAAAGATGGCTGACAACCGCAAGCTTAAGAAATTACTCCATCTGCGCCCGCACTCGTTGCTTAGTGCAGGAAAGTAAGCCATCCTTGGACAACTGCGGTTCGCTGATGGGTAACCCTTGCTCGCAACCACATCTGGGTCGCTCTAACCGCAGACCGGCCCAGATCGAAGAGGTCCCTGACCGCAAAAGACCTTTGCGATTCATATTTTCGGTTCAAGGACGGCGAGCTTACGGCAAACGTAAACAGAAAGGGCAGGCTTGGTTGGTTCCGTTGGGGCTCATTTGATCTGTGCAGAGATGCCTCCATAAAGGTAGTCTCCGTGTCGAAGTGGGTACAATGCTGGCCTCGACCCCCGAAAGTTGTGGGTTTGATTCCGGATTATTTCGTACGGTTCAAAAGAGCAATTTTGTCAGAGACTATTATGAGATAAAAACCTGGTGCAATGAAGTCGATCCTCTTAGACTTGTAAACACATGTTTAAACCTCCGTAGATATCCTCGTCTGTGGTCTGGGGGCAGTGAATGCAGTTTCACAACCCCGACATAGCGGACTCGATGTCAGTCGCAGTCGATTTCGGAGCCATTTTTGTGGTATGAGCTTCGGCCGTTCAGAAGAAGGCTATGGCAAATTAGAGTTAAGAACCGACATGACAGCACTCCGGACATTGCCATGTGTGTCCCAGTTCTCATAAACAGGCGTCAGGATAAGAGCCGACATGACAGCACTCCGGACATTGCCATATGTGTCCCAGTTCTCATAAACAGGTGCCAGGATAAGAGCCAAGATGACAGCACTCCGGATATTGCCATATGTGTCCCAGCTCTCATAAACAGGCGCCAGGATAAGAGCCGACATTACAGCACTCCGGACATTGCCATGTGTGTCCCAGTTCTCATAAACAGGCGCCAGGATAAGAGCCGACATGACAGCACTCCGGACATTGCCATATGTGTCCCAGCTCTCATAAACAGGTGCCAGGATAAGAGCCGACATGACAGCACTCCGGACATTGCCATATGTGTCCCAGCTCTCATAAACAGGTGCCAGGATAAGAGCCGACATGACAGCACTCCGGACATTGCCATATGTGTCCCAGCTCTCATAAACATGTGCCAGGATAAGAGCCGACATGACAGCACTCCGGACATTGCCATATGTGTCCCAGCTCTCATAAACAGGTGCCAGGATAAGAGCCGACATGACAGCACTCCGGACTTTGCCATGTGTGTCCCAGTTCTCATAAACAGGTGCCAGGATAAGAGCCGACATGACAGCACTCCGGACATTGCCATATGTGTCCCAGCTCTCATAAACAGGTGCCAGGATAAGAGCCGACATGACAGCACTCCGGACATTGCCATGTGTGTCCCAGTTCTCATAAACAGGTGCCAGGATAAGAGCCGACATGACAGCACTCCGGACATTGCCATATGTGTCCCAGCTCTCATAAACAGGTGCCAGGATAAGAGCCGACATGACAGCACTCCGGACATTGCCATATGTGTCCCAGTTCTCATAAACAGGCGCCAGGATAAGAGCCGACATGACAGCACTCCGGACATATATGTGTCCCAGCTCTCATAAACAGGTGCCAGGATAAGAGCCGACATGACAGCACTCCGGACATTGCCATATGTGTCCCAGCTCTCATAAACAGGTGCCAGGATAAGAGCCGACATGACAGCACTCCGGACATTGCCATATGTGTCCCAGCTCTCATAAACAGGCGCCAGGGTAAGAGCCGACCTGACAGCACTCCGGACATATATGTGTCCCAGCTCTCATAAACAGGTGCCAGGATAAGAGCCGACATGACAGCACTCCGGACATTGCCATATGTGTCCCAGCTCTCATAAACAGGCGCCAGGGTAAGAGCCGACCTGACAGCACTCCGGACATTGCCATATGTGTCCCAGCTCTCATAAACAGGCGCCAGGATAAGAGCCGACATGACAGCACTCCGGACATATATGTGTCCCAGCTCTCATAAACAGGTGCCAGGATAAGAGCCGACATGACAGCACTCCGGACATTGCCATATGTGTCCCAGCTCTCATAAACAGGCGCCAGGGTAAGAGCCGACCTGACAGCACTCCGGACATTGCCATATGTGTCCCAGCTCTCATAAACAGGCGCCAGGAGAAGAGCCGACCTGACAGCACTCCGGACCTTGCCATATGTGTCCCAGTTCTCATGAACAGGCGCCAGGACCGTGCGGTAGACTATCTCAGTGCGATGCAAGTATTCGAAATACCGCCCCTTAAAAGTTGTTTATTGCTAACTTTACGAAATGCCGACCCTTAAATGTTTTTGTTTTACTTTTCGAAATGCCGCCCCTTAAAGATTGTTAATTATTGAGTGGTTCATTCAAATTGCGAAGTGGTCAAGACGTCTGACTCAGGCTCCGAATATTGTGGGTTCGATTCCGAGCCGCGTCCTTCGGTTCCTGAGTGCATGTTTTCGGAGGCTCCTGCGGGTCATCGCTGAAGCTACGGAGTTCGTGCTTTGGGCGACGCTTTCGGCAGTTCGCTGCGGAAAGAGACTGGCCAATTGGAATAAAACCCGGTGCAATGAAGTCGACCTTGTCGACTTTTAATCGACTTTTTTTTTAAAGCGGCTGCATTATTCAATACAACTATATAGAGGAATATCATGGATAAGAAAACAGTAACAATAGATATATAAACAACAACAACAACAGGTAACAATATAGATATAAAACAACAACAAAAACAGGTAACACCCAAATGTGAAATACAGATTGAAGGGAACATTCTTCACCAAGTGAATAGTTGTCAATATCTAGGCATATGTATAACATCAGATGGAAGATGCACAAGAGAGATTAAGAGCAGAATAGGGCAAGCAAAGGCTGCATTTTAGGAAATGAAGAACATCCTATGCAATAAGTCAATATAATTGATGTATTGTGTCAGGTCTTAGTCAGATATGACTGAGCTACCGTATAACAGTAGACGGTATTATCTGCTTTCTGTTAGCGCCGAACGTTGGGCGGCGCTTACCAAACCCGACACTCTACATTGTGCCAACGGCTTCGGGCGGAAGAGCGCAATTGGGAGGGTACAAGCCTTACACTGATGCGAGGAAATGCAACCTAAAGACAAAGTGTCATGGCAGGGCAGACCAGGCCCTAAGCCTTGGTTGGCGGCTGGTCTAGGATCGAAGCTCCGACAGGCGGACAATTAAAGCATTGCTTTGCTGGTCCGGCAGCTTCTGCAGCTTGTCTTGTTCCAGATGTAGAGGTGTTACCTTTCCTCTGGAGTGAACTAGGCAGGCCGAGAGCGGGATCATGCTGCATGGGCAACACATGATCTCTATATTTTAGCCCAGGCTTTGTGCTATGGAGAGGCAATAACTCCATCCCTTACAAACTATCGCCTGTCAAGACGGCAAGGTGCCAATGACAATGAATTGATTGTAAGAAAGAGATTGGTGAGGTGCTATAGAGAACATGTTTTGTTGTATGGCTGTGAATCATGGAATGTAAATGAACAAAATAGAAAGAGATTGGAAGCAACAGAGATGTGGTTCCTGAGATGAATGTTGCGAATTATTTGGACTGCCAAAGCAACTAACAATGATTGCCTGAAAGAGTCTAATGAAACTAGAACATTATATACAACAATAAGAAAGAGACAAACATCATTTCTTAGTCATGTGAAGAGAAGAGAGGTATTGGAGAACATCGAGACAACTGGAAAGATCGAGGAGAAGAGAGGCATTGGAGAATATCGTGAGAACTGGAAAAATTAGTGGGAAAGGAGTTCCAAGCACTTTCCTGTTATGGGTCTGCAGTGCGATAGGATCAACACATTTTGTAGGCATAGATGCACGGAGGAACAGGTGGCCAATCTTTCCTTCCACTAGCAGGCGACGAGCATAGGAGGCAAACCCTTATCCGATCGTGCTAATGATATCAGCGCAGCTCCTTATCAAGTTCGTAACGTTGCCGCTAAAATGGAACTTAGCGCACAGAAATATGGGGAGAATGGTAGAATGTGTCTGTTTATTGAGACAAGCACACATACAGAAGTCTTAGACAAACGGGGACAAACTGGGGATAAACTGGGGATAAAATGGGACAAATTCGGGATAAACTGGGACAAACTAGATGAAATGATAATTGAAAGAAGAAATAAAAGAGAAGAAAGTCAAACAAACCACCGAAGATCCTCATATCAATATTGCCACGCGTGCAAATTTCACCCCCCCCCCCCCCTTTCCTTCTCCCTCTTACCCTATTAAACATCAAAACGAAATCCTTTACCCTAATTACAAGCTACAACACTAAATCTCCGCAAAATCAATTGGTGCAACTTAACAATTATGCACATACAGATTTTGAAAAACTGAAAATCCAATCCATTTCTAGAAATCTTGAAGCAAAACAAGTTCCAGTGGCATTAACCCTACGCCTGACAATCCCTTTCTGATTGAGGATATTCCAGACGAGGCCGATTCGGTCACAGGAATATTAATCTGAAGCTGGGATTGGTCATAATTATAACTTCTATTTTGAGGTCGTACAGTATAGAGCAGAGGTTCCCAAACCACGGCCCGCGGGCCACTTGCGGCCCACTAGCTGTCAGAAAGTGGCACGCGAGGCCTCATTATTTAATATAATATATTTTCATAAATCCATTCGTATTTCCTTTCCCAAGCTCTTTCAATTACAGCATAACCTTCAGCACGAAGTAATTGATTTGAAGTGCAATTCTGCACTGAGATATAACTTTCTGGAGCTGCCTGCTTCACATTCAGCTGATTATATGATTTCATTCTGACGATTATTGCCTGTCGAACAATTTGAACACTTGCGTTCATTCGCCCAGAGATACATTTGTCGTTTTGGTTCGACTTACAGATGCGAGCAGTCGTTTCCCGCAGAGACCGTTATTTAAAAAAAAAAAAAAAAAAAAAAACAATGTTCCAGACTCACCGACAGTAACCTAGCTGCGCTTATGACTTTGAGCACGACAGATTTGTGCCCAGACATGGATAAACTGGCATCTGATCTTAAGAAACTGGTTATGAATAACAGTTACAATTGTAAATTAATTATATTAATAACGATTTTCGAAAGTATTTTAAAATTTATTGTTAAATGAACTTTTGATTATAAACCAAAAAATAACCGCAGTGTAGTACTGATACTGACGGCCTTTAAAGTTTTAGAAATTTGTTGACCAAAGTTAAGAATGATATTGCACGACTTTTATAATTTTATAACGTTGTGGCTCGCTAAACTACCGAAAATAGTAGATATGGCCCTCCACTTTAAAAGCTTGGGAACCACTGGCATAGAGGTATTGGAGTAAAGCGGGGACAAGACCCAGCTTAGATATTGGGAACTGTATGTACGCTATTTCTAGCGCTGGATGTTGTCACGTTTTTACAACCAGACGTGGGTCAAGAAAGGTCTGACTCCAGCAAGGTCGTACACATAAAACAACCAGAGATCGGCGTGACCGAATGGATGAGAGCGACGTTCTTAAACATGCAGTGTGCTAATGCCGGGTTAGCGGGTTCAACCCCTACACCGGACAGCTGCACTGAATTGTTGACTTCTCGTCAATTGCAAGTACCTCTGAAGTCGGAGTGGGTTCGTCTGATGGTGAGGGACATTTGTAAAAATGAAAGCTAAACCACACGCAAATATCAGTCCAATGCACCAGAACGTAGTAGCACTTATATGGACTACACTTCAGTTCAAAGAGAGCACACAGAGAAGAAGAAGAAAACTTTTCTGCCAATGATGAACCTGATTTCTGCCCCCTTTCTTCCCATTTCATTTGTTGTTCTTCATTCGCCGGTTTTGAACTCGACGTAGTCCACATATGTGCTACTTCTACTACGATTCCACAATCAACTCCTCATGGGAACAGTGAGCAGAAATAGTTCGGGGGGACAGAGAGATGATTCCACAACCAACTCCTTATAGGAACAGTGAGCAGAAATAGTTCGGGGGGGGGGGGGGGGGACAGAGAGATGATTCCACAACCAACTCCTTATGGGAACAGTGAGCAGAAATACTTCGGGGGGAAAGAGAGATGATTCCACAATCAACTCCTTATGGGTATAGTGAGCAGAAATAGTTCGGGGGGAAAGAGAGATGATTCCACAATCAACTCCTTATGGGAACAGTGAGCAGAAATAGTTCGGGAGGAAAGAGAGATGATTCCACAATCAACTCCTTATGGGAACAGTGAGCAGAAATAGTTCGGGAGGAAAGAGAGATGATTCCACAATCAACTCCTTATGGGAACAGTGAGCAGAAATCGTTTGGGATGATTGCTACTTCGGATGACAGAGCACTCGTGGGAATGCCCAATGTGTAGTGACGTCATTCGAGGTATCACAACACAAGACGGACCAACGAAAAAGGCAACAGAAAATCCAGGTAGAGGAATTCTACTAATCTAAAACTATGGAATGATGAAAAAGTCAATGGTAACTAGAAAATTCTCAAGTAACTTCAGGGCAGACAGTTTTAAAAACTGCAGCAGGGGTATTGTTGACAAAGAAAAATTAAAAAGAACATACAACTCTCTTCACGGATGCGAAGTCAGTTGTCTCAATAGTGAAGTGCAGAAACAGCGCAGAATTGGTTACCTAAAAGCAGCACTTCGCGGACTTTCACTCCATGGACTATCAGAAACAGTGCGGAAGTGGCAGACCTAAGAGCAACAGCACTCCATGAACAATGTCAGGAATATAAAGGGATTGTAGTACATGGACTCCGGATTCATTGCATCATGTCTGGGGATGAGGAGGCTAACCATGTGGCAAAGAAAGGTGGACGACTAGCTCAGCCTGACATAGTCTATATAATGCGGGTCAGAGGTTTAGGCCGACCATCCCTCAAGTTGACGTCACAGACACAAACGCTTACTTAACCAATCCGAGAAAGGACTCACTCGTAAGAGAGCACAAGACAAGAATCAGGGCGAATAAACCCACAAAAGCCACGGACCTCAACAATAACCACAGCTGAAGAGGCAGGCTGAACGAGGCCGAATTTGGAATTTTTGTTTTGAAAATTGGAATTGGAATTATCAGAAGCATCTATACAGCCAAGTGGGGAAAGTGGAGCACCAACGCCACCAGAAAGAAGCTGGGTGTTACCAACTTGACTGAAGTGGACAAGTAACAATCTGAGGACTGGGTATAAATGGGTATAAAAGTTAGTTGCATATCCTTTACAGGACGTTGCTGCAGTCAATACCAGCATTGTTTGCTGTTATGATTTCTTGGCAAGTTTACGTTCAGTAGTTTGCCATTGCTTTCTGAACGACCAGCACCCATATCAATTCCTAAAAATCCAACACAACGCGGCCTGCTGCCACAATGCGCGCAGCTGTGTTTCATACGCGTGTATGTGGGATCACGAACCGCGTCCGTTTAGCCTTGGCCACGGAGCGAGCATAAATGGATACAACCGATTGAAATACCACTTGTTCAATACTCTCTCTATTTCTCTCTTTCTCCCTCTCTTTTGCACTCTCTGACTCTCCGATTTATTCTCTCTCTCACACTCTCTCTCTCTCTCTCTCTCTCTCTCTCTCTCTCTCTCTCTCTCTCTTCCACACGTTCACTCTCTGTGACTCTAATTTATTCTCTCTCACTCTCTTGTTTGCACTTTCACTCTCTCTCTTTCTCTGACTCTCGCATTTATATCACCCGGTCTTTATCTTTCTCTTTCTCCCACATTTTCACTCTCTCCGACTCTCTCATTTATTCTCTCTGCCTCATTCTCTTGCTCACACTCTCTCTATCTGACTCTCCCATTTATTCTCTCTCTCTCTTTCTCTTTCTCTCTCTCTCTCTCTCTCTCTCTCTCAAACTTTCACTCTGACTTTCTTATTTATTCTCTCTCTACAAGGACTACGATGAGAAATGGAATGCAATGGAAGAGACAGAGAGAAAGATAGATAGATAGAGACAGAGAGAGAGAGGAGAAAGAGAGAGAGGAGAAGGAGAGAGTGGTCAGGTAAAACTACCTTCACTTACTCAATACAGACAATACAGACAATACAGACAATACAGACAATACAGACAATACAGACAATACAGACAGGCAGACAATACAGACAATACAGACAGGCAGACAATACAGACAATACAGACAATACAGACAATACAGACAGGCATCGTAGTAAAATAGAGTGAGAGAGACACAGAGAGAGTGATAGAGGGAATCAGAGAGACAAAATGGGAGAATAAGAGACTATAAGAGAGAGAGAGAGAGAGAGAGAGAGAGAGAGAGAGAGAGAGAGAGACAGACAGACAGACAGATAAAGAGAGTGATAGAATGAGAGATTCAATGGAAGAATGAAAGAGAGAGATAGTAAGAGTGAAAGTCTGGATAGTGTGAGTGTCGTGTCCCAGGCCCTCAATTAAGGCGCCTGTGTTTAGTTTGTTCATATAGTTGTGTCACAGTGTTATTTTTGTGTGATTGATTGATTGATTGTTTGTTTGATTGATTGATTGATTGATTGATTGATCTAGGAACCGACATCACAGCATTCGGGGTATTCCCATGGGCGCTCCGTACCCATCCTCAGCAGCCAGCGAAGAGTTCTAACACGAGTAGTACCAGTAGCAATTTGATTATATGTCCGTCTCGCCCTTCCTCTGAGCGTCGAGCGTCGGCCAGATCCCCTCGTCACTCCTCGCTGTCGCATTCTTGCCAGACTATGGTGATCCATTTGCTCCTCCGAGGTGTACACGTGCTCCCACAAGGCCGCAACCACGTCTGCCTTGTCATGCATCAATACTCCACCAAGTTTTGCAGAGCTAGCCAATCTGTCCGCCTGTTCATTCCCCAGCACACCGGCATGCCCCGGAGAAAAGATCCAGGTGATGCTTGCCACCCGTGACCTCCGAAGCGAAGCAAGCCACTCTGCACGAAGCATGCCTGTTTTCACCTTCCTCAGCATGCTTTCTGTTATTTTTATTGTGCTGACTTAACCTTTCTAGCAGCAACGTCCAGTCTGCCACTTGTGGCTGTCTTCCTGTAAAGCTGACCCTCGGTTTTGCGACTCGTCTTATTTCGTTTTCATCAATTTAACCATTGATTTTCATCGCTATTTTTTTTTTTTTTTCGATTTGTTCACTGTTTCTTCGAATGATGTCTAAAGACAAATGAACCGAAATGAACTTTCCTCCGCTAAATACTGTCGGTAATAACCTTGTCCAAACAATAACCCAGCGTTTGATGAACTGAGTGTGTTGATGGCCTCGCGTATCTCCGCCACATTGTGTCAATGTTTAGGGGGATTTGTGGGCTAGAACAAACATTGCTAGTTGCATGTATGCTGGTGTGGTTGAGAAGTGAGGATGGTGAGGGGGTGGGGGGTTCTTTGTTGAGGGTTTCTTAATGTCACGTAGCCAGCCTTGAACAGGTTGTGATTGGGTCAGAGAGAGAGAGAGAGAGAGAGAGAGAGAGAGAGAGACAGACAGAGAGAGAGACAGAGACAAACATACAGACAGACAGACAGACAGACAGACAGAGAGATGAGTCAGAAAATGTGAGAGGCGTGACTGAATAGATGAGAGACAGTCAGTGAAGCAGAGTGAGAGAATAGTGTGTGACAGAGAGTGGGCGAAAAAAGTGCGTGAATGAGTGAGGGAGTGAAAACGTGAGGGAAAGTGAAAGAGAGAGAGAGAGGGGGAGGGGGAGGGAGGGGAGTGAAAAAGTGAGGGAATTAGTAGGAGACACTGGAAGAGCAAGAGAGTGAGTGAGAGTGAAAGAGTGAATGAACAAGCGAGAGAGAGAATGGCAGAGTGAGAGCGAGTGAATGAGCAAGTGATAGTGAAAGAGAGACGGGGTATATGAGAGGCACTGAGGGCGTTAAAGAGGGAGGGCGGAGAAATAGAGAGACAGAGATCATAAGAGAGGGAGATTATGAAAGCGTGACAGTGAAAGGGAAGATGAAAGAGAACGGCAAAGAGGGAGGAGAGAGAACTAGTGAGAGCGTGTGAGTGAAAGAAAGCGAGTGAGACATACAGAGACAGTGAAAAAAGTGAGAGAGTACACTAGAGAATGAGAGAGCACGAGGTAGGGGGGGGGGGGTGTAGGGTAGGGCATGAGAGAAATCGTTAGAGATAGGATTTCAGAGAGAGAGAGAGAGAGGGAGAGAGAGAGAGGGAGAGAGAGAGAGGGAGAGAGAGGTGGGGGTGGGACGAGGGGCGAGGGGAGGTTCAGGCATACGTTAACGATTCATGTCAATTCAGGTCTGGCCGACATGTGCGCGACATGATGGGACTGGTTCGGTTCCCCGGACCTTTCTTGCCATACCCAGCTAGGTCTCTGACGCAGAAGTTCGAGAACTGCCTGTGCACGTTGCAGGCAACAGGTGTAAACACCTCCCTAAATGGGTGGTAGGCACGCGCTGTGTCCCGGGCTAGCGTTAGTACTGACCCAGATATCTAGATATACGTCTGTGCTTGTATTCATGCAAAACTGACCCATTCTACTTCGTGATTCTCTTGATCGCGCAATAGCCTATTAATATTCGACACACTAATTTTTGATTTAAAAAAATTAAAGTTTTATCTTTATTATCTAAGTTTATTCCATTTATATATGTGTGTGCTGTCCCTGAAGAAGATCACTAAGATGGAAACGTCCGATTCGTTGAGTTGTGGTTTAACTTACTTGTATATGTTTACTTAACGATAATTTATTATTATTATTATTATTATTATTATTATTATTATTATTATTATTATTATTATTATTAGTAGTAGTAGTAGTAGTAGTAGTAGTAGTAGTAGTAGTAGTAGTATTTTCCCCATTGTAATTTCCGTTAACCGATTTTAAATTGGTCGTTTAGTTATGCACACTGTTTTTTGTCTGTGTTTCCGATCTCGTTCTTTCTCGCGGTAGTCACACATATCTAGCTGGTTTAATTTCATATTGCTACACATATCTAACTGTTATCACCTCATATTGTCATACACTGCTGCAGCTGTTGGTTTTCATGATCTTACATCATCATCCTCATCCTTGCCGGCTGGCGTTGCTGATCATGCCCCTCCACAAATTGCGATCTCCAACGGCATGGACCAATTCGCGTGTTGCCTCATTTCCGTGCCATGACACAAGACTGTCAAGAATTTTCTCACGCTTTCTTCCTCTATCTCTCTTTCCACAAATCTTTCCGGTTGTCACAACGTATTTCCGTTGTTTTCTCATAATGTGACCAAACATGATGACTGCTTCTTTCCGATATTTGTGATAAGCTGTCTTTGCGACTTAGCTTCCCTCACAATGTCCAGATTGCTCATTTTGGCTGTCCAATTAATTTTCAGCACTCTTTGTTGACCGCAATATCCTGAAACAGGATGGAAACGCGGGAAAAAAAAAAAAAAAAACTCTTTAATAAAACCACAAGGTTTCCAGGGATGTGTTCGCCTGTTTACAAATTGTCCGTGATTCGCAGCCGTATGTCAAACTTAAAATTGGTTCTATGTAACATACAGGAACTCTTTTTCTAACTTTCAGTGACGAGAACTTATTGCACAAATGTTATTTATTTGACAGAATACAGCTTTTGCTTGTCCTATTCTGTTCTTTATCTCAGTGATGCATCTTCCATCTAATGTTATCCATGTGCCTAGATATCTGCATTTCTGCACTTGCCCCAAAATAACGTCCTGTACTTTAATTGCATACTTAGGCACATTCTGTTTCTATTGCGTGTGTGTGTGTGTGTGTGTGTGTGTGTGTGTATGTGTGTGTGTGTGTGTGTGTGTGTGTGTGTGTGTGCGTGCGTGCGTGCGTCTCTCTCTCTCTCCCTCTCTCCCTCTCTCTCTCTCTCTCTCTCTCTCTCTCTCTCTCTCTCTTTTCCCTTTTCTCTCTTTCCCCCTCTTTTCCCCTTTTCCCTCCCTTTTCTCTCCTCCCTCTCCCCCCTCTCTCTCTTCCCCCCTCTTCCCCCCTCTCTTCCCCCCTCCTCTTCCCCCCTCTCCCCCCTCTCTCTCCCCTCTCTCTCTTTTCCCCTCTCGCCCCCCCTCTCCCTCTTTTCTCCCCCTCCCCCCTTTCTCTCTTTTCCCTCCTCCCCCTCCCCCTCCCCTCCCCTCCCCCCTCTCTCTCTCCCCCTCCCCCCCTTCTCTCTCCCCTTTTCTCCCCCCTCCCCCCCTCTCTTTCCCCTCTCCCCCTCCCCCCTCCCCTCTCTTCCTCTCTTCTCTCTTTTTCTCTCTCCCCCCTCCTCTCTCCCCCCCCCCTCTCTCCTCCCCTCTTTTTCCTCTCCTCTCCCCCCTCTCTCCTCTCCCCCTCTCTCTCTCCCTCTCTCCCTCCCCTCTCCCCTCCCCCTCTTCTCCCTTCCTCCCTTTCCCTCCCCCTCCTTTTTCCCTTTCCCCCTCTCTTTTTCCCCCTCCCCCTCCCCCCTCTTCCCCCTCTTCCCTCTCTCTCTCCCCCTCTCTCTCTTTCCCCCTTCTCCCCTCCTCTCTCCCCTCCCTCCCTCCGCTCTCTCCTCCCCTCTCTCTCTCCCTCTCTCTCTCTCCCCCTCCTCCTCCCCTCTCTCTCCCCTCTCTGCTCTCCTCCCCTCCTCTTCCCCCCTCCCTCTTCTCTCTCCCTCTCTCCCCCTCTCCCTCTCTCTCTTTTCCCCCCCCTCCCCCTTTTCTTTTCCCCCTCTTCTCTCCCTCCCTCTTTCCCTCCCCTCCTCTCTCCCCCCTCCCTCTCTCTCTTCCCTCTTCCCCTCCCCTCTCTCCCCCTCTCCCCTCTCATCCCTTCTCTCTCTCCTCCCCCTCTCTCTCTTTCCCCTTTTCTCTCCCCCCCCTCCTCTCTCCCTCTCTCCCTCTCTTTTCCTCTCCCCCTCTCCCCTCTCCCTTTTCTCCCCCCTTTTCTCCTCCCTCTCTCTCTCCCCCTCCCTTCTCTCCCTCTCTCCTTTTCTCCCCTTCCCCCCCTCTCTCTCCCCCTCTCCTCTCCCTTCTCCCTCTCTCCTCCCCCCTCTCTCTCTCCTTTCCCCTCCCCTCTCCCTCTCTCTCTCCCCTCTCCCCCTCTCCCTCTCTCTCTCCCCCCTCCCTCTCTCCTCCCTCTCCTCCCTCCCCCCTCCCTCTTTTCTCTCTCTCTCCCCTCTCTCTCTCCCCTCTCCCCCTCCTCTCCCCTCCTCTTTTCCCTTTTTCCCCCCCCTCCCCTCCCCCCCCTCCTTTTCCCCTCTCCCCCTCCCCTCTCTCTCTCCTCTCCCTCTCCCCCTCTCTTCCCTCTCCCCTCCTCTCTCTCCCTCCCCTCTCTCCCTCCTTTTTCTCTTTTCTCTTTTTTCCCCCCCCCTTCCCCTCTCTCCCTCCCCTCCCCCTCTCTCTTCCCCCCCTCTCTCTCTCCCTCTCTCCCTCCTCCTCCCTCTCTCTCTCCCCTCTCCCTCTCTCTTTTTTCCCTCTCTCCTCTCTCTCCCTCTTTTTTTTCTCCCCCTCTCTCTTCCTTCTCTCTCCCCTCCCCCCCCCCCTCTCTCTCCCTTTTCTCTCTCTCTCCCCTCTCTCTCTCCCCCTTCCCCCCCTCTCTCTCCCCTCTCTCCCCTCTCCTTTTCCCCTCTCTTCCCCCCTCTCCTCTCTCTCTCTCTCCTCTCTCTCTCCCTCCTCTCTTTTTCCCCTCTTTTTCCCTCCCCCTCCCTTTTTCCCCCTCCCCCTCCCCCCTCTCCCCTCCCCTTCCTTTCCCCCCCCTCTTTTTCTCTTCTCTCTTCCCTCTCTCTCCCCCCCTCTCTCCTCTCCCCTCTCTCTCCCTCTCCCTCTCTCTCTCTCTTTCCCTCTCTCTCTCTCTCCCCCTTCCCCTCTCTCTCTCCCTTTTCTCCCCCTCTCTCTCCCCTCCCTCCCTCTCTCTCGTCCCCTCTCTCTCCTTTCCCCCCCTCCTCTCTCCCTCTCTCTCTTTTCCTTTTCCCCTCTCTCTCCCTCTCTCTCCCCCTCTCCTCCCCTCCTTTCCCCCCCTCTCTCCTCCCCCTCTTTTCTCTTTTCCCCCCCTCCCCCCCCCCTCTCCTCTCTCCCCCCTTCTCTCTCCCTCTCCCCCCCCTCTCTTTTCCCTCCTCCCCTCTCCCCTCCCCTCTTTTTCTCCCTCCCCTCTCTCCCTCCCCCCCTCTCTTTTCCCCTCTCCCCTCCCTCCCCTCTCTCCCTCTCTTCTCTCTCTCCTCTCTCTCTCTCCCTCTCCCTCTTTTCCCCCTTTTCTCCCCTCCCCCTCCCTCTCTCTCCCTCTCCTCTCCCCTCTCTCCCCTCTCTCTCTCTCTCTTTTCCCCTCTCTCTCCCTCTCTCTCTCTCTCCCTCTCTCTCCCCTCTCTCTCCCTCCCCCCTCTCTCTCTCTTTTCTCTCTCTCCCTTTTCTCTCTCCCTTCCCCCCCCTTTTTCTCTCTCCCTCTCCCCTCTCCCCCTCCCCCTCCCCTCTCTCTCTCCCCTCTCTCTCTCTCTCCCCCCTCTCCCCTCTCCCTCTTTTCCCCCTCTTTTCCCAAACCCCTCTATCTTTCTCCCACTGATTTTCTTTCTTCTCCCCCCTCTTTTCGTCTCCTCTTAATTTTTCCTTTCCCACCCAACCCCTTTTCCCCCCCTTTTTCTTTTCTCCTTTTTCCCCTTCCAAAAAACCCCCCCTTTTTCCCCCTTTTCTCCCCTTCTTTATTCACTTTTTCTCCAATTTTTTCTTTTCCCCCCTTTTCTCTTATTTGCTCTTAATAATTTGCAGGTCCCTGTCATCAATTTTCAGTTGCGTTAGTCGTTGTATGATTTCCTAATTTTTTACATTGTCAAATGCTTTTGTGTAGTCTATGAAGTATACGTACAGATCTGTTTTTACTTCTATAGCATTTCGATATGATATGTATCTTAAAAACATGATGAAGATAAGTGGGACACACACCTACACACAAATACATAACGTATTGTGACGCGGGAGACACGGCGTTTTGTGACAAGTGGGACATATTATATCCTGGCAAGTGGGACGCATAGTATTTCCGCGACAAGTGGGGCATACATACCATATCCTGGCAAGTGGGGCGCATACCGTGTTTTGTGACAACTGTGACACGCACAATGTGTTATGACAAGTGGGACATATGCAGTGTACTATGACGAGTGGGACACACACAATGTAATATGACAAGTGGAACACACACAATGTATTATGACGAGTGGGAAACACGCAATATATTACGACGAGTGGGACACAATGTATCCTAAATGGACACATACGGACGGACGGACAAACGAACGAACGAACGAACAATCTTTATTTTCAAATGGTTAAGAATTGGGCACGCAGGCCCGTCTGACAAAGCGAATCTCAGCTGGTGAACAATGCATCGTGGACAAGCACGTGCGTAAGTACGTGCGTAAATGTATGTGTGTGCTGTGCGTGTTTAATGCTAGTGCTGTCTGGGCAAATTTAATAGACTCATAAATAGACTCGCATGCTGTCTGTCTAAGAAACTTTCACAGACTTGATACATCTTACTTGTGTGCTGTGTGCTGTCTGTGTCGCAGCAATTTACACAAACTTGGTATGTCGGGTGTGGGTGCTGTCTGTCTAGGCAACTTTCACAGACTTGGTATGTCTCATGTGTGTGCTGTATGTTGTCTGTCAAGACAACTCTCACAAACTCGGTATGTCTAATGTGTGCTGTGCGTTGTCTGTCTAGACAACTTTCTAGTGTGAGCTGTGTGTTGTCTGTCTTCACAACTTTCACAGACTTGATTTATATCTAGTGTGAGCTGTGTGTTGTCTGTCTACACAACTTTCACAAAGGTGGTTTATGTCTAGTGTGTGCTGCGTGTTGTCTGTCTACACAACTTTCACAGACTTGGTATGTCTCATGTGTATGCTGTATGTTGTCTGTCTACACAACTTTCACAGACTTGGTTTATGTCTAGTGTGTGCTGTCTGTCTAGACAACTCTCACAAACGTGGTTTATGTCTAGTGTGTGCTGTATGTTGTCTGTCTAGACAACTCTCACAAACGTGGTTTATGTCTAGTGTGTGCTGTATGTTGTCTGTCTTGACAACTCTCACAAACTTGGTATATTTAGTGTGTGCTGTACGTTGTCTGTCTACACAACTTTCACAGACTTGGTTTATGTCTAGTGTGTGCTGTATGTTGTCTGTCTTGACAACTCTCACAAACTTGGTATATTTAGTGTGTGCTGTATGTTGTCTGTCTTGACAACTCTCACAAACTTGGTATATTTAGTGTGTGCTGTATGTTGTCTGTCTTGACAACTCTCACAAACTTGGTATATTTAGTGTGTGCTATATGTTGTCTGTCTTGACAACTCTCACAAACTTGGTATATTTAGTGTGTGCTATATGTTGTCTGTCTTGACAACTCTCACAAACTTGGTATATTTAGTGTGTGCTGTATGTTGTCTGTCTTGACAACTCTCACAAACTTGGTATATTTAGTGTGTGCTGTATGTTGTCTGTCTTGACAACTCTCACAAACTTGGTATATTTAGTGTGTGCTGTATGTTGTCTGTCTTGACAACTCTCACAAACTTGGTATATTTAGTGTGTGCTATATGTTGTCTGTCTTGACAACTCTCACAAACTTGGTATATTTAGTGTGTGCTGTATGTTGTCTGTCTTGACAACTCTCACAAACTTGGTATATTTAGTGTGTGCTGTATGTTGTCTGTCTTGACAACTCTCACAAACGTGGTTTATGTCTAGTGTGTGCTGTATGTTGTCTGTCTTGACAACTCTCACAAACGTGGTTTAAGTCTAGTGTGTGCCATCTGCGCAACTCTCACAAACTCGGTAAGTCTGCCGTCTGTAGTGTGTGTCTGAAGTCACCTTGACCTCAACAGATAAATCACGTGTCAGAATAACCTTTCATCGCCAAGGCCATCAAGAGGCCAGGGAACGGGCTATGCTAAGAACGCCGCCACTGTCCTCCATGTTTAGCAACAACCTGCACACATAGGCATGTCTACAGAGACATTCAAATACCTGCTGCGTTTTAAGGCCCACTTTTGTGTACAGGTTGCTGAGATGATTGGCTAGATGATGGCTTCGAGGTGAAGGAGTCATTTTGTCCGTGTTACCTGGCGTTTAGGTACAGGTGTGTCAAAAGTTTAGCCGTGTGCCTTCGTGCGAGTCTGGTGCAGCCTGTCAACCTTGTTGTCCTAGCTAGGTATTGAAAGATGTGTCAAGCTTCAGGGGACACCTTATGTTTACTGATTGCGTCGCAAGCGACATATTATACTTTTCTCGGTTACTCTACAGGGGAGGCGTGAGATAGAATACGGTGCCCGCCTCAAACTTAGAAGTTTCCTTGTTCAAATTCCAGCACGGGCTGGCTTGATTACCAGATCGTTGCTCTGATCTCTCCAATGTGTTTATTTCAGATGTTTAATCTGGTCTGGGCTTCAAGACAGTGGGTGGAATTGTTGAGATCAGATGTCTAGCCTGGTCTTGGTGAGCTTCAAGACAGTGGGTGGAATTGTTGATATCATATGTCTAGCCTTGTCTGGGTGGGTTTCAAGACAGTTGAGTGGAATTGTTGAGATCAGATGTCTAGTCTTGCCTGGGTTTCAAGACAGTTGAGTGGAATTGTTGAGATAAGAAGTCTAGCCTTGTCTGGGTGGGCTTCAAGACAGTGGGTGGAACTGAGGAGAGCAAGCCTGACAAAAACATCAGCTTGCGGGTGTAAGAAGACATGAACAAGGAGAACAGCGGGCGAGCACATATATATAGGGCTGATGTACTGAATGTCCTCAGACAGGCAGGGCGATTATGCACATCAAATGATGACTGTTTTCTTCTTCTTCTTCTTCCTTCTTCTTCTTCTTCTTCTTCTTCTTCTTCTTCTTCTTCAATCAACTTTTGCAAAGCGTCTATTCCAGGATGGGTCACAGACAGGATAGTGCATAGCACCCATTGTAATGTGTAGATGTCCGCTGTCTAATCCCGTGCCATTTGGGCCAACATCTTCCGACTTCGATGGTTGAGGTGTCTTGTCTGGAAATCCTCGTCCCATTGGCAGATTACCTTCCCGGACTTGTGGACTCTGCCTGGCCACATTTTCTGTTGGGATGTGTTGCCATTGCCTTTGTTTTTACAGGAACTTCCACAAGGTAGTGGTGGTTTGGCATTCAGTGTGTCCTTCACGCAAATGGATTTCCTTCCAGGGTATTAGCTTCATGATTCATCAATCTTATTTGTGATGAGTGTAAATCTGCAACCGACACCAGACTGCGACGAGAGCAAGAAGTCAAAAGGGATTAAGTCAGATCAGGCCGCATGTGTGGAGCCAAACAAGGGGTGACGTCAGACCAGACCGCTATGTGTGGAGCAATACAAGGGTAGTCAACCATCGCAGAACTGGTGTCGTCGACCGCTACAAGCCGAGAGAGGGAGAGAGAGGAGAGAGGAGAGAGGAGTGAGGATACAGGAGGGAGAGAGAGGAGAGAAGAGACAGGAGACAGGAGAGAGAGGAGACAGGAGAGAGAGGTGAGGGGAGAGGAGAGAGAGGGAGAGAGAGGAGACAGGAGACAGAGAGGAGAGAGAGGAGAGAGAGAGGAGACAGAGAGGAGAGAGAGGAGACAGAGAGGAGAGAGAGGAGACAGAGAGGAGAGAGAGAAGAGAGGGGAGAGAGAGGGGAGAGAGAGGGGGAAAGAGAGGGGGAGAGAGAGGGGAGAGAGAGACATGAGAGAGAGAGGAGAGAAGATAGAGGAGAGGAGAGAGGGGAGAGGAGAGGAGAGGCAAGAGAGGAGAGGGAGAGGAGAGAGAGAAGAATGAGAGAGGAGAGAGAGCAGAGAGAGTTAAGAGAGAGGGAGAGAGAGGAGAGAGGAGGAGAAGAAAGAGAGAGGAGAGGAGATAGATGAGAGGAGGAGAGAGGGAGGGGACAGAGAGAGAAAGAGAGAGGAGAGAGAGAATAGGAGAGAGAGGGGAGAGAGGAGAGAGAAAGGAGAGGAGAGAGGAAGCAGAGGAGAGAGGAAGCAGAGGAGAGAGAGAGGAAATGAGAGGGGAGAGAGGAGAGACAGACAGAAGAGAGAGAGAGGGAGCAGATGCTGAGAAGGGATCCGAGCATTTATGGAATGAATAGTGTTGTGTGTGATATTCTTGCTGGCTGAATGTTACTCAGCTGTATTGTGTGTGATATTCTTGCTGGCTGAATGTTACTCTGCTGTGCTGTGTGTGATATTCTTGCTGGCTGAATGTTACTCTGCTGTGTTGTGTGTGATATTCTTGCTGGCTGAATGTTACTCAGCTGTATTGTGTGTGATATTCTTGCTGGCTGAATGTTACTCTGCTGTATTGTGTGTGATATTCTTGCTGGCTGAATGTTACTCTGCTGTATTGTGTGTGATATTCTTGCTGGCTGAATGTTACTCTGCTGTATTGTGTGTGATATTCTTGCTGTCTGAATGTCACTCTGCTGTATTGTGTGTGATATTCTTGCTGTCTGAATGTCACTCTGCTGTATTGTGTGTGATATTCTTGCTGGCTGAATGTCACTCTGCTGTATTGTGTGTGATATTCTTGCTGTCTGAATGTTACTCTGCTGTATTGTGTGTGATATTCTTGCTGTCTGAATGTCACTCTGCTGTATTGTGTGTGATATTCTTGCTGTCTGAATGTTACTCTGCTGTATTGTGTGTGATATTCTTGCTGGCTGAATGTTACTCTGCTGTATTGTGTGTGATATTCTTGCTGGCTGAATGTTACTCTGCTGTATTGTGTGTGATATTCTTGCTGGCTGAATGTTACTCTGCTGTATTGTGTGTGATATTCTTGCTGGCTGAATGTTACTCTGCTGTATTGTGTGTGATATTCTTGCTGGCTGAATGTTACTCTGCTGTATTGTGTGTGATATTCTTGCTGGCTGAATGTTACTCAGCTGTATTGTGTGTGATATTCTTGCTGGCTGAATGTTACTCTGCTGTATTGTGTGTGATATTCTTGCTGTCTGAATGTCACTGTGCTGCATTGTGTGTGATATTCTTGCTGGCTGAATGTTACTCTGCTGTGTTGTGTGTGATATTCTTGCTGTCTGAATGTTACTCTGCTGTGTTGTGTGTGATATTCTTGCTGTCTGAATGTTACTCAGCTGTATTGTGTGTGATATTCTTGCTGGCTGAATGTTACTCTTCTGTATTGTGTGTGATATTCTTGCTGTCTGAATGTTACTCAGCTGTATTGTGTGTGATGTTCTTGCTGGCTGAATGTTACTCTGCTGTATTGTGTGTGATATTCTTGCTGTCTGAATGTTACTCTGCTGTGTTGTGTGTGATATTCTTGCTGTCTGAATGTTACTCAGCTGTATTGTGTGTGATGTTCTTGCTGGCTGAATGTTACTCTTCTGTATTGTGTGTGATATTCTTGCTGTCTGAATGTTACTCAGCTGTATTGTGTGTGATGTTCTTGCTGGCTGAATGTTACTCTGCGGTATTGTGTGTGATATTCTTGCTGTCTGAATGTTACTCTGCTGTGTCGTGTGTACAGTATCCGGTGCCTGAAAGACATGTATCAGTGTCTCCACTAGAGAACTGCCTCGTCTCGCTTTCCATGTTTTTCGTGGATTCTTTAGATAACCCTCGCGAGCAGGGCACATGATGATGATGATGATGACAATGAACCCTCGCGAAAATTTAAAAAAAAACAACATGAAATTACACAGGAAGTCACAGACGGCAAATAAGTGCTGGGGTTGACTGCGACGTCCTGTCAAGGACATGCAACTGACTTTTAACTTTTGAAAAAGATAACTAGGTTGAATGATTGCACCAGCCTGGCGCAGGGCTGAACTTTGACACACCTGCACCAGAACTGCAGGTAACATGGTCACATGACTTCCTCACCTGGAAGCTTCCCGTCAGCCAGTCACCTCAGCTGTGTCACGTGTATACTTCTTCTATCCCAGTCACACAACCACACATTCGTATCGTTCTATACAGTTGACAGTCGCACAACTATGCATAACTTTTTATACAGTTGGCAGTGACACAACTATACATCACTTTTTCATCGCTTGTATAAAGTCGCAATCTGTCTCAAACTTTCTTTCGTCACCACTTCTATCTTTTGTATAAAGTCGCAATCTGTCTCTACTTTATTTCGTCATCACTTCCATCGCTTGTATAAAGTCGGCAGTCTGTCTCAAACTTTCTTTCGTCACCACTTCCATCGCTTGTATAAAGTCGCAACCTGTCTCTACTTTATTTCGTCACCACTTCTATCTTTTGTATAAAGTCGCAATCTGTCTCCAATTTATTTCGTCATCACTTCCATCGCTTGTATAAAGTCGGCAGTCTGTGTCAAACTTTCTTTCGTCACCACTTCTATCGCTTGTATAAAGTCGCAACCTGTCTCTACTTTTCGTCACCACTTCTATCTTTTGCATAAAGTCGCAATCTGTCTCAAACTTTCTTTCGTCACCACTTCTATCTTTTGTATAAAGTCGGCATTCTTTCTCAACTTTCTTTAGTCACCACACACTTGTTGCCTAGTCTTCTGTTTCTGTCCCCATGTACCTCCCCCCCCCCCCCCCCCAACATCCTTGGGAGGCAGGGCCTCGACGACAATCCCTCTTAACCTTAGCTATTCCACGCAGCTCTGCCCACGCCCTCCCCTATGATTCATTTCTAGTTTCCAGTGCTCCGTTCTACTCCTAACGCAAGCCTGAGTCCGGAGAAGCTCAGCTCAGTGCACGAACTCCGTAGCACCAGACAGGATCATGAAATACTTCGGGTAGATTTGTAACTCAAAATTTTACCAGGCTGCTCCGTTAGGCGTCTCTTTTTCGATTTCCAACTGCTAAGGGAATGTTTACGTGCGCAACAATACACACGAGCGTCCGATCTCACTACCCAGAGACCAAGGGGAAATTTTGTTATTAGAAGTCCACGTGAAAAAATTCCGGCGCTCACCGGGGCTTGAACCCGGGACCTCCAGCACTCGAGGCGGACATCATACCTCCAGATCACTAAGCCCCCTTTAAATCTTCCACAGATTTTCAATACCAACCGACATCACGTGAGCCGGGCATGGTGCTAAGTGACACAGTGTTAATTTCAAACTGACATAGTATCCAAACAATAAACACCTCCCATACACACCCCACACACGCACGCATCCCCCCACACACACCCACATACACACCCCGCACTGTGGTGAAGGAGTACGGACGGAATTCGTAATCCCGCATACCGCGTTCGAAACACAGTTGCGGGCGATTTGGCAGCAGATCGCTTTGCGTTGGTTTCTATACAATGCTATGAGTACCGGTAGTTCAGACAGCAATGGCAAACTAATATACGTAAACTTGGCCAGGAATCACTAAGAGCCAAAACATGCTGAAGCTGACTGCAACGTCCTGTAAAGGATATGTAACTAACTAAACTAACACACACCTACACACATAGACACAAATACACACACACACACACACACACACACACACACACACACATGAGCAAACAAGATACTTTAAAATACTTACACCACTCTACAACTAACTAAACTAACACACACCTACACACATAGACACAAATACACACATACACACACATGAGCACACAAGATACTTACTTCACTGAGTATCCTTTCCATTTCACCAGGTATTCCACTTTTCCCTTCAAACAGAATAAATACATAAATAAATACATATCATATATTACATAAACACATCTACAACGCTCTTCCATGATTTGGTATGTTTACCCTCCGTATACCTTCAAATAAAATAAATACATAGACAAGGTTGTGACAGGTTGAGCTGACGGAGTTCTAGTTGTGACAGGTTGAGCTGACGGGGTCCTAGATATTGAACTGAAGGGGTCCTGGATGTGACAGGTTGAGTAGATGGGTTCCTAGATGTGACAGGTTGAGTAGATGGGTTCCTAGATGTGACAGGTTGAGTAGATGGGTTCCTAGACGTGACAGGTTGAGCTGACGGGGTCCTAGATATGACAGGTTGAGTAGATGGGTTCCTAGATGTGACAGGTTGAGTTGACGGGGTCCTATATGTGACAGGTTGAGTTGACGGGGTCCTAGATGTGACAGGTTGAGCTGACGGGGTCCTGGATATGACAGGTTGAGAAGATGGGTTCCTAGATGTGACAGGTTGAGCTGAAGGGGTCCTAGATGTGATAAGTTGAGCTGACGGGGTCCTAGATATTGAACTGAAGGGGTCCTGGATGTGACAGGTTGAGTTGACGGGGTCCTATATGTGACAGGTTGAGTTGACGGGGTCCTATATGTGACAGGTTGAGTTGACGGGGTCCTAGATGTGACAGGTTGAGCTGACGGGGTCCTAGATATGACAGGTTGAGTAGATGGGTTCCTAGATGTGACAGGTTGAGCTGAAGGGGTCCTAGATGTGATAAGTTGAGCTGACGGGGTCCTAGATATTGAACTGAAGGAGTCCTGGATGTGACAGGTTGAGTTGACGGGGTCCTTGTCACAAAATAAAACCGTGTGTTTAACCGGTTGATTATTATAGAGGATTTTCTGATTAAGCGGACGATCTGCCAGCGACAACTATTTTTACTAACTGGAAAAAACAAAGCGAATGTCAAAATCCCAGGACAATATTTGTAGCTGCACGTGTACATCTCTAACGGATTTGACACATTTGGTAGGTGATGGAGACAGATCCCGGCAGCGCCGTGGCAGTTTGTCAACATTTGAATACAAATGGAAGCAGTGGGGTCAGCCCATATACACATTTGGTGGTGAGTGAGGAGGAAGTGAGTGCGCTGAATCATATATCACTTTGACAAGTCATAAACATATCAGAGGGAAAACGGAAGTACTTAGCACGGAAGTAACAGTACATATGTCAATTCTGGGTTTCCGGAACATCGAGTAGATTGACGGGGTTATTTGCAACTGTTGTTGGGGGTATACAGGAACTCGCTGCTTGTTTTGGGAATCTAAAGCAGTGATGACAGATCTAACATTAATGGAGCCAGGGAGGATGGATCCCTGACGGGGGATGATCTGCCACTGTGCCACCTGTGTGGGGGCATAAAGGATAACGTCACGTGGTCAACTTTGGTAGTTTGCCATATAAACCCGAGTTGGGACCAACTAGGGGGACTTGAAAATGCTCTAGTCGGAGTGCCAGGGCACTGCAGTGCTTAGTGGAAATAATATCTACCGTGTGTTAATTAGTGACTTAATTTTACACGTGCCTATAATGGCAGATGTAGATATGATTGATAGGACTGCAGTAGTGCCATTTAAGGTATAACCTATTATAATATTAGTTCTAATTAATATAGACTGTGGCCTTGTTAAACTATAGTGTGATGATTAGCACTGTTAGTGGAAACTAGTTAGAGTAGAATAGTGATATTAACTCTGCTAGTTAAGAATAGATTAGTGAAGTGTTGATAAGCTTTACTAGTTGAGAATTGAGTAATGAGGGATAATTGGGATCTTCCCGTAGGTGTCCCTGGTGGGCGGGGTTCCGCATTCTGTTTGCTGATTTTTTCTTTGTCATAGCCTGAGTCGGCTCTAGGTGGGTAGCTAATCTGCTCTATGACTAAGTCTAGTTAGCTAAAGATCATTAAGCAAGGTGATAGGCTTACACTCAGCCGAAGGGATCAGTAACTAGTACTATCACCAGATGTGTTGTTTCTATCCTAGGTTCCCTACCAGATCCAAGGAAACTCAACAAGTTTTTGGGAAAGAATCCAATCCCATTCGGAAGAACACCAGTTCAACAATCAATAAAGTTGCATACAGAACGTAACTAAAGCTAGGAGGAAGTTGATTCACCAAAGATAGTGATGATTACTGATGCACCACCAGCATCAGACAGTAGTAACTAAATGAGAACAGTCTAATAGTTACCTAGTGTTATATAATCTCGTGTAATAGAACACAAGACATTATACGTGAGGCTAGATAGACACGAGTGAGGATCAATCACATTAACAATTAACATTAATGACTGTGTACACACTACAAAGGACTTGTGCAGTTTTTTTTAAGGAACGATAGGAACGGACATTGTGTAGGGTGCAACCGGTCCATGATTAACTGTTAATACCACCGGTGTCTATTTCGGATGATCATGAAATTGGATTACCAGAGGTCTACAGAGGCAAAGCAGTATCCGGCAAGATGGTTTCGGCACTGGGTGAGATGTACATGTTCTGACGTAACGTGCTGTGGTCTATCCTTTGCTGGGATCAGCTGACTGGGTTGTTGTCTGAGAGTCCGATTCTACACACTTTATAGAACACGTCACACATTTTCTTCACATACACGTCTCATATACGTTACACTTTTATTTTAATAAATTAATCTTTATTAATTTTTAGAAGCAAGAGTTGTTGAGTATGTTGCGTTGGGAAGTATGAGAGGGGGCATAGTACGACAGTGAGAGAGTGATAGGAAAAGGTGTCCATAGGCTGATGGAGTGTGTTGGACGGAAGCTGGTGGATTCTCCAGAATATTGAGAGGGAAAAAAATATTATAATGTGGGTGTCGACTCTCCTCACTCCAGGGACGACACTTTAAAGGAGGACACGACAGTCCTATATGTGACAGGTTGAGTTGACGGGGTCCTAGATGTGACAGGTTGAGCTGACGGGGTCCTAGATGTGACAGGTTGAGTAGATGGGTTCCTAGATGTGACAGGTTGGGCTGACGGGTTCCTAGATGTGACAGGTTGAGCTGACGGGTTCCTAGATGTGACAGGTTGAGTTGACAGGTTCCTAGATGTGACGGGTTGAGCTGACGGGGTCCTAGTTGTGACATGTTGAGCCTACGGGATCTTGGATGTGACAGATTGAGCTGACGGAGTCATGGATGTGATAGGTTGAGCTGATGGAGTCTTAGCTATGACAGGTTGAGCTGTCGGGGTCCTGGATGTGACAGGTTAAGCTGACGGGGTCCTGGATGTGACAGGTTGAGCTGATGGAGTCCTGGATGTGACAGGTTAAGCTTAAGGGGTATTGGATGTGACAGGTTGAGCTGATGGAGTCCTGGATGTGCCAGATTGAGCTGATGGGGTCCTAGATGTTACAGGTTGAGCTGACGAGGTCCTAGATGTGACAAGTTGAGTTGATGGGTCCTAGATGTGATAGGTTGAGTTTATGGGGTCCTCGTATGATAGGTTTCTCTTAAATCTTTATGTACGAGATGATAGGTCTGTCTTAACTCTGCCTGTACTATTTGACACGTCTCTGTCAACTCTTTCGGTATCAGATGACAAGTCTTTTTCAGCAGCAGATAACAGGTCTCTCCCAACTCTGTTATTACCAGATTATAGATCTCGTTTACCTTTTTTATTTGGTTTCAGAACCAGGTGATATATTTCTCTTAATGTGTACAGTAGTATGTGACTTCACAGGAGCCGCTCAGATGCAACAATAACCACATGAATAAATCGTGAGTGCCATTACTTTCTTACAACAACGTAATATATGTACACTTCTTATAGGACAGGGTCATAATCTGCAGCCTTTAGCGGGTACTGTTATTGTACACGGTGAGCTGTGTTCCAGATGTTGGTGTTACCTTTCCGCTGGAGTAAACTAGGCAGGGCGAGAGATGGATCGTGCTGCAAGGGCAACACATGGTCTTTACAATACAGCCCAGACGTTGTGTTATGGAGAGGTTATTATGCTTTTTTTTGAAGCACAATATAACAAAATATCGTTTGTCTAGACGACGAAGTGCCAGCACAGTAAACAAGTAAGCAACCAGGGTTAGAATTAGATTGTAAGAAGCAGAGATGGTGGTTATCTCCAAGTAGACAATGTAAGATCCAAGTAAATGGAACATTATTAAGTGAACCAGTACAACTATCTTAGATCAGTGAAAACACTTGGGCGAAGATGACCTGCAGCGATTGGAATAGGAAATTAACAAGGCAAAAGCAGCCTTTAATAGGAAATTAACAAGGCAAAAGCAGCCTTTATTACGAAATTGACAAGGCAAAGGCAACCTTTGATAGGAAATGGACACGGCAAAGGCAGCCTTTAATAGAAAATTAACAAGGCAAAAGCAACCTTTACTAGGTGGAACACAAACTCGCAGTAAAAACTGTCAACATCAGTGAGGGGGAAAAGAGTTAACTGATTCAGTGCCAAAGGATAATATATCGTTAAATGTGACCTTCTACTTGGACAGAAGGACGATAAATCGCCATGCAATGGCCATCTTGTTATTCGCTTTGTTTCGTTGTATTTACCTCTCATCTCATCTCATCATGTTCCTCTTGTACCTTGTGGTGTCGAGGTGAAGTATAAACAGAGGGAGAGTGCCCGCTTATGGGCTTCATGTATCGATATTCCCATGGACTCTGCAATTCCCTCCGTCCATTGTTTACGCGGTCGGCCTATTCCTCTGCTTCCATCTGGTCTGTACATCACTACTTGTTGTGGTATACTGTTTGTTGGTAACCCAGTTGCATGGCCAAACCAATTGACTTGCTGCTTTCTAATAACATCTAGCGCTAAATGAGAATTTATATTATAATACTTGTTCTTGTGATTGCGTACCATTGATCCAAACCTACATTGTGTATGGCACCGAATCAGTTAAAGTGCTAGACAGAACCAAGCCTTAACCTATACTGCCCCAACACTTCAGTGAAGTTCTGGTTCCCTTCCTCCAACCGTGAGGCTACAGCAACGATGTACCAGTTTTATGACGTAACCATGCACCTCCAGATCTGTTGAAAGACTTGGGTTTTCATTACCCGCCGCCACCGCTTATGACGATGCAGGGGACTTGCGACATTCTTGTTAGAAAAACGTATTAATTCGTACTGTACGGTTTAACATTTCGTGGTCACTGATAGGTTGGAACCTTTCTCTTTTGTTCACAAGTTTCTGTTGAATCTTCCTGGTCACGTCATATATTTTACATGTACATACATCTCACATTTTACCCATTATATCAGTATTACACCCACTACACCAGTATCACACCCACTATATCTGTATTACACCCACTGTATTAGTATTACACCCACTACATCAGTATTAGTTAGTATTATACCCTATACATCAGTATTACATACATGATACACTACATTAATACCATGAACCGTATACCAGGTCCGTTCAATTGCATGATGGACGTCGTACCAATAAACGAGCCACTCCACCCCCAGTTATCATCAGCTTTCAACACTCAAACATATCCACATATAACAGTAACGTCATTTGACATTTCATTGAGAAATGAAACGTACGCCGTTCAAACCAGCAATGACTGAATCACTAAAAAGCGATAAGTGAACTTTAATAGAAAACGATCACAATTAACAACACGGATGCCGCGGCTAAAGCCTTCGTCAGGACAGAATAAATACACACAAACAGACACAAGTACATGAAAAACACCACATGAAAATATACATACAAAAGTTACTTATCAAACAGCCTTGTTTGTGGGCAGGACACGTCTTTCAACGGTAGTAATGACACCCACATAATAGCAGAACGACAGAAGCAACACGCACAGACAAAAATATACTTGCCACGGAATGACAATCTTAAATATACACTTACTCGTCTATGTCGCTTTTTCTGGATATAATCCGCTTGAAACACATGTTCTCCAAAAGCTGATAACTCCATGGTGAGAGAACCCATGCGAAACAAACAGCGGCCAGTCAATCAGAGAATACACGATGTTTTCTCTCTCTCCGTTTGTTTTGATTCACGACTTCGGGCGCACTGCCAAGACTTGTAGCCAATCAAACTGCTTGGTTCTAACGTCCACCAATGGCGTGCTGCGATCGACAGCTAGCGGGGTGACCTAACCTCTGAACTCATGACGTCAATGAGGGTTGACCTTGCGTTTCTTGTGTTTACCAACGACTTGCACTTTCGTTTTCTAGTTTCTTCTTAGTGGTTTCTGTACGTTTGTCGAGCGGCCAGTTTCAAATAATACAGTTATAAGGGAATGAAAGAGAGATGATTGCCGCTTGGCGATGATTCTGAAAACAGTACACGGTTTAGTAAACGTCTGTTATAAAGTATTACGTAATCTGATGCAATAATACTGTCTGTAAAACAGGGTATTTGTTTCTTGTTTTCCAAGCTGTAACACAGCTCAACATAGTAAAGATTAGCATTTTCAACGCATGCTTGAGGTGCCTTATCTTGGTATGTTTACATAGAGAAATAGGTAGGTAGATATTTAGGTAGGTAGGTAGGTGGAAGGATTAACGAGCTGGATGAATAGGTGTGTGGGTGGGTGAGAGGGTGGCGGGTGGTCAAGCGGGCAGGCAGAAAAATTAGACAGACAGACGGGTAGGTAGATAGGTACATGAATGAATGAGCAGACGGGAGGGAGACAAGTAGATCAACGGACGGATAGATAGACAGACAGATAGATGAAAGAGTTAATGGATGAATGAATGGATGGGCAGACAGGAAGACAGGCAAGCGGACAGACATACCGAAATATTAGACAGATAGAAGAGACATACAGAAGATGGGTAGGTAGATAAGTGAGTGGGTGAATAGGCAGGCGTCAGGGAGATTAGTAGATCAACGGATGGATGAACGGACATACATATGGGTGGTGGATAGATACGTGAGCACGTGGATGTATTGGTGGACCAGCGTAACTAGATATGTAGGTAAGTCCCTGCAGTGGAAATTGCCATTAAATTATTTGTAAATCGAAGTAGACACAGGCGCATAACATGGTTGGGTCAACATCCTGCGTTAGGTATGTAGCAATAGTAATTCACATATACCGGATCAAGGTATTATGAGGGAGGTGACTAGCTTTCTTCCACAGCGTATGCTTTTCCCAGAAGGATCTCTTATTAATATCTATATATTTGGAATAACTTATTATTCCGAGTATAGAATAGAACTGCCCCGAGAAGGCTAACCCGGTCAACAAATGCCCGCAGAAGTCGGATGTGTCGGCCTAACGGCGCAAGAACGCAGCTCTGCTGTAAACAGGCACAACACAGTCACATCCGGAAAAAAAAATCCGGATGAACGCAGAAGAAGAAGAAGAAGAATAGAACTGAATGTAGTGTTTTTCATGTACTTTTGTCTGAATATGTATACCTAAGCCGGTCTCCCTGGCCTAGGTGTTAACGTCTTTCTCCGTAATCCCTTATATTCTCCTACGTAACGTAACCTGTGCGAGAATCGGTAGCGGTTCTCGCCGCGTTGGTAACTTAGGGGTATGTGAGCCGGTCGCTCAGAAAGCAATAGCAAACTACTGAGCGTAATCTTGCCTAGTACATCAACAGCAGCTGAAAAATGCTAAAAACAAAAAAATTATTCTGAAAGTATGTTGTCCGGATCTTTATGCTACACGTGTATGCACTATACAAATGTAACTACAATGTCTCGGTACACGTGATTAGTATAGCCAATCACACATGAGCCATTTATTTGTATACGTGATTAGTATAGCTAATCAACACGAGACATTGGTTGGTACACGTGATTAGTATAGCTAATCAACACGAGACATTGGTTGGTACATGTCATTAGTATAGCCAATCACACACGAGACATTGGTTGGTATACGTGATTAGTATAGCCAATCACACACGAGACATTTGTTGGTACACGTGATTAGTATAGCCAATCACACACGAGACATTGGTTGGTACACGTGATTAGTATAGCCAATCACACACGAGACATTGGTTGGTACACATGATTAGTATAGCCAATCACACACGAGACATTGGTTGGTACACGTGATTAGTATAGCCAATCACACACGAGACATTAGTTGGTACACGTGATTAGTATAGCCAATCACACACGAGACATTGGTTGGTACATGTGATTAGTATAGCCAATCAACACGAAACATTGGTTGACATACGTGATTAGTACAGCCAATCACACACAAGACATTGATTGGTACACGTGATTAGTATAGCCAATCACACGACACAATGGTTCGTACACGTGATTAGTATAGCCAATCACACAAAAGACACTGATTTGTAAACATGATTAAAATGACCAATGATACAAGACACGCTGATTCATACACATGATTAGATCAACCAATAATCACACGTGATACATTTCTTGGGACAGAACGAGTTACACCACTAACATGACAGACACAGAAAAACGGCAATTCACAGAAACTGGTTTCAGTGCTGTAAAGTGTGATTACATTTTCTCCAAACATTTTTATTTTCCCCCCACAAATTTAGGGAAGAGAAACCACCCAAACAAAACCCAAACAGACCTGACAGAAACATTTCTTCTACAATTTAACAAAATATGGGCCACGGAAACTGCGCAGCGGAAATTTCCCCGTGTAGAGACAGGCAATGAGAAACGCGACCTAGACAGAATTGTGCACTTAATAATAGACATGGCATCAGCTCTGGACACCAACAGGGCATAACGGCAAATTATTAACACGGATTACTCAGCATTGTGTTCCCATTGATTGTCTTTCTCAGGCAGCCTAGTCTACTTTCCCCAGTAATTTTACCGCAAAAATCCCAGGATCTATTATTAGCAGTGTAGTCAGCTGGTACGTGACGTGAACTAATCGACACAATATTGATCGGTCATGTGACCCTTGAAGAAACTTAACCGTATATTCCACCCACACGAACAAGCTGCTAAATATAGCCCTAACCTGGGAGACCAGGCTCTGGTTGCGAGAGTATTAGCATTAGCAATTCTATTGCGCAGATACAATTAAGTGCGAGGCGGTTCTGGAGCGAAGCGAGACATGGCGAGTATTTGGGTAACCCTGACCGATTTCTGCCCCCAACTGCGCATGTAGATGTCTCTTTTGCTCGTTCGTTCGAATAGGTAATGGGGTAGTTTGTGGTGTTTCTTGGGTTAGCTCTGTGGTTGTGAATGTTGAGGCGCATAATGTTGCAATATGTTATATTCTATGTTTGTTTTTGAATTTGGGTGTTGTTGTTTCTTGTCGTTGTTGGAGCGAAAAAGGTTGTTGATTAGTGTGTGTGTGTGTGTGTGTGTGTGTGTGTATACGTCATATAAAACGTAAGGGGGAGCACCACTATGCAATTATGTCTGTCTGTCTGTCTGTCTGTCTGTCTGTCTAAGCCAGGGGAGGAGTTTAAAATTATATATACTGGGGGAGAAGAGAGCAAAGAGGTGTAGCAATTATCTTGGATTTGAAAAGACCAAAATCTGTTGAAGGATATTGGGCAGTATCGGACAGGGTTCTCCTGGTAAAATTAATAATCAGACCTTTTGACATAAACGTCATCCAAATATATGCCCTAACAGGAGAAAGCAGTGAAGATAGTGCAGAGGAATTGTATAATGACATGGGGACTGCTTTGAGGAAATATTAAAATCCAGAAATAAACATCTTGATGGGTGGCTTCAATGCGATGGAGGAAAGTAAGGCGATGGATGCACAGTAGGTAAACATGATTTCGGGGAACGAAACGAGAGAGGATACAGTACGTAGACGTGTAGAATGGACAAAAGAGCATGAACTGATTGTCGGAAGCAGGATTAGAAACCAGACTGACTACATCCTGATATTCAGAAGGTTTCGAAATGCGCTGAGTCGCAAAAACAGTTCCAAATGCAGACTATTACAGTGATCACAGATTGATTACAGGTACATTAAGAGTTAAGGAAATAAAGTATACACCAAGAAACACTAAATATGATCTTGTGTATTGAAAAATGACAAGGAAATACATGACAATTTTAACATAGAAGTATAGAACAGATTTCGTCTAGAGATCGTATTTCAAGATCAATGAGAAATGCTGAAGAATTCAATCAAATTGGCTGCATAAACAACTATCCAAAAATTAAAGAAAGTAGTTCGTAAGAAATGGATGACCGAATAAATTTTACGACTAATGGAAACAAGAAGACACAATAAAAATAATCCAGACAAATATAAAGAGATTCACAGAAAGGTCAGAACATTACGTAAAGAGGCAAAAGAAGCATGGCTTGTGAAAAAAATTGCATAGAAATTGAAAATAGCACAACAGTAAAAATACCAAATAAATGCACAAAAGAATTCAGGAGCTTACTAATAACAGAACACTTACTTCAACCTGCTGCCTGAAAACAAAAGATGGAAAAATCACATAGAAAAAGATCAGATTTGACATATATGGGCAGATTATGTGTAAAAACAATATGATTGATACAAGAGAATGGTATGATTTTCGGAATAATAATGAAGGACATTCAATTTTGAAGATGGAAGTAAGATATGTCTTAACCATATGAAAGTATCAAGACCCAAGGCCCTGACAACATCACAAGAGGAAGATCGCGCATGCCTTAGAATGAAGTATGGAATAGATCAATTACCAGACCTTGCTTAACACAATATACGATTGGATGCTTGATATACCTCCTGAATGTGTAATTCTATTATTTAGTTGCAATTCCATGAAGAAATCAGGAACCTGAATGTGATCAACACTAGAACAATTAGTAGAAGAGCCACATCACGAAGGTTTGCTAAGAATTATCATCGCAAAGGGATAGGAGAAAAATACAAAAACGAAATAGGAGAAGAAACAATGTGGGTTTGTTAGAAGGATAAGGGCTACAGTAAATGATGTTTATATGCTGATAACAGTAATTGAAAGTCCTATAGAAGTAAACAAGGACCTACACTTTTGCTTTATTGAATACTGTAACATAATGTTTCAGACGTTGACATCCCCAGTCCATTTTACATTCTCACTATCTGGGTAGTTAACCAACGTAAGCCGTCTTGATACCCTAACTAAAAATAGAATCGTAGATTCTAGATCGAGAGAGGGTAGATGAGAGGTGGGGACTCCATTTGATTGGTTGACCCTTGGGCGAGTAACGCTATCTAATACATAATTAGCCCGCCGCCAGTCGAAGATATGATTCCATCCAGCTAAGATGTGCTTAAGATGCAGTGGTAAAACTTGCCCAAAATCATTCTCTAAGATGTAGTCATCTGCACTTCAGGTACCTAAATCATTTAATATGTTATGGTGAAAACCTGATGATAAGTGAGAGAGACGAATGGCAGAGTATTTTCTTGAGAAAATGTGGAAATGAAGACAGAACTTCGTTGTGCAGTGACACTAAAACTGCCGCACCAACCTGTCATGTCTGCCACAGTGAAACATTCTTACCATGTCTATTGTCTGTCTGATTTGATGATTTGCATATGCTTGTGACTGTAAACTACACTCAATGCATATTGCAAAACCTTTGTGCGCTCTGAACATTCGTTGAGTGCCTATCATGACCATTCTTAACCAAACTGTACACGGCTCTTGCGAGTTACCTTTGGCAGTTCTGTTTCAGAATGTGATGCAACATGTAACTTTTCCCTTATAATGGCTGAGAATGTTTGAGTGAATGAGATGGTAATTATATAATTAACCTCTTCTATTTGTAAAAGTAAAGACGCTTATTATATCCATGTTTGCAGGACTGCATTGCACTTTAGTAATTACAAAGGTCCTGTAATGTCTGGTGACTGTATTACGCTCAAGTAAATTGCCAAAAGCATTCATATAGATTTGCCTAGGATGTAATTGATCTTTGACGTTATGCGCTGGTTCTTTGCAACAATGGTTTAGGTTTATATGAACTACATTCCAAGAAGGAGCCATATGTGGCATAACCTACAGTTTCTAGTCAGCTGAATACATGGGAAAGCTCATGCTATTTGTCAGGGAAAATTCATGTTTTCTTTCATATGTGTATTCCACGTGTGAAAACATTGCTTGTGCAATCATGCTTGGTACCTGCTGCAGTAGATATTACTATTGTTTAATGGGAAAAGAGCACAAGAACATGATGATGATGATTTGATGGTGCTTGTAAAGCTGCCCCTGAGTAAGCATATGTGCCTATGATTTCACAATTTTGGGATCAAAACTTGAGAAAAGATGTCACCCCAAACCACCAAAGTAAAAATTGCATTTCATCACCAGTGAGGGGGCGGGTGTTCGAATATCACACTCCCCTTTCCCCTCCCATTCCTCTCTGAATCTGTAATGGTACTACATAACCATGACAATGGTTCAACAGATGTAAAACACATGTTGTGCTTTGTTTATTAACAGAGAATGAGGAAGATGGGGAGGCCTTCAATTACCAGGACAACTCCAGGGAAGTCCTGAGCTCTAGTCTTCAACTCCAGCTGAAAAATATGACTCCAATAGTACCACATCACTACAGTGTGAAATATTCAGCCTGAATTCACTAATTCTGGCCTATACAGATGGCACTGAAGAAAAAGTCTTTATCAAAGGCCTAAGACAGGGATACTCTCCAATTTTTTATAAATGTTCCGGGCTATCTCTTCAAGAGAAATTCAAGAAGAAACCTTAGGAAGGGAGAGGTCACCTGGTTTTCAGCATGTCTCTACTGGCCAAGAGTGAACATCAATGTGTACTTGGAGCTGACCATATTCCAGCTTAATACTGGCTGAAAAGCTAATGGAGAAGAAGGATAGAACACAGAGCTAATTCACAAATGGAGTGATAATTAGGTGTGGTGATTCAGTTCCATCAGAAATTCGTTAGGGGAGATAGACTGATAAGGAAGCATGCTAGGACATATTGGTTTTTTAGATCTTCCTTTACTGGAAAAGTAAAAACTAGTCCTAAGTGCCAACTTCATGAACAGTCAACTCACCATTGAAAAGACAGGGCTGTAAACTTTCTTCGAACTAGTCACAGCAGGGAATAGCCTTACTTGGAAAAATCATCATGGGAAAAACTGCAACCTGAGGCTTGTCCAACATCCATCATAGGTGCTAAAAGGATGTCTACAGATCAGTGGAGCAGAATGTCCCTATGCTTGCCCCAAACTATGGCTTATCATGGGTTTCCCTCATTGACAGTAGAAGAAATAATAGAAGCCTAAAGTGTTGTGGTGTAGGATAACTTATGGAGTAGAGATGTGAAGGAGGAGGGTTTGTTTTAAGTTGATGTTCTGTGGGGATTGGGTGATGGATTTGGGTTCAGAATTATGTCAGTGATATTACATATAAACTAACATTTTGAAATGTGAATGTTGACAATATGCAGCCGGAGTCTTCACCTGACCAAAGAACATTAATAAAGTATTAGTAGTAAGAGAACAGTTTTTGAGATACATGTCTCTGTGATTGTCTTGTACATTGTTGAGAAAGAAATGTCCAACTGGTGTCAAGCATCTTCATGGTGACTGTTACTCTACTGTTGTTGTTGGTTACGGATATTGTGGAAGTTCTGTGTGGTTGTTGTCAAGTATCTTCCATGATGTATGACTTGTCTAACCTGTTGGTGTGATCATTCTTTGTGAATGTTTGTCCAACTGTTGTCAAGATCTTCTCATTTTGATGTCTTGTTCAACCAGTGTAAAGTACAGTTGTTGTTGTTTATGTTCACTACAATGGTTCAATTGTCAATGTGGTCATTTGTCCAAGTGTCTTGTGTCACTTGAAATAATTAAAGAGATCAGAATGAGGTTGGCGACCAGAGCAAAGTCAGCTAGAAGATGGGAGAACTGCTTTCATTGGTTACTGTGGCTAACTGCCAAGATCCCTATATAACCTAGAAGAGAAATCATCTACTAAAAATTATGTGTTGAACTTAGGTCTAATTTCTCACAGTGGGGGTACTCGATGAGCCAAATTTTAAATGGTTTCTCTACAAAGGTTCTGCGAGAATAAATATCAATACCTCTAGACAAAACTTGTTGTTACTAACCTGTATCTTTTATAGAGAGATATACTTTATAGAACTTCACTCATTGGAACTTCTGTAATTCTCTATAAACCCACAAAAACACCTCACAACTACACAAAGGCTTTTGGTACAGTAAGACACGTCAACATGATGAAGATGCAGATCTACAAACTGATGGCAAAATCTTAGATTTGTAAAAACACATCTATTGGAGACAACAAACTGCCATAAAGATTGATAATGAAATAGGTCAATATCAGTCTATTAAGAGAGTTATGCGACAGGGATGTGTAATGTCTCAAGATCTTTCTTCCCTATACAGTAAATATATTTTTAGAAATTTAGAACATATTAGGGGAATCACCTTTTAAAAAGGCTTATGATAGGATAGTGTCCATAGGAATAGTCTATGGAAAGCTATGCAGGAATTTGGAATACCAAGGAAGTTAATCAACATGACCAGCTTTTTGCAGTTTATATTAATGATCTTCCTTTATATATCAATACAACTTGTGATCTATGTGCAGACGACTGTACTATATATACTAGTCAAGAAAACCTAAGTGAATTAGAGAATTCTTTACAAAAGGAACTTGATAATCTTACTAGATGGAGCAATGAAAACCGCATGCAAATTAACATCGACAAAACCAAATCCATGCTAATAACGACAAGACAAAAACTACAGACACTAGCCATAACTGGATCACCGCTCGAACTCCGCATGGGCACGTTACCTATAGTTAATGTGAATGAACATAAAACACTAGGTCTTTTAATTGACTGCCATTTGAGCTGGAGCTCCCATGATCACGTTCTTACCAAGAAAATAGCACAAAAAGTTTACCACCTTGCTAAAATTCAGCACTTCCTGGACGAAAGCACACGAAAAATATTCTATACATGCTATATCCAATCACATCTCAATTACTGTTCCACAGTTTGGGATGGTTGCCCTAAATCTAATTTAAAACGACTATGTTCTCTACAAGCACGTTGAAAGTAATAATTTGTACAGTCATCTAAGACTTCTACCACTTCAAAAGCGCTTCCTTTTCAACAAAGCCAAATTAGTGAACAAAATTTTATCTCAGAATACCCCAGAGTATCTTCTGCCGCTGATTCAATCTAATGCAATGAACAGCAAGCGCCTAAATTTGTTACATGTCTCAAAGCCTATATTGGACCTATACAAAACATGTTTCGCCTATTCTGGTGCGCACTTATGGAATGATCTGCCTCCTGATCTGAAAACTCCAATGAGTCCCTACACATTAACCGAAAACTCTTTCAATACTTAATCCATACCGATTATATGCCACCATAATTCATTTACTGGTATAATTGTTCATTATAATCGTTCATTATAATTGTTTAACTATAATTGTTCACTATATATGTGTGTGCGTGTGGGAGCGAGAGAGCGAGAGAGCGAGAGAGAGAGAGAGAGAGAGAGAGAGAGAGAGAGAGAGAGAGAGAGAGAGAGAGAGAGAGAGAGAGAGAGAAAGTGGGTGTCAGAGAGAGTGAGAGAGTGAGTGTGTGTGTGCGAACGTGCGAGCGTGTGTGTGGGGAGGGTGATTGAGCGAGAAATGGTAGGGGAATGTGTCAGTGCATGCATTCTTACGTGTATGTGTGAGAGTGAGTGAGGGAGTGTGTGCGTGCGTGCATGCGTTCATGCGTATGTATATGTGTGAGAGAGTGTGATTGAGAGAGTGTGTGTGTGAAGGATTGTGTGTGAGAGAGTGAGACAGTTCGAGAGTTGATGTGTTAGTGTGTGTGTGTGTGTGAGCGCGCACATGCGTGTGAGTGTGTGTATATGAAAGAATACAGAGAGACAGAGACAGAGAGAGAGAGAGAGAGAGAGAGAGAGAGAGAGAGAGAGAGAGAGCTGAGCAGATGCATGTCATGTAACATGCATGTTATGTAACACGCGAATCCATATGTTTGTGTATTCTCATCTGTCATATTATCAGTTAAATACCATTTGATTTTATCATGTATAATATAAACTTATGTACATTACTGTAGTTTGAGTGAGAGAGTCAGTGAGTGTGAATGAGAGACAGAATCAGTGAGAGTGAATGTGTGTGTGTGTGTGTGTGTGTGTGTGTGTGTGTGTGTGTGTGTGTGTGAGTGTGTGTGAGTGTGTGTGTGTGGGAGCATCACTATGTTTACGTCACATACTTTTTTATGTACACATTTTTCTCCATGTTTAACAATTTTATGAGACTGCTCATGACAATTGTCAGTGTATGTGTGTGAGTAAAGTGTGGGAGTTTGTTCATACTAGTTTCAATGCTAACGTGAGACATTTTGTATGTGTCTAGATGTGAGGAGGTGGAGTGTGTGTGGAGGATGTGTGTGAGTGTGGGGATATGTGTGGGTTGGGGATGTGTGGGTGGGGGTATGCGTTTGGATGGGTTGGGGTGTGTGGGTTTTTGTGGGTAGTGATATTTCTGGGTGTTGGTGTGATGTGTGGGGGTGAAAGTAGGGGTGTGGGAATGGGTGTGGGGGATGTGTGTATGGGTGGAGGATATGTGTATGAGACGGGTGTGGGGTGTGTGTGTTTATGTGGGTGGTGATGTGTGGGTGGTTTGAGGAAGTATGTGTGGGTGGCGGGGTTGTGTGGGTAGGGGATTGTGTTGGGTGGATTGGGGATGCAAGGGCGGGTGGGGAGAAGTGTATGGTGTGTGGGTTTGAGATATGTGTGCGGTGTGTTGGTGTTGGATGTGTGCATGGTGTGTGGGTGGGGGTGTGGTGGTATGGGTGAGGATATGTGTGTGGGTGGGGGATGGTGTGTGGTGTGGGGATGTGTGTGATGGGTGCGGGTAATGTGGTGTATGGGTGGGGTGGTTGGGGAAGTATGTGGGGGTGTGTTGGTGGGAGATGTGTGCGTGGATGAGGGAATGTGTGGGTGGGGGTGTGTGAGTGGCTTAGGGATGTGTAGGTGGGTGAGGGATGTGTATGTGTCGGGGGTGTGATTCGTGAGTGGGTAGAGGATGTATGTGGGTAGGGGTATTGTGATCGAGAGATGTTTGGTTGGGGGTGGGTGGGTGGGGGTGTGTGGGTGCTTAGTGGAGGATGTGTGCGTGAGTGAGTGTGTGTTGGTGGACGGGTAGGGAATGCTGTGTGGTGGGGAG
>JACEFZ010007548.1:0-62500 GCA_014155875.1 Cepaea nemoralis
TAATTTCCACATAAGCGCAGGTACTAACTCTGCCTAATTTGCACAATTCGTCCTCCACAGTTTGTGTGTCTCCTAAGGGCCATCTTGCTCCAAATGATATGGTACACTTTTTTCATCTGAACGTCCTATTTTTCACGAAGGAAAAGAAAACACGTCAATTACAAAACTGAAAATGTTGATAATCGTTCAAATAGAACAACGTTATATTCGTGAAAAAGAAGCAAGTAAAGGATACTTAAATATCCCAGGACCCTCTGACAGTTATAAAAGTAAAAGTTATTAAGTGACATGCCAATAAATTAATGAAAGAAGAGATTGGAGTCGATCAGGACGACAAGATGACATATGACATTGAAGATTCTGTCACAGGGCTACATCTACCTTTATTAGTTTTTGAGCCGTAGCTGTTTGCGATCGTAAGTTAATATTTACCCATCACACAACAACGGCTTGTATCACTGAGAATTAAATCAATTACAGGAAGGATTGGCAGGCGTCGACTAGCACGAAAATTAACACGGGGAACTGAAGATATCTTAGGCATGACAATACATTAGGGAATGGAACTGGAACATCATTGACAATCCTTTCGGTTGGCCATGATGAGAGCGAGCTTCTGCGCAGCATCTGCTACAAGGAGAGAAATTCGGGAAGAAGAATGGATAAGGAAAGTAAATGACTCTTTTACATGCCTTTAGGGGTATGTGGTGCCAGACCCATATTTTATGGACCAATCGGCACTCGTTGGGTCATGTAATCAGTAACACGCTGAGCTCCATTACTTCTCAAGACATTTCTTGATACAAATTTTTGGCTGTTTCGACATGGAGCCCAGGTTAGTTAGTTGCATATCCTTTACATTTTTCGCAGTCATCCCCAGCAATTTGTGGCTATTTGTTATTTCTTGATAAGTTTACGTTTAGTAGTTTGCTATGGCTTTCTAAACGACCGGCACACATATAATTGTATGAAAACCAGCGCAAGGCAGTCTGCTGCCAAATCACCAGCAGTTGTGTTTCGAAAGCGATATACAGGATCACAAATTGCTTACGTAAATCCAACGCCGCAGATCCGGATAGATTTTTAAAATCTTAATCGCACGAAGAATGCATATTTGTTTGTAATATTATAGTGGGATAGAAAATAACAGATAATTGGAGGTTTAGGGACACATTACATAATAGTACAAGTAAAATGCAGAATTAGAGCATGCACATGAGACGGTTGGCCATCATCCTCTATGTCTCCCTTAGAGGGAGCTTCAGTAGTGCAGTGGCTAGCACTCCTACCCATCGACCCCGTAGTTAAGTGTTCCAATTTTTAAAAAAATCATGGGGCTCCCAAGTCTATTGAGCCTAAAATGGATGTCTGGAAATATACTGAGAAGATAATAGGGAAACAAAGCTCGCTTACACTCAGGAAATAAATTACCGCAGACCCCGAGGTAGACCAAGAAGACGGTGGAGATATAATACATGTACAGACCTACAAGCACTTGGAATCAACGACTGGCAAGAGAAGGTCCACCAGAGAAACTAATGGAGACGGATTTTATCTGCAGCAAAGAACCTCAATGGCTCGGAACGCTGAAGAAGAAGAAGAAGTATACTCTTCTTTTGGCGTGAAACTGACAGCGTCACCCATTGAGTGCCCGCTGGGCTGTTGAAATATGGGTATAGCAGCATATACCCAATGTGTCTCAAGTAGTGGGAAAGGGTCCTTCACTTTACTTTACTTTACTTTACTTTACTTTACTTTACTTTACTTTCTTCCAGACAGACTAGAGGAAGAGTCTGTCGGATTATGATTGTGTCTCCTGTTCCTTTTCTGTAACTTTACAAAGCAACTTATTGCACACATTCAGACTGTTGCTACATCAACCCCATGACATAAATAATGTGTAAAACTAGCAATTGGATTGAACTTCCTATCACAAATCTCCTCGCTGAAATATCTACGCCTTCTATGATATGAGTGCTGATGAAAGTGATAATGTTAGCAACATGACTGACAGGAAGTGGGGACTACCAGGGATTACCCAAACTGCTCACGTTTCCGGCAACAGAAAGTGTATTACTGTCTACCGAGTTATCAACTACGTGAGCCAATTCGTAACTTGGGAAAATGGCGGCACCGACACAGAATGGCAATGATTGAATTCTGACGGCTACATTTGCAAACGTGTAACGCTAATAGATGATCGAGAATCCACGTAGGCGTGTTTCTTGAGCCAGTTGGCAGTGTCATGCTGATATGAAGAAATGGAATTGTGCTTCTGAGGCCTACAGGTTTTATGTAATTGTTGTGTTAGGTTTCCGCAATCCCGCAAACCACATTCGTAACACAGTTGCTTGTGATTTGGTAACATACTGCCTTGGTAACATAACGGTGCAGATCGTTCACAAAACAATGGCGAACTACTGAATGTAAACTTGCCTAGAAATCATAAACAACCCCAAAAAAGTATGGGGTTGACAGAGACGTCAGTGTAAAGGATATGCAACTAACTTGCTTGTGTTCGAAAGTATCTACTGAAGTGAATCATGGACAAGTAATAGACTAGTAAGAAATTATGTGGAAGCTGCAGAGATGTGGTTTATAGAAGAATGATGGACATATAAAATGCGAAATGAAGAAATCTTTAAAGAAGTTTCTCCATAACGGCAACTGGTTAATCCCATCAGAAGTATATATTTTCCATTCTGTGGGCATATCATGAGAGTGGAGAAGAGTCAGAGCGGGAATGACTGAGGGAGGAAAGACAAGTGAAGACCAAGTGAAAACGTTCTAGAATGTTTGCCACAACGGACGGATCGGTATCAGATGTGATTGGCAGTACATAAGACAGAGTGCTGTCGACAATCATGATGACTAACGTCACATGACATGGACGAACGAACGAACGAACGAAAAAATACATTTTATTTTCAAAAGGTTAAGAATTGGGCAGGCAGACCCGTCTGAAATTCTTCCCTTTCTCTTTCCTCTCATAGTTATTTCATTATTTCATTCAACATCATTTATGAAGCTAATCTTAGACGCCGGCCCCCCCCCCCCCCCCCCCCCCCCCCCAAAAAAAAAAAATGCATTAAAATGCATGGAAAAAAAATCAATAATACATGACCCACTAAGGCAGTGGTTCTCAACCTTTTTTGGCCCGTGCCCCCCTTCACCATATTTTCAGAACGTCCATTCCCCCCCTTTCATATTTCCTATCTAAAAATCCCCCCCCCCTATACAGTATACGTAAAAATGTAAGGTAAATTTAAATAGCATATACTAAACAAGTCTAGACATCGCACATAAAACATGATTTGTGGGTCTACTGACTTTATAAAATGAATGTTAGGAGGATGAGACGTACTTAACTGTAAAGTATGAAGGGAAAAACAATAGTAAAGTAATCGGTTCTTGTATTACGCTATCTTGAAATGGTCTTCATTCCCCCCCCCCCCACCCCCCCCCCCCCCGAAACCCTAAAATTCCCCCCTGAGGGGGGAATTCCCCACCGGTTGAGAACCACTGCACTAAGGCAATTTTTAAGATGGTCATCACAAATACTTAAGGAAGGTATAATATGCCATTCATATGGGAATGTTTATTAGCAAGTTGTCTTTTCAGATAATTTTCATAGAAGAAGAAGAAGAAGAAGAAGAAGAAGAAGAAGAAGAAGAAGAAGAAGAAGAAGAAGAAGAAGAAGAAGAAGAAGAAGAAGAAGAAGAAGAAGAAGACGAAGAAGGAAAAAGTTTTTCTACTTCTCGGATATGAATTCCGATAAATACTTAAAAATGTCCGCATCTTGCAAAATGTGTACCTCGCTTTGAGGCTCAAAGATGTGTCAGTGAAACTCAGCAAAGCGCTTGACACCCTCAGTTTTACAAGCTTATCTTGAGGGGTAAATTTCATGATTTAATAGTTAATAGCCGGTCTCTCTGGCCTAGAGTTTGCGACTTTCTCCGGAATCCCGTTTATCCACGTGAGCAAACGCGGTTGCACGAGAATCGGTAGCGGTTCTCGCCGCGCCAGTTACTTACGGGATATGTGAGCCAACCGCTCAGAAAGCAATGACAAACTACTGAGCGTAATCTTGCCAAGAAATCAACAACAGCGGTAAAATGCTGGTGTTGACAGCGATGTCCTGTAATAGGATATGCGGGAAAACATATAGTTATTAGAAATGTGAAGTACATCGCTTGAAGTCACACTAGAATAGAACATTTCCCACGTCAACACACGAATGATCAGAAGTGGCATTCCGGAAATGGAATACGAGCCATATAATTTAATTAGACTTGTAAAAAAAGAACAAAGGGGACTACTGTAGTCTCTTGCAGCTGATTTCGTATGCGGTATGCGGGATAACGAATCACGTTCGCTACTACGTCACCACAGACGCCGGTCATTATTATGTAAAAACTGTCATTACTACGTTGAGGAGTAGGATGGCGTTGGGTGGGGGTCTTAAGCCTTAGGATTTTAGGCCGCCTGGCTATGGCAGTCGCTGCAAACTGTACAGGTTAGGGTTTTCTTTTCGCCTCAGACAGAAAAAAAAATTCCTTCACCCTACGGAGGATTCGAACCCGGGTCTCCCGAATAAAAACCCAGTGTTGTATCCGCTCGACTGCACGCTCCTCCATTATTATATACGATATCGATTTTACTGGACATAAACTAGGCAGCCATCTCTTACATCTGAATGCTTAAAAGCTCTGATTGCTAGCTCCGGCTGGACCTTGTAGGTTGTCCCTCCTCGTACACACCGGATGGCAATGCTCATTCACAGGCAGAGTACGAAATAATGCAATCAGTTGACTGGGTTATATAGGTGCTTCGGCGGAATGATAACTAGATCAGCGTCAGTAACTGGATAAAGTCCCGGCAAGATAAGAGTAAACTAGAGCTCATGCTAGAGGTAAGGAACTTCACCAAGAGAGGAAGATGAAGTGGGGGAATATCCAGAGGAGGTTGAAGTAGTCTCAGCGAGATAGTGTTTTAGATGTAGAGGTTTAATGATACGTATATAATATGTAAAGACAGGGACTGATGAATATGCGAGGAGGTATATAAGGCATGGGAATTGATATTATGGAGTGGCAGACAGCGACACTGATATTGGATTAATGATTTGAAGATGTAATATATGCACATTGATAGATTAAAACGACAGATAAGCAACCGTATAGGGTGATCCACAGACAGGCAGAGATGCATAAACAGATGTATAGACAAGGAGGGGAGGATGGATAGACGGATTACTGTACAATTGTAAAGATATATAGACAGAGAGACAGAAAGTTAGACCGGCCAGCTGGCCGCCGCCTGGGCTGATGAACTGACAGGCAGGCAATAAAGCTGACAGACAGACAGGCATAAATATAGACAGACAGACAGACATATAGACAGACAGACAGACAGACAGACAGATAGATAGATAGATAAATAGACAGACAAATAGATAGATTTATAGACAGACAGACAGACAGGCAGGCAGATAGATAGATAGGAACACAGACAGACAGACAGATAAATAGACAGACAAATAGATAGATTTATAGGCAGACAGACAGACAGACAGACAGACAGACAGGCAGGCAGGCAGACAGACCAGCAGACAGACAGACAGACAGAACGAACGAACGAACGAACAAACTTTATTTTCAAAGGGTTAAGAATTGGGCACGCAGACCCGTCTAACATTCTGCCCTTCTATCACTCTCTTTCATACATTATTTCATTCACACATCATTCAAGGCTAACAAAGAACAACAACAATATAAAAGATATGCATTATAAAGGCATGGGCAAAATGCGAACATCAAAACTACACGACACAATTAATATTAGATAATGGTCTGACACTTGTTATTAGCCATGTGGAATATACTGGCCTACAAAAAGGGGACTGGCTGTTATACTAGGGTTTTGTTATTATTATTATTATCTCTATTATTAAGGGGGAAGGTAATCCGTACTGAGATAGTCTTCGAATAATTTGCGATTATATGAATAGGGATTGGTGATGTCTTTGATTTCTTGTGGAAGATTGTTCCACAGCTGAGCTGCAGAGTACGTTAAGCTAGGTAGATAGATAGACAGATAGATAGATAGATAGATAGATAGATAGATAGATAGATAGATAGATAGATAGACAGATAAACATATAGACAGACAGACAGACAGAAAGACAGACAGACAGACAGACAGACAGACAGACAGACAGACAGACAGATATAATATGCACTACACATTCACTTCATCACTTCATTGACATAAAGTCAAAACGATAACATCATGTTACTGGAACTGGAAAAGAGCAAATGTTCTATTACAGCGACATGCCTGTGTACGTCTGTCGTTCACTTTAGCGTTTGACTGAATTAAAGTGCAACAACCGAACAAAGAGAGGATTGTGTCCTAGGAAATATTGAGCTGCCGGTGTTTGTGAAGAACTGAGTTTGTTTCTCAAACCAGGCGTGAGGATCATTCTCAGTCTCCACGTAGATTGGTCCGCCTGCCAGTTTTGAGCTGGGGGGATTTTAAAATGAGATTTTGCTGTTCAAAGTCTGACAAAGCAATGCCATGAGCGAAACATCAAATAAATGGAGTCGATGCTGGAGCTTAGAATCAATATTATTCGCGATACCAATCGCTTTTGGGGAAGAAAAAGACTGGCGAAACTGAAACCTCACGGGTCTTCGTGAATGCCAAGTGTTTCAACAGGATATTCAACATGTAGTGAGATCTCTATTGCGTCACTTCGGGTATTTTTACTTCTTCAAAATGTGCTACAGATTTAATTATTTCGGTGTGAAGACTTTAGGGGATGAGAAAAGGGTATTTTAAAACCGATATCTTTTTCGTCTTTTATCATACTGGTTTTGCTGAGAAGCTTCGCAGAAAGGAGGCAGATGTCACTGTTTAGTGGTTTGCTTGTCTTGTTGCTTGTTCTTCATTCATCATGTGATATGCCGATAATCGTGGGGTATCATGTTTCGCCATCTCACACAATCACCCGAGTCGTGGATCAGCTCTGTATCCTTGTACCGACCATGCCATCTGATCACGCCAACCAGATATTTACTTCTCTGCCCTCCCCTTATTCTTATCCCCTCAATCTTGTCAGTTGTCAACAAGTTCCCTAGTTCCCCTGTTTCTTCTCATAAAGTGCCCAACAAATTGTGACTGTCTACGTCTAATTTCTATTATAACTTTGCGGTTTTCATTCACCTCCTGTATGAGTACTCATTGGTTTTTTTCAGTTTGTCCATGGTATGCTTTGCATTTTCCTCAGAAACCACCTTCCCACTGCTATTAGATGTTATTCGCATAGTCTTATCATTGTCCACGTTTCACGTCCATACAAAAGTACAAGTTTAGGGTGCATCTTTAATGACTGTGCATTGTTTGAAAATATTGCCGGTTCAAGTTTTGGATTCACCCTCTGTAAAGTTCATGCTGCATAATAGGTAAATACAAATCTTGGACCGGCAATATTTTCAAACACTGCACAGTCATTAAAAATACACCCTGCACTATGTAGCACTTCAAAACTCTTTTTCTAGTTGCAAATGACATAATATTTTAATTGGTCAGCTTGTTCTTCATCTGGCAAAATGCCACCTTTGCCTTGGCATTTCTTGTTATAATCTATTCAAGACATCTCCCTTCATATGTTATGACTGTTCAGAGATAATCGTACCAATTGGCTTGTTTAAGAATATTCCCATTTACTTGTATATTACATTGTGGTGTTTCCTTCTTCCTTGTGACGACAATAATTTGTGTCCTTCCACAATTTATTTCTAACCCTGGTTGTTCACTGTGTACAACAAATTCATCTACCAAATATTGCAGATCCTACTAAATATTTTCACTGCGTAGGGAAAAAAAATCTGGAGACATTATACATCCTGTTGCACACTTCTCCTAATTGACTGATATTGACCTACTTAATTATCAATCTTTATGGCCGCTTGCTGTTTTCTGTATATGTTTTTCACAAGTCTAAAGTCTTTCCAATATATTAGTAGATCTGCAAGCATCCTTATCATGTTGACGCGTCTTAATTTAAAGATTAAGCACAACCCACTACTGGCAACGCTGAGCGTATCCAAGTACGAACCCTGGGCCTTGCCCACTTCGGGTTGGAAGCACTAGACTCGAGTCTCACTCCCGACCGAGCTCGCTAGTTGCTCACATCTCTGACTGGACCCGGTATCGAACTCGGGATCACTGGCGTGCGAGACATGTGTGCAACCACTGACTACATTGTTTAGCAATCTGGTAACTAGGGTTATAGCATACTCTTCTAGTGGAACCTTGCCGTCTTTACAGACAAAAATATGTGTATTAGAACTAGAACTAGAATTCCATCGCACAATGCCTAGGCTTTGATTCAGAGAACGTGTGTTGCCTATGCAGTATGATCCCTATATAGGCCTTGCCTTGATTTATTCAGAGGAAAGGATGACCTGTACGTCTGGAACAAGGCAGGCTGCATATGCTGCCGGCTCAGCATTGAATCTCCAAGAGCAAGAGGTGAGTAGCCGCGAGGCCCTCACATCTGGGGGATTTGACTAATAGGCGTTCAGCCATATCCCTCAGCTGAGTGCCTCAAATCAAGTGTCTGGACATGTACGAGCGTGTACATCTGACAGTCGTAAGTGTCTGGCCCTATGTAAGCGTGTACTACTGTCAGACTCTCCGCCTGACACTGTCTTCAGTGTGGATCCCGCGACTAGCAGGATTCCGCACTAATACTCTTCTAAGGCATTCATAATTTCGATTGTGATGTCTTCTGGACCCAGGGTCTTGCCAGTTTTCATTTGATTGAGAACATGGTAAACTTCCATCTTCAGTTTTGGTGGTACTTTCTATAGTGTATGACATTGTTGCTTGTACTATTGTCGGCAGCCAAATATTTAATTCCGACCAGGACTAAGCAACATAGGCCATGGATTACACCATGCACATTAGAATTAATATAACAACGAAGGGAACTGAAACAGAAAGGAAAAACCGATAACAGTAGGATGAAGTATAAATCATTAACACGAGAAATAAGAAAGAACACAAGAAAGGACAAAAACCAATATATACAAGATTATTGTATTAAAATCGAGCAATATCATAAGAATGGAAGAGATTACGAAATGTTTAAAGAGATGAAGTTATTGACAAGAAATTCTTAACCTCAATTAAATGTTATCTGTGACAAGTTTGGAAATACCTTAACAGAATCTAGACAAATTATAGAAAGATGGCAGGAATGCTGCAGTGGAATGTATGATATGAATGACTGTGAGAATATGAATGATATACATGAACCAATGACAGCAGAGACAGAACCTGAACCCTCATTAGATGAAATTGCATGGGCAATAAAGAACCTGAAGAATGGTAAATCACCAGGATGTGATGAGATACCAGCTGAACTAATTAAAGCGGGAGGAGAAAAAAGCACACAAATCTAGCACGCATTATGTAAAATGATATGGAAATATGGTGTATGGCCAAAAGATTGGAAGAGAACAATCTTCATTCCAGTACCAAAAAAAGGGCAACCTGAAATTATGCACCAAATATAGAACTGTTGCCCTGATTAGTCATGCATCATGCAAGTAAAATTCTACTAAAATCACAATGGGAAGACTTCGTAAGAAAATGGAAGAAGAGATTAACGTGGTTCAAGCTTGATTTTGACACGGAAGAGGAACAAGAGATCACAAACTCAACATGCGTTTAATAATAGAGACGTGCAAAGAATTTAATGTAAACCTATTCTCATGTTTTGTGGATCATTCAAAGGAATTTGACTGTGTACAACATCAGAAACTTTGGGAAATCATGAGGAATATGGGCTTTCTATCACATGTACTACAACTCATAAAAATGATCTATCTAGACCAACAAGCAGCGGTTAGAATAGATGGCGAGACATCAAATTAGTTTGACACCAAGCAAGGAGACCGTCAGGGCTGTGTGCTGCCACCCTATTTGTTTAATCTCTATGCCGAACATATGATGAGAAATGTAAGAGATGATATAACCAGGGAGCAATATGATGCCTTAAATATCGGTGATCATGAAATACCAGAGATTCGATATGCTGACGATACAGTATTACTATCCACATCACAGAATGGTATAGAAAACTTAATAACCCCAACCCCGAAAAATAGTGAAAATCACAACTTATATCTTAACATAGCAAAAACAAAGATAATGCATACAGATAAAACTACTATGGGGAAATAAATATATGTTAATGAGGAAAAATTGGAGGTGGTGGAAAATATTGAATATCTTGGGTCATTGATTACCAACAATTGTGACACAATGAAAGAAATTAAACAACGACTATTAATTGCTCTTCAAAGACTAAAACAACTGAATAAATTATGGAGTGGGACAGATAGAACTACCAAAAATTTGATTTTTAAGAGCATGCATCTTTCCCATTGCAACATACGCCTGTGAGACCTGGACACTTACTAAACAAGCTGAACAGCGCATAAATGCCTTTGAATATAAATGTTATGGACAGGTTCTAAGAATCTCTTGGGTAAAGAAAAGAACAAATGCATCCATACTTCAAGAGCTATATATTGAAGAGGGTTGACTATTAAAGACGATAAAATAAAGAAAACTGAAATAGTTTGGTCACTTGAAACGTAATGCAATTTTGGAGAGAAGGATAATGGAGAGGAAGGCCAAAAAGAAGATGGGTGCAGGATGATGCGGATGATCTCCAGATGGGTGTATTGCACGCGGAACATCTTGCTTGTGATCGAGAAGTTTTCTGGAAGGTTTTTATGGGAGCGAGGTTCTGCAAAGGAGATGCTACTGAATGAATAAATGAACAATTGTCATATTTAATTTCTTCCGTCTCTTTTACTCAACCTGATCAACTGTTTGTGTAGGTATGTATGTGTGTTTGTATGCAAATGAACGTGTGCTAGGTTATTTCATAACAAGATGCATTGATCAGCTGCTTTCCTCAGCGCTAAGTAACAACTTAAACATTGGAAAGCACACAACAAGAAAGCCATACCAAACTCCCCAATCTTCACAACAGACATAAAGTTTTTTGCAGAAAAGCTAGGACATACCTCGAGACGCCCAGTTCACTTCTCGTAACGGCAGTCCGTTGAGCGGGTAATCGTTATAAATGGCTGTTGGAAATTTGTAGAGAATATACACGGCCCAATTACCCTCTCGGAAGAGCATTCTGACGGTGCTAAAGGGATAGCTTTTATGGGAAATTATGCTGTTTATAGCGTGGCTTGGAGCTATACATCTTTTTCTTTCTTTTCTTCTGCAGGACATTCGCCTATGATAAAATGAAGGCAGCTACTATTCTTAACCGTAATGTTTTCTGCTGTCTTGGAGGCAATTTTGCTGCTTGACCATTTCTCAACACAAAAATATACACACATAACACACAAAAGCACACAGATATAAACACGCATATATATATATATATATATATATATATATATATATATATATATATATATATATATATATATATATATATATATATATATATATATATATATATATATAAATCACATACTCGTACACATACAGAAAAAAAAAACACACACACACACAGATACACACAGACATACACGCACATGCTATGTAGGTCATTAGTTAGTGAACGCAGTTTCACATTTTCCCGCCATACCGGAAGGAGATTTTGTTATCAGCCGCAGACAATTTAGGAGCAGATCATTTTGCGTTGATTTCGCTGGTATGAGAATTTCCCGTTCAAAAAACGTTTCTTTTTTTTTAAAACTTGGTGTGTTAGTATTCAGTAGTTTGCATTGCTTTCTGAACAACCGACACTCATACCATTGTATGGAAATCAACACAAAGCGACCTGCTTTCAAATCGCCCGCAGTTGTGTTTCGAACGCAGTATGCGGAATTAAAAATTGCACCCGTAACTGATTAGCCAGAGAGCCGGCCAAGTTATGATAACATCTGGTTATAACAAGAAGATGATGTGTTGTGACAGGTTCGGGAAATAGTGTTGGCAATCAAATGGCTACTTATCTATTCCAAAGAGATTCAGAAGCATTTTAGCAGGGTCTAATAAATCACACCAGGAGCAGACTATCGCGGTGGTCTTGTCGCGGGTACAGGAAAGATAGAAGGAACACTGAAGACGTGGATGTCTGATATGGGATCTATGACATGGAATATATGACATTGAAGTATGACATGGATATATGACATGGGATATATGACATTGTATATATGACATGGATATGACATGGGATGTATGGCATGGATGTGTGACATTTGATGTATGACATGGGGTATAAGATATGGGATGATATGGTTGTGTGAACAAGGAATGTATGACATGGGATGCATGCCAGTGTATGTATGACAAGAGATTATGCCATGGGAATTGTGGCATGGGCTGTATGGCAGTGGGGAGGGTGTGACCATGGAATGTGTGTTACATTGGGGTATGCCATGGGAATGTATGACATGGTATGTAATGACATGGGATGTATGACATAGGATGTATGACATATGGGAATGTATGACATAGGATGTATAGGAACATGGTAATGTAATGACATGTATGTATGACATGGGATGTATGACATAGGATGTATGACATGGTATGTATGACATGGGATGTATGACATAGGATGTATGACATGGTATGTATGACATGGGATGTATGACATAGGATGTATGACATAGGATGTATGACATAGGATGTATGACATGGGATGCATGACATAGGATGTTTGACATGGGATGTATGACATGGCATGTATGACAGGGATTATGAACTAGATGTATGACATAGTATGTATGACATGGTATGTATGACATGGTATGTATGACATGGTATGTATGACATAGGTGTATATCATGGTATGTATGACATGGGATGTATGACATAGGATGTATGACATGGGATGTTTGACATGGGATGTTTGACATGGGATGTATGACATGGGATGTTTGACATGGGATGTATGACATAGGATGTATGACATGGGATGTATGACATGGGATGTATGACATATGATGTATGACATGGGATGTATGACATAGGATGTATGACATGGGATGTATGACATGGGATGTTTGACATGGGATGTATGACATGGTATGTATGACATGGGATGTATGACATGGTATGTATGACATGGGATGTATGACATAGGATGTATGACATGGGATGCATGACATAGGATGTATGACATGGTATGTATGACATAGGATGTATGACATGGTATGTATGACATGGGATGCATGACATAGGATGTATGACATGGGATGTATGACATGGGATGTTTGACATGGGATGTATGACATGGTATGTATGACATGGGATGTATGACATGGTATGTATGGCATAGGATGTATGACATGGTATGTATGACATGGGATGTATGACATATGATGTATGACATGGTATGTATGACATAGGATGTATGACATGGGATGCATGACATATGGTGTATGACATGGGATGCATGACATGGGATGTTTGACATGGGATGTATGACATATGATGTATGACATGGTATGTATGACATAGGATGTATGACATGGGATGCATGACATATGGTGTATGGCATGGGATGCATGACATGGATGTATGACACATGCATGCCATGGAATGTGTGTTATTGTGTATGACATGGATGAATGACATGGGATGTATGACATGGGGTGTATGACATACATGTATGACATGGGATGAATGACATTCGATATATGAAATCGGGGGTATGACATGAGATGTATAACATGGGATATATGACAGCGGGCGTATAACTTTGGATGCATGACCTGGGATCATGGAATGTATGACATAGGATGTGTGACATATGACATATAACATATGACATATAATGTGTGACATAGGATGTATGACATGGGATGTATGACATGGGATGTATGACATACACGGATGACATGGATGTATGGTATAGGATGTATGACGCGCGATATATTACTTGTAATGTATGTCATGGGATGAGTGTCATGCTATGTCTGCAATGGTGTCACTTTCACATTAATTGTTATCCGTGTGTTGTGGACTGTAATAATAATAGGTAATTATCTGTCTGATTGCTGAACACGAGCTCCCTTAGCCTGCACGCTGAGTACAGTGAGCAGATGCAAGAGGGTAACATAGGACATATCAACGATAGTTTCAGCAATTCTTCATGACGATGGAAGTTAATCAGCACCCACGTTTTGTACCCACCGTCCCCAGAGTGTTGCTTATTTACAGATGCGGATTCAACATATCATCGCCAGACCCCAGTTCCTCAAGATTTACACAGGGAACAATTTGACCCCACCGGGACATACAATCATCATAATCATCATCATTTTCGTCGTCGACACCATCATCATCAACGTCGTCATCATCTTCACCCACAACCACCGTCATCATCAACCTCATTGTCATCACCATCACCATCAGTGTTCATCATCATCATTATAATCATCATCAACATCATCATTATAATCATCATCAACATCATCATCATTATTATCATTGTCATCATCAACATCATCATCATAATCAACATCAACATAATCATCATTATCATCACACCATCACCATCACTACTATCATCATCATAACTATCATCATCATCATCATCATAATCATCATCGTCATCTTCAACATTATTATCATAATCATCATCATCGTTATCAACATCATCATCTTTATCATCAACGCCACCACCACCACCATCATTATTATTATCATCAACAATAACAACAGAGAAAGCAACAACAACAACAAGGAATGAAAGAGACAACTTATTCCATATTTGTTAGTTTCCCCAACCCTGAAACCATTTCAGCACATTTAATTTAACGGTTGAGCTGGTATGAAACTTTATTAAGGCAGTTATTTTCTTCCTGCGCAAGGGAGCACACACTTTCATATTCTCGTAAATAAATGATATCGATTTAGTTGGCAGTCCTACACTGAGAATGTGCCATATTTTCAAATATTATCACCACTTTCTAACTCGCTAAAGAAAAGCATATGTGTAAACACACACACACACACACACACACACACACACACACACACACACACACACACACCACACACACACACACCACACATACACACACACAAGCGCACACATAAATTTCAACAAAGAGGACCACACAATTACAGTAAATAATAAGTAATTTATGTTACTAAAACTTACAAGTTCAAGTTAGAAATAACAAGAATATGTATCCGACACAATGTGGAACAGAAAAGAACAACACACAACACACAACACAACAACAACAACAACAACAACAACACAACAACAAAAACAAACAACAACAACAACAACAACAACAACACAACAACAACAACACACGCACCTCCCACAAACAGAAACACACGCACAGACACATTAATACACACACCCACCCACACACACAGACAGACAGCCACATTCACACACACACACACACACACACACACACATACACACACACACACCAACATATATATCCAACCCATTCTAATGGCTTTATTACAAAAGCATGAAAGAAACAACATTAACAGGTGTGGTAAAATAAACAAAGCATTCATTTTGAATGAATTATGCACCATGGGGTGGTCAGAAGAAATCGCCGTAGGCATCCAGGCAAGCATCTCATTGCTTAGGTAGGAGGCTAATGCCGTCCGCATATATATATACTTTAAAACCCAATGGGTTATAATTATATATAATAATATAACTTTAAAACCCAATGGGTTATAATTATAATATATAGTGTCTGTAATTATTTCAGGTAGTGAATTGTTTTATATGTGGTTGTTTGGTCGTTTGGTCAAGACTTAGATGGATAGGACATCTTAGGGGGATGGATGCTGGTAGAATACCAAAGGACATCTTTTTTGTGAATTACAGATGGGTAAGAAATCTCAGGGTCGGCCTCTAATACGATATAAATATGCGTGTAAGCGGTACATGATTGATACAGGCATTGATAATGCACAATGGGAGCAAGTCGCCGCTGAACGTGTTGCATGGAGGGCAAACATCAGAAATGGAATAAAGACAAAGGAGAAAATTATTGCAGATAAGTCACACACCGAGCGTGTGAGACGTAAGATGGTGCATGATGGTGGAAATAACCACGTGTTCACATGCACCCACTGTGAACGAATGTTTGCAGCGCGAATTGGCCTTATTAGTCACATTCGCTACCGCCAGAGGTAAAAGTTATTATGCCTTTTTAAAGCACAAACTATCGTCTGTCAAGACGGCAAGGTGCCAATGATGATGATTATGGTTGTTTGGTCGTATATATGCAGCCGTTCATGTTTTTTTTTAAAGATCAATTTAATTGTCACACAACAAACTATCATCCGCCAAGACGGCAAGATGCCAATCAATTTTCACGTAACGCTGTTCATCTTTTTCAAAGAGATGTACTGAATTGTTGATTTCTCTTGTACATTATATAGGATAAATATTCTTGATATTGCTGATTTTGAGCTTAACAATTAAATTATTTATTCTTCACTGGGATTGTTTGATCTTCTTTGTTTGATTTTTTTGGTTTTTGTTACACATTCTATTTTTCTGTTTTGTTAATTCTTTAGACCTATCTAACATTAACATATCTTTCCCTGTCTTAAGCTCATTGTCTTGATTCATACGCTCTATTAGAGTCACATTTTGTTGGTTATATTTCTTGAAAACAAGGGCAAATGACCTTTCTCCATGACTTGCTGCAGATCAGGTATATGCTGGTAGTCTCCTATTTTTACAGGCCAATCAGTAATCGATAGCGGATGAGGTCCACATCTCCACTGACGCTTTTACTACCCATACTATTTCTTGGTACTTATTTTAGGATGAATCCACATGAGAGCCTAGGTGGATTAAGAAAATCAATTCCCACATCAAGGGGGATTCAATCAGATAGCCAGCAGTCCGGCATGCAGACTTGCTAGGCACTGCCTTAACCCCCCCCCCCACCCTAGATTTCTTTTACTGCAGTAAATAATCAGTAAATAGGCCCATATTAGTTTGGTCTACCTGGTAAATCTGGCCAGATGTGAATTCAACGTCCAGAGAAGGGAATTCCACCGACGTGGTATTCACCGCATCACCACGACGTGCCGACTCAGCTACAACCAACGAAAGAACGGACACTATTTTGAAAGGGTCGCAGATTGGGCTCCCAGGCCCGAATATATTCTGTCATTCAAATCACTCATCTTTTGTTCATCAATTACGCTGGTTTACACACATTTTGGTGCTTTAAAGTTTATAGCTGTTCTTGGGTAATTTTGTGTTGCTGATTTTAAAAATGCAATCAGATTTTTCTATCAGCTCTAGTTTTGAGATAACTAAGAATGACCTTCTTATTGGTGTAATTGTTATGTACAAGCCTATAGTTAGGTAACATCAGTGGCATTTTGAATGTAATCTGCATGCACATTATATGTAATTACTGTGCATGTATTACTTTCATAAAAAACACCCGGTGTGCTAATTCTGAGGTAGCGGGCTTAACCCTTGCACCGGTCAGTTGATCTAAAATGTTAAATTCTCGTCCTTGACTTCGTGACGTAACTTACAAGTACCTCTGAAGTCGGAGTGGGTTCACCTGATGGCTACGAACACCGAAATTAAGGAAAGCTAATCAAAACGAAAAAAATCAGTCCATTGCAACTAGTAGTAGCGCATGTTTATGAACTACGCTTTAGTTCAAAGTGAGAGAAAGCACACAACAAAAAATGTGGTCGACAAAGCAAACGGATGTCGAAAAACTATATTGTAAACATACTAAATACATGTAAACTTTACTGAAGCCGTAGCCATACACTATCGAAGACCGCCACTTTTCAAGCAAAATGACATGACATTGAATATAGGAATATCTTAGTAACACTTGCGTGTACACTGGACTCGTAGCAGTGACCTAATGTGTTATGTAATTCAATAGTCGCTTAAAGTCGCTTAAAAGTCGACAGGGTCGACTTCATTTCACAGGGATTTTATCCCATATGGCTCAGTCTCTTTCGGCAGCGAACTGCCGAAAGCATCGCACAGAGCACGAACTCCATAGCTCCAGCGACGACCCCGAGGAGTCTCCGAAAAAATTTCACTCGTGAACCGAAGGACGCGGACCGGAATCGAACCCACAACCTGCTGAGCCCGAGTCAGGCGGCTTGACCACTTCGCCACGGAGACTCCCTTGTAATGTAATTCAATAGTAAAGGAATCATCTTCTCACCATCATGTCATAGTTATTTCTGTCGAATGCACCTGACGAGTACAGCAACATGTTCCCTGCAATAAATTGTGAAATATGTTGTTTGTATCTTCTTTGATCAAATTAACAACGTGAAAACATTGCTTTAAATTGTGTTTGTTGTATTCTGCCTCAACAGGCCACACTTCTTATACATCCTTATATCCTCCCGGCAGTAGCTAATTATTTGTCTGCAGCACAACACACATACACACAAACACACACTTACAAACTCAAACGCTTACACATATACATATAAAAATGCACACATGCAGTGTTTTTTTGGCGTGCGCTCGTTTTCACTCAAGCGTAGTCCACACACACTACTTCTAGTAGCATTGGACTGAATTTTGCGTGTGGATTAGCTTTCCCTATGACCAGTGTCCCTCGCCATCAGGCGAACCCACTCCGACTTCTGAGGTAAAACAAACATAGATAACTTGGGACGAAATAATGTACGTCCCAAAGTCAAGGACGAGAAGTCAACATTGTAGTCCAAATGACTGGTTTAGGACCCCCTCTCCTCCTCCTTACCTCAGCATCAGCTCATCGGATGTGTAACAACGAACGCTATTATTCACTTGGGACACCCACACACTTTAATTGTGCGCATTCTTTAATCCAGATATTTACAGTATTTCTCAATTTCCCCCTTATTAAACAAGCCCCGTGTTTAATAGGGTTGACAAACTGTATGAAGTGGGTTTCTTGTTTGTTTCAATTGTATCCGTCTCCATTCGATGAGCCATTGGGCACACATTTCTGTATTGGGTGAGCAGGCTATGACATGCCATGTTCGTGTTGAAAATATTGGCAGCTTGAAGATATGTACGAGAGTTGTATTCCATGAGTGTAACTAGCCCCATTGATGATTTATTAATTGGCTAGAATAGATGTGCGTGCTCCGTGGCGAAGGGTCTCGGATACAGTTTGTAATCCCGCATACCCGCGTTCGAAACACAGCTGTGTTGCTTTTTTATGAAATGGTATGGGTGCCTGTCGTTCAGAAAACAATGGAAAACTATTGAACGGAAACTTGCCTAGGGATCAGGAACAATAAATAATGCTGGGGTTAACTGCTACGCCGTGTAAAGTACATGTAATTAACTTTTTGCTTAGAATAGATGTAGGTGCACTTGGGGCAATGCTTGTCTGCTCTGTCTCTTACAGCAGTTGCCTCAGTGTCATCATCACCATCATCTACTATGTCGATAGCTTTAAAATAAAAGTCGACAGGGTCGACTTCATTGCACCGGGATATTATCCCATATGGCTCAGTCTCTTTCCACAGTGAACTGCCGAAAGCGTCGCACAAAGCACGAACTTCGTAGCTCCAGCGATGACCCTCAGGAGTCTAAAAAATTGCACTCGTGAACCGAAGGACGCCGCCCGAAATGAAACCCATAACCTACGGAGCCAGAGTCAGACGGCTTGACCACTTGGCCATGGAGACTCCTCATGTGGACAGACGTAGGCGGTCATGGTTCGTCATCTAACGTGATGAACTGTCTAGGATTCCGGCTGTGTCCCTTATCCGATTGTGCCATGTGATTAAGATATTTATCTCTTTGTTTTCCCATGGCCTGTTTCCTTCAAGTTTTCCACTTGTCACTAAATTTTCGGGTGTATTTTTTCTCATAACGTGCCCAAAATACCTTGACAGTCTACTTGTAAATGATCTAACCAGTTAACAGTTTTGTTTTGTTTCTGTTAGGCATGACTTATTCGTTTTACTATTCGCCCGTGGCATACTTTGCATTTTTTACTGCCATTAGGTGGTTCTCAACTTATTTTCCATGTTTCACGTGCTTACAACAATACCGGTTGTAAACATCACTGTTACACTCTTTTTTTCTCATTGAAGTTTGCAGCCATTATTTGTGTGTTTTCCACCTTGCTAGAGGCTACTTTAGCCATGCCGAGTCTGGTTCTATAGTTCGTTCACAAATGTTTGCTCTCATTCACGTTAAATTAAAAAACAAAAGTACTTATTGCATCGTTATGAAATTTTGCCTGCCTTTTTATATTTACTCCCACCCAAGGAATATGTCTTTGATAGGTCCAAAGGCAACTAAAATCATAGAAAGCGGCGAAATGTCTTTGATGTTTTAGCTCAAATATATTGAATTCACGCTAACAATCTTTTTTTTTTTTTTTACAGTATTGTATCTGAACACATTTGTTAAACTATGTGACGCGCTTCTCATAAGGAAATTCCCGTGTATCACGAGCATATTCATTATTGGACGCTGATGCTTCCTTGTGAAGATGTTATACATTTCATTATATGCACCTCATCTCTGATCCATAAATTATATACCGCATATAAACAAACATTTAGATCTCCAGTACAATCACCAGAACAAAAAAAAATGTTTTCCGGGGTTACATAATGATATGGTACTAAATCTCATCATTTCCCCTCATTTAGTTACCGATTTATGGATTTTTATATGGGGAAAAACCTTTGTGAACACAGAATAGTCTCCATGACTCGTTTACTAGCCAGGGTCCGAGATAGCCTTCCTTTCAATTCTTATTTCATAAAACTGCCACAAGGTCCAGATCGTGAATGGCACCATATCTGCTGGAGTTAGAACGATCGATATCATCAACATCATATACCACACCATGCTGTCATGTCTCGCCATCTTACACAATCACCAGAGTCATGGATCAGCTCCGTGCTCTTGTCTCGACCATGTCATGCTGCCGAGCCATTCAGATATTTACTTCTTTGCCTTCCCTTTGTTCTTTTTCACCCTCAATGTTGCCAGTTTCACCAAATTATCTAGTTTATTTCTTCTCGTAACGTATCCAAAAACGTTTGATTGTCTACGTCTAATTTCCCTAATAGCTTTGCGATTCAATTTGTTTCTTGTAGTACTTGGTCATTTGTTTTTCTGTCTTCAGGTTCCTCCGAGACCACATTTCCAATGTCATTAGATGTTTTCCAGCGTGTCTGCTCATTGTCCACGTCTCACATCAATACAAAAGTACAGGTTCTATGTACTTTGGACCCTCTCGATATACTGAATACTTAATATGGAATGTAAGAATCGCCATCAGTGTGCTCGGGACATTTCCATACATGCTCTGCCTCCATTTTCAAAAGCCACTGAAGAGTTTTCACGCTGATTATTCCAATAGAAATTGATTACAATTCCACCTGGGATGTCTTCCACGCTCTGAGTATCGTCCAGACTTTCTACTCATCCACTACGTAGCCAGTTTTTTCAGAGATAGAAACTCCATCTGTTCAGCTGCAATCTCCACCCGGTCCCAGAGAGCCTTCTTCATATTATCTTTATAGCGTTTAAAAAAAATAGCAAAGTAATATTCATAAAGGGAGCTACCGTAGCGCAGTGGCCAACACACTTACCTGCCTGACCAAAGGTCATGTGTTTGGTCCCCATGGAGACGGACTTTAAAATTCACTCACTCTAAATGTCCTGATATGTATAGCCTGCCAGAGTGTTATAGACTACATCGTCTATGTAGTGTCAATGGGTCTATTGAAATGTGAGCCTAGCACCATATCTTATATATAAAAGGCAATGTATGTCTGTCTGTATGTCCTTTATGCGTTCGCGAACGGTCCATCCAATTGGGATGAAATTTTCTACACGTCTTCTTCTCATTCCCGTGCTGCCAACTGTCATAGTTGTTTTAGTGTACAAACATATTTTCTTATTATTATTTAATATTTAATTTACATTATAATGTATATATAGCGAGGGGACATAACTTCTAATAGAATTGCTATATATGTAAAATTGTTGCATATTTCTCAAATAGGTGGACCTTTTCGCTGCAGTTATCTACAGGCATATGCGTTATAATCCTCTCCCCTCCTCCTCCTCTCCCCTCCTTCTCCTCCTCCTACCATCCTCCTTCCCCTCTTCCTCCTCCTCCTCCCTCTTCCTCCCTCCTCATCCCTCTTCCTATCTCCTCTTACCTCCTCCCTCTCCTCACTCCTCCTCCCTCCGCCCTCCCCTCCTCCTCCCTCGTCCTCCCTCTTCCTCCTCCTCCTTCTCCCTCTTCCTCCTCTATCCTTCTCCCTTCTTCTCCCCACTCCTCCCTCCTCCTATCTCCTCCCTCCTCCTCCTCACTCCTCCTCCTCCCTCCTCCTCCTTCCTCCTTCTCCCTCCTCCTCCTCCCTCCTCCTCCTCTCTCCTCCTCCTCCTCCTCATCCCTAATCCTCCTCCCTCTTCCTCCCTCCTCCTACCCCTCCTCCCTCCTCCTCACTCTCCCTCCTCCTTCTAATCCCTCCTCCTCCCTCCTACTCCTTCCTCCTTTTCCTGTCTCCACCTCCTCCCTCCTGCTCCCTCCAGCTCCTCCCTCCGCCGAATATGAATTAAATGATATGCTCCCCACCAGGGACTGGGCGAAGTCGGACCGGGTCGTCTTTTTTTGGGAACGGGAACGGGAGCAGGGGCCGAATATGAATTAAATAAGACGCTTCATTTACCCAAGTTAATTGTTGGGGGAAGATGTAAAGATCTTTTAAGTGCTCTTTCTAATAATAGACAGACAGACAGACAGACAGACAGACAGACAGACAGACAGACAGACAGACAGACAGACAGACAGATAGTTGGGAACGGGAACTTATATGACTACTTATATGAATTAAATGAGATGCTCCCCGCCAGGAGCTGGGCGAAGCCGGGCCGGGTCAGACAGACAGATAGACAGACAGACAGATAGTCGGGAACGGGAACGAGAACTTATATGACTACTTATATGAATTAAATTATATGCTCCCCACCAGGGGCAGGGCGAATCCGGACCGGGACGTCATTTTTGGGAACGGAAAAGGGAGCAGGGGCCGAATATGAATTAAATAAGACGCTTCATTTACCCAAGTTAATTGTTGGGGGAAGATGTAAAGATCTTTCAAGTGCTCTTTCTAATAATAGACAGACAGACAGACAGACAGACAGACAGACAGACAGACAGACAGACAGATAGATAGTTGGGAACGGGAACTTATATGACTACTTATATGAATTAAATGAGATGCTCCCCGCCAGGAACTGGGCGAAGCCGGGCCGGGTCAGCTAGTATCCAATAAATCTCAATGTAAACAATCTAGTTGTGTATCCTTTACAGGACGTCGCAGTGAACCCCCGCATATATTAGCTGTTTGTGATTTCTTGGCAAGTTTACGTTCAATAGTTTGTCATTGATTTCTGAACTACAAGCACTCATACCATTGTATGAAAATGAACACAAGGATGTCTGTATCAAATTACCCGCAGCTGTGTTTCGAACGGCAATATTCTTAAACAAGTGAATCAATACAATTATCTCGGAACAGTCATAACATTTGATGGGAGATGACTCGAAGAGATACAGAGATTAGAAAAAGGATCGCCATGGTGAAGGTAGGTCTTTGCAAGATGGAAAACCTTCTGACCAATAAAAAGATGTCATTTGCAACGAGAAAAAGAGTGGTGAGGTGTTACATGGAACCTGTGCTTTTTAATGGACGTGAAGCGTGAACAATGAGCATACAGACTTAACAACATCTGATGGCTGTGGACATGGGGCTTCTGAGGAAAATGCAAAGAATACCATGGACAGACAGAAAAACCAATGACCAAGTCTTACAAGAGACAAATGAAAATCGTAAACGGATTAAAGAAATTAGACGTAGACAGTCACAATTTATTAGTCACATTATGAGAAGAAATAAGTTGGAGAACTTGGTGACAACTGGCAAGATTGATGGGAAGGGAACAAGGGGAAGGCAGAGAAGTAAATACCTGGATAGCGTGGCCACGTGGCATGGTCGAGACAGGAACACTGAGCAGATCCACGACTCTGGTGATTGAGTGAGATGGCGAAACATGCCCACCCACGCTTATCGGTATGGCACATGTTGATAATGATAATGCGGGATTACGAATGTCGTCTGTAACACCTTGGCCACAGAACCGGTATAACGTGTAAAAAAGAGTCTTAAAGTATTCATAATATTTATACAACAGAAAGGAGTATAAACGTATTTCTCCAGCAACAACTCGAATTTGAAGAAGATTTGTTATTAAGGCAAACAAACATTAGGAAAATGAAACACTTGGGACATGTAAAAAGGCATCAACGTCTAGAAAAGATAATTATGCAGGGAAATATAACGCGTTGGCGTTGTAAGGAAGATCACAACGTAGATGGATTAAAGATGTGATAGATAAATTACACAAGACAACAACAGAGGCAGGACATCTGGCTTATAACAGACAGGAATGTCGGAAGATTGTTATAGGAGAACAGGTCTGCAGGGGACAAGCTATCAGGTGATGAATATTCAAACAGTGGCAATCCTGCACTTTATCTTTCCAAGAAAACCGTATGAGCATAAAACACGTATGGAATGTAGAATGTTACTAAATGTCATCCCGGTCTTTGGACTGAGCAACGTGACATGTCATGACCAAATTTCATAATCATCATCAACATCATCATCATGTGCCATGTCGACTGGTGTTAGCGATCATGTTGCTCCATAAATTGCGATCTCCGTCGGCATGGATCAATTCATGTGTACACGCTCTTCCATGGACATGACACTAGGGTGTCAAACATTTGTTTCACTGTTTCCCTCTATCTCTCTCTTTCGCTACAAATCTTTCCGGTTATCACAACATGAGACAGTTTTTGTCTTCTCATAATGTGGCCAAAAATTATGATTGCCTGTTTCTTATGTTTGCGAGTTAACCTCCCTCAAAATGTCCATACTCTCATTTTGGCTTTCCAATGAATGTGCAGCCTTTTTCTATAAACAGAAACAAAATATTAAAACAACGTATATTGTCCACTTCTCACATGTACAAGTCGTGGCCGAGTTAGCCCCGTGGATAGTACGCTTGCCCGTCGGTCCAGTTGACATATGATCGAGCTCCGATCGATGCGGGGATATTTCTTTCATATACCTGCAAGGTTCATTAATTCATTCAGTAGCATGTCCTTTGCAAAACCTCGTTCCCATGAAAACCTTCCTGAAAATCTCTCGATCACAAGCAAGATGTCCCGCGTCCCATACACCCATATGAAGATCATCCGCCACATCCTGCACCCATCTTCTCTTTGGCTTTAGTCTTCCTCTCTTCCCAGACATATACCCCTCCATTATTGTTCTCTCCAAACTTTCGTGACGTTTCAAGTGACCAAAATATTTCAATTGTCTTTGTTTTATCGTCTTTAATTGCCAACCTTCTTCAATATTCAGCCCTTGAAATATGGATGCATTTGTTCTTTTCTTTATCCAAGATATTCTTAGAATGAAGGTGCTACGGAGTTCCTGCACTGAGCTGAGTTTCTCTAGACTCAGGCTTGAGTTAGGAGTAGAACGGAGCACTTATGGGTTATACCCGTGTGCCGTGATGTTGATCCATCGACTAAACTAAACTAAACTAAACTAAACTAAACTATAATATTTATATTCAAAGGCATTTATGCGCAGTTCAACTTGTTCACCTCGCCTGAAATGGATAGCAGGAAATTTTCTGGGAAGTAAAGGTTGTCAGAACAACTAAGGGTAGGAGGGCATGGGGTCAGTGGGTTCCCAAGGATGGATGAAGGGGTGAAAGAAGAAGGAGAAGAAGAAGAAGAAGAAAGGTATCGGCGTGGAACTGACACCACTCATCCAGTGACGATTGGTTAGAATTAGAGCTGGACTATGTACCTCATCACATCTCATGGTGCCCCTTCACGGTGTTACTTTACATGTGAAGTACCTTGCTGTTGGTTGGAATGTGTTTCTAGGTGAGCCGGAAGATTATGCCGTCGGGAGCTATACCTCTGACAGGGTTATCAATGTGGGCAGGACCTTGGTGAGTTACCACTCTTTCTTGGTGGTGAGTAGGTGAAACCTTTTAGGTGTAGATACAGAAAGCACGAGCGAGTGGTACACGATATTGTCTACACCAATCCACCCCCAACATTGTTTATCTTGCGCTCACAGAGCGCTCACTAGTGTCTCATACCCAGCGCTCACTAGTGTTTCCTATCTAACAATCAACATAGTGGGTGAGTTAGCGAAGTGGATAGGGAGTTGGACTGATAATGTCATGAGTACGATCAGAAGGGTTCGCCTGGTCTCGTTGCTTGCAAAGTGATGGAAAAATTTGCTATCTATTCCTGTGTGTATCCAGTCCTACCAAATGTGATGTCTAAATCACGTCACAGACTCACAGTGGGAAGCTGCTTCGTTACAAATTACAATCAACATGGCAGTACGAACGGGGCTCTGGCTCTCCGGGAGGGGGGGGGGGGGGGGGGGGGGGGGGGGGGACTCCCCTTGGTCAGATTTTCTGTCCTAAACCTAGGACTGACCTAGCAAGCCGGCAGGGGATTTTTATATAGCTCGTAGAAAAATTAATAAGCACATATACGGGAAATCTCCCGCTGTTTATACTTGAACTCGACACCGCAAGGTACAAGAGGAACAAGATAAGATTAGAGATGAAATGGCAGGCGATGAGACGCAGGAAAGCGGACATTGCTCCGTTGTGACAGCGCCACGGTAGAGGGAAATTCCACGCGGACCATTAGTACAAATAAATTAACACAACTAATAAAGCAACGACAATTGAAATATTTTGGTCACTTTCAACGTCACGAAAGTTTGAAGAGAACAATAATTGAGGGGTATATGCCCAAGAAAAGAGGAAGAGGAACGCCAAAGAGAATATAGGTGCAGAATGTGGCAGATGATCTTCAGATGGTTGTATTGGATGCGGGACCTCTTGCTTATGAACTAGCAGTTTTCATGACGGTTGTTATGGTAGCGAGATTCTGCAAAGGACATGCTACTTACTGAATGAATGAATAAATGGTAGAAGGATGATGAATTAGGTGCCTCAGATGTAAATGTTATAACCCTGGCAGAATGTGATTATCTATGGACACCGTGCACTGAAATGGTTCTTTTCGAAGCTTCAGCATGCGTCAATTCAAGTACCGTCTATGGTTGGAAGCCATGTGCCAGATCAAATGATTTCGTAGGTCTTATACAGCCAACGGACCGGACGTACTCCATCCCTGATACATCCAATACGCCTCAAACGTTTGAGAGCGTACACATAATCGAGGGGAAGTCAATAAGTATGTCACAAATGGTTGTAGAAAACTAACTAAATATGATAATAACTTGAAACCAGTTTATTTTTACACATACATTGCCCCTTTATTTCTCAACATAATTTCCACCAATATTGATGCACTTAACCCATCGTTTTATCAGTCCTCCCAAACCGGCTGCATAGACGTGCGTGCTCTGGTTTCTAAACCACGTTTTCACTTCACATTCAACTTCGGCGTCATTCGCGAAATGTCTCAAGCCAAGGTGGGTTTTTAGTGGACCTAAACGGTGGAAATCTCTAGGGGAACACGCCATTGGCCCGGTAGTCATAGGTTCGAATCGTGTTCCAGTCGGGAATATCTGTTAAAACTGATCTAGGCTCCCAGATCGACAGCTTAAATCATTACGGACATTCAGCGTGCTATTGATCACATGAGCCATCGAGTGAAGTTTGGTCCATAAAATTACCGGGCTACCACTCAATACGACGTTTGCTTCTCTTTTTACAACGGTTAGCGCGTTAGTTGATCCAGAACACCAAAGACCGAGATATGTGGAGAGACATGCCTACGCCCGCTGGCAGGGCACTTAATGATGATGATGATGATGATAGTGCGCACGCTTACCACAACAGTGTTTCGAGTTCAGTCGTCAGCAGTGGCATATTATATCGGGATAAGTTCTGAGTTCGAGCTAGCCTCATGAATACAGGTTAGCTTCCTCAATTTCCTGGTCCTGAAAGACAGAGTTGGGGAACTGGTCACAGCCATGTTATCATGCCGTGGGCTAAAGATATGTAGGCCTAACACCTTTCACCCCCGAGTCATTTTGTGCCATGAGATTGATTACCTTACTGTATGTGAAATAAAATAAAAACCGTAGTCTTTGCACTGCAAGACCTCTATGTGGCCAGCGGTGGTTAATCTACAAACATGTTAACCGTAGTCTTTGCACTGCAAGACCTCTATGTGGCCAGCGGTGGTTAATCTACAAACATGTTAACCGTAGTCTTTGCACTGCGAGACCTCTATGTGGCCAGCGGTGGTTAATCTACAAACATGTTAACCGTAGTCTTTGCACTGCCAGACCTCTATGTGGCCAGCGGTGGTTAATCTACAAACATGTTAACCGTAGTCTTTGCACTGCGAGACCTCTATGTGGCCAGCGGTGGTTAATCTACAAACATGTTAACCGTAGTCTTTGCACTGCGAGACCTCTATGTGGCCAGCGGTGGTTAATCTACAAACATGTTAACCGTAGTCTTTGCACTGCGAGACCTCTATGTGGCCAGCGGTGGTTAATCTACAAACATGTTAACCGTAGTCTTTGCACTGCGAGACCTCTATGTGGCCAGCGGTGGTTAATCTACAAACATGTTAACCGTAGTCTTTGCACTGCGAGACCTCTATGTGGCCAGCGGTGGTTAATCTACAAACATGTTAACCGTAGTCTTTGCACTGCGAGACCTCTATGTGGCCAGCGGTGGTTAATCTACAAACATGTTAAACCGTAGTCTTTGCACTGTGAGACCTCTATGTGGCCAGCGGTGGTTAATCTACAAACATGTTAACCGTAGTCTTTGCACTGCGAGACCTCTATGTGGCCAGCGGTGGTTAATCTACTAACATGTTAACCGTAGTCTTTGCACTGCGAGACCTCTATGTGGCCAGCGGTGGTTAATCTACAAACATGTTTAACCGTAGTCTTTGCACTGCGAGACCTCTATGTGGCCAGTGGTGGTTAATCTACAAACATGTTAACCGTAGTCTTTGCACTGCGAGACCTCTATGTGGCCAGCGGTGGTTAATCTACAAACATGGTAAAATAGTAGCTGCTGTGGCGTAGTGCTAAGCATGCTTGCCTGTCACAGAAGTAGAATGAGTTCAATTTCCAGAAGCAGCGGGATTAATTGATCCGACCAGAAGGGCTCTGGGACAGACCCGGCCTCATGAAAATAGGTGACAACAATTGCCAGGATCTTCTTGTGACTGTCAAAACACAATGCAGCGAGTAGGGAAATTAGCCACCTCACCACATTATGTTGAGCCCTAGATTGAAGTTAGGACCTCACACGTTTCATCGCAAAGGGCAGTATCTACTGAAAGACAATCTTTACATTTCACTCGAAAACCCTTCACCGCAGCAGCAGAAATAGTACAAATATTTGACTGTTATTGTTTACAAGCTCTTTCACTGCCTCCCCTTGCTTCCATCCTCGGCTTAATGCCAGATCAGCATCAAGGCTACTGGATAAACCAGCTTCCATATCTGTACTGATAGACATAGGTATCCGGCTATAAGTCACAGTTATTCTCTTGATATGCACTTTTATTATTAGACGGAACGACTAAGAATCCATTATTCGGTAACGCTGAATTAGCTATCACTGAGTCACAATGGTTAATTAGTTGAAATTCCTTTACATGACATCGCAATTAATCCCAGCATTTGTTACACTGTCTTATTACCTGACTGCTTGAGTTTATTGTGGGCGTCTTTAGATAAAGGGCAAGTGATTCCTTTGTTTACACAGCCTAAGGGTCGTTAAGTTATACTAGTTAATATATATTATATCAAACATTATCAAATGGAGTGGCTAGTTACGTTTCTCGTCACCAATCTAATGTAGAGATTGTTATGGTATTCATGTACCGAGATTAAACCAGCCCCTAGATCCGTGCCAGCGTGAACTTATATTATTAGGCAGAGAAATTACACTGGAAAGCCAGTTTACCAGTTGAGAAAACAATACTTTATATGGAACATAAATCAATAACTTTCCAGTTAAAATAACTAGAAATGAACATGATAGAAATGTTAATTAAATTACAGAAAAAATGTTAGCAGGTGTTTGACATTTAGATGGATCAAGTGTACGAAATACACTCCTTTGTAAATGCATCACCACAATTTTCAACTCTACTTAACTCTAACACGCAATGATGCCTTAGTGCTAATAAGCGGAAGTTCCCTCGCGGTTCATTTGTTGTCCAATATAAATGATTCACATTTCACACTGCAAATGTTGAGATTTTAAAATGCGACATTTGCAGAATTTTGTATAGAAAAAAAGCAGAATCGATGAGGTGAGGTGTACTGTCAGATGCTTCTATCGATGATGCATTAGATACTTCAGTATTACAAAACATTGTATTCTTATTCATTCTGCATGATGCAAAAAGTGCTACTCAAGAGAAGTGCTGTATCGTGTAGACACTATATGTATGGCTACCATATCTACGCCTGCGACTCTGGGTAAGTGGTAGCGAATATGTCTCGTAATTCCGCATATAGAGAAAGATTTGTGGAAAAAGAGAAAGAGAAAGACAGTGAGAGAAAATTCTTGACAGTCTTGTGTCATTGCATGGAAGAGAGTTACCACACGAATGCATACATGTCATTGGAGATTGCAAGATGTAAGAAGCATGATTGCCAACGTCAGTCGGCAGGGCACTTGCTGATGTTGAGATTGATGATGATAAGCGCCAGTCTTTCAGAAAGCATTGGCAAATTACTGAATGCAAAAGTGTTTTAAATATCACGCACAACTTTGGGTTTGATTGCGATGTCGTGTAAACAAATGTAAACTAATTAGCAATTGTAATGATGCTACTTGGACGTTACAGACTATAGGATTCTTATTTATTTCGTCTAATGCTAAAGTGCAGATCAAGAGAATAACATTGTCTTGTAGCCACTATATCTATGTCTACCTTATCTACACAGAAATGGAGGCTGGTTTATCCAGTAGCCTTTAAACTGATCTGGCATTAAGCCCCGGATGGAAGCATGCGGAAGCAGTGAGGAAGATAAAGGTGACAGCAAATCTTCACAAAGGGAGCGGTGACATGGGCACATTCTCATTTAAGAAAAGTTGTTGACGTGGGAGGTTCAATGTCCAGAGATGCAGCAGTAACTCTGGTATCACGGAGTCTGTCTTGGTTCGATATGTCTGAACTACAAATGTCTCTGTAGAATATAACATACAGGTAAGTGTAAGTCCTAGGAAAGAGAGAAAACAAGCACAGCCGGAGTGTTTCCACCTTACAACGAACCAAGGTCTGGTAGACAGAAATCACAGTGGGACAATTAATAGAAAGAATAAATAATAATAGTAATAATAATAAGAATACAATCACGTTAAGCAGGCTTGTAATAAGTTAGCTAGATCACAACACAAATCCAGCGACTCGGTACTAGTGACCTTCTTCAGAAACAGCACAAACACAAATAAAAACTATAATTGTAAATAAAAGTGCGCAGATATCAAATCATTTTCTATTTTTGTGTTGATTTATTTACAATTATTCTTTTTTCTCTCTAACACTTTTTTCTTTTCCAGAAAATGAGAACTAGGACCGAAACACCGAATTCGTGTGTTGTGATGTAGCTTGTTTATTACACTCTTGCCAAACATGATTTTATTATAATAATTATTATACCTATTAATTTCCTCGCTTTGATTTCGTGATCAATGGTCTTAGTTAGGTGTAAGATAAGACCCTTTTGCCTGCGATTGTTGCCTCTCTTTCACATAATTTACAAATACCTATTTGTTACATCTAATCATGTCCGTTACACATGTCCAGCAAAACTATGGCTCCTTGTAACAACATTATATGCTAAAAGAGAGAAGAGGGAGGAGAAGAAGCAAGAGGTAAATTTAACAGGGAAAGGACCCCGTTTCCGCACAATCATGGCATGCTGGGAAGTGAGTTGCACGGCCAATATTTGCATGATTAACGACACGTACCCAAGAAGGATAACAGGGTCAATAATTGCCTGAAGAATTCGGATGTGTCGGCCGAAAGGTGCAAATATCGCAGCTCAGCTGTAAAAAAGTGAGCAATGCGATTACGCCCAAAATAATGAATATCGGACGATCGAAGAAGACGAGAAGAAATGGCATTCTGTGGGTAATGCCATCGGCACCAAACCCTACAACCATTCTTTTACATAAATATTCTCATTCCCACGTCCAAGTCCAAGTCCAAGCCCAACTATTGAGACGAATGGCCCCACTAAACCATCGATTGTATCGATTTAGTTGTATTTGATATTTGATACCTTTATAGTGTAGCTTGTAGTTTGTCTTTCGTAGACTGGGCTGCTTATTACTTGCTTCCCGGCTTCTGATGGATTGATTGTGTTCGTTTCATCCTTGTGGTTTTTCATGTCTGGACAGAGTCGCACATTTGTTAAGGCCTGGAGTAATTGTGTACCCGTCCCGTTCATATAGTGTTGTTTCCTTCAGGGATGATTACTGGTAGTCGTCTCTCCTAAGTGTTCCACATATTTCCCCGTCTTGGGTTGTCTTCATATCTTCTCGATTTTCTTTGATATTTTATATCGTAGCAATTTCCTGCTATGGCTCTGTCACGTAATAGCCCCATCAGATTAGGTAAGCCTGAGAGCAAGCAGACATGAGCAGCCAACTTTTCTCTCATTTTAACAAGCGACCAGCAGGTGTCGAACCCGCCTCCAATAATGCTCATAACATTACCAGCGTAGTTCGCCATCACCTTCGCTAGCGCACCTGTATACAGTCATATAGTTAGTTGCATTCCTTTACAGGACTACGCAGTCAACCTCGGCATTTGTTGCTGTTTGCGAATTTTTGGCAAGTGCCAAACTGTAAGTCCCACTCCTTTCTGCTTTGCCATGTATATTATTAATGAACTCAACAGTAGACATTCGCTCACTATAACGGAGTGAAGATAAGCAGTCAACGAACTCAACGGTGAACTTTAACAGATGGAACAAGCTCTGAGTTCACAAAGCTAACACACACTGCTTTAATCTGGCAGGTGCCATAGTTATCATAAACATCTTCTACTGTGTTTCTAGAAGGCCTGTTATTGCCAGGACGACATCTAAGAATTATGTACACTAAGATGAATAATTCAAACCTGTTACAAGTTCGTCCTTTGTCGTCACTCTCTGATACCTCTCCTTCTTTCGTTCATACCGGCTGTCCTTACTGTGACATTCATCCGCTCTTGTCTAGGTTCTGCCCGTCGTTCTTGAATCCATGGCCTTCCTAATCTATCTTCAGCGATATGTTTCTAGCTGTTATTAACTTGATAGTCCTCGCTAGATTGCCAACCATTCGATAGGCACGCCAATTTGCTCCAGAATTCCAATGCACGACATTTCGTCTTGCTAACCCCACAACGTATCTTTTTGTTGTCAAGATTGCGTCAGCGTGACGTTTCCCGTTGTCAACTTGTGTCCCTTGGTTTTGTCTGCACTTTTGTCTTCTATACTTCTTCACATCCTTTCTATGACGTAATCCGGGCACCTGCTCTGTGGCAGTATGCCCCCCTCCTTTAAATGATAAATCATTTATCTACCTCGCGATTACTAAACCCTGCCTCAATAGCAGTGTCGACATCATGAGTCATATATGATGCTAATTACGACGTTATGGTCCCCTATTAATTACCCACCAATACATAAAAAATATCATATGACGGGCACGCCGCACAGTCCTACAATCCCACGATAGACGTCGTGTAGCCAGCCTATATGAAGGCTGTACTAACTAATAATACAAATTAGTCCCTTACATGTCCATTTGGACAAGTGTCCTCACTCTGGGTCAATACGTTCAGTAGTTTACCGTTGCTTTCTGAACAACCGGCACCCATTATCATTTTTATAAAAAAAAAATTCAACGTCAAAGCAAATGCGGTCTGCTGCCAAATCACTCACAGCTGTGTTTCGAACACGGTATGCAGGATTACGAACTGCGTCCGTAACACCTTCGCCACGGAGCCAACCAAGAGTCATATGGAAGGGGAAAATACCTCACATCGAGAGAGATTTAAATAGAAAGTGGCTAAATGTTTATGTCTCTCCGTAGATCACGGTCCTTGTTGTTCAGAATCAATTTTACTATGCGTTAATATCTACTTCATTGTCTTAGATCATCAAGCATGTTTCCATTTGTCCTGCTTCCTAATCTTCTTATTACATGACCAACACAGAATGTGGATCTCTTTCTTTTAGTGATAATTAACAGATTCAGTGTAGAAAAAAAAATGCGTTTGAATCAAACAAGAAATGAGTGAAAATGGAAGTTAGTGATGTGTCACAGATATAAAGTTAGTTAGTTAGTTTGTTAGTAGCGGTTCCACTTCAGGGCTACATGTCGTTCCATTTATGCTCTGTTCCTGAGCTAGTGAATATCACACACAATGCTCCTCATTGTCCAATGTGAAAAGTGGAAAAGACAAGCCAACATCCTTCATATGTACACTGTGCATAATGCCACCGCCAGAAATTGCGAACACACAAGTCCTCCAGGTAAAGTACAGTTCATCGTCGATGTAAGCTGCAATCACCAGAAAGACTTTATTGACCTAGGGTTTTATCCCATATGGCTCGGTCTATTTCCGCAGGGCGACCCACAGAAAGCGCCACACAATAGCACGAAATCCATAGCTCCAGCGACGATTTCCAAGAGTCTCCTGAGAAAATGCATTAGTGAACCGAAAAGGCAAATCAGTCAATTCAGCAACATCCGGCAGCCAACGTTCCGAACATGCAGTTCACGCCACAAACAACCGCGGACAGTTGTAAAAGCATTCCCCTCGAAATTCACAGCTCACAGTGTCGCGCCACGCACTCACTCAGTAGCAGGGTGACTGAACCATGCAATTCCAGTTCTAAATGAGGAAAATTGGAATGCAAACCATAGCCACAAGCGTAAACACTCTAGAGGCCTTAACGGTGTAAATGCCTATCTGCTATGTTGGGGAAGTAAGAAGTTATTAATACCTTGTTATGGTAATACGTTATGTTGTGGTAACAGGCATGCTATATTGTAACGCAATGACAATAATTCAGCAATATATAAGATATATACAGGAAGACGTTTAAGGCGATTAATCATCCCATGGTGCTTAATCAGTTAAGTGCGTTAGTGTAATTTGTGAATGTCAAAGACTCGACCACATCCCCTCCGCCAGGGAGAGCGGTCAATCCTGGAGGGACCAGGAGGAGATGCGGTGCCCGAGGCAAGAGCAGGGGAGAGGAGGGAATAGTGGAAGGTTAGCCACTCCCTCATGATACACGCAGGCGGGGTGCAGAGAGTTAGCACTCTAATCACGATACCACCACACCTCATGGAGCCCGAGCACAGTTGAGTAGACACTCAACAGGCCACGTTTTGCCAGCAGCGTGCGATGTGAGGTAACACGCACGAAGGAGAAGGTCACCCCCGCGTGGTGTGTAACCACGGGAGAGATGTTCGGGAGAGGGGAGACTGGACTTGGGGCGTTCACATCGTTTAGAATAACGTTAGGAGTTTTGTGTTCACTAGTAGATAGAGTTAGCATAGGGTTAGCAGTTTGTGTTAGATAATTCTGTGGCTGTATATTGTGTATTGCATTAGCGACTGTTTACCGCTTGTAAGCGAGCCAACGGCAATAAAATGGACCATGCATTTTGCCTCCCACATGACTTGCAAGTTGTCTTGTATGGGTGTGTGAGAAGTACCCGATGATGCCTGTCAGTTAAGTTGTTGACAGGCCAGGGTAATTGTGGTGTCAAGAAGTGGTGCTTGGAACGAAAGAGCCAAGCTAATACCCACAGCCAAGGGTAATTGTGGTGTCAAGAAGTGGTTGCTTGGACGAAAGAGCCAAGCTAATACCCACAGCCAAGGGTATTGTGGTTGTCAGAAGTGAAGCTTGAATGTAATATTCAAGCTACTCCACTCGTCCACGAGGCTCTAGACTAGGGTTTAATTTGTGTAGTAACGGTGATTTGTGCAGACGAGAGAAATTTTGCAAGCTAGAAATGTGCCTATCGTGACGTATTAAACTGTTTAATTGTGTTTATGAAATATTTATTTAGTCAAAGTATGTATTCATCAAAGCTGTAAGTATTAATATTCTTGTTTTCTCATATTTATTTATATATTTACCTTTTTGTTGAGAAATGAGTACCAAAATGATTCACGGCGGAGCGATACAAAGCCAGCCGACAATATCGATTTTTCATCGCGCTGTGCTGTGACGTCAGATGATTGACAAACAGTCGTCTGGGCTCATTAGCATACAGCAATCGAGTGTGTAGAGAATTGCTAAACGCTGCCCGCCTGAATCGGTACGTTATATCATTTATTATTTAATTTATTTCAACTACTAAAGGAATATATTTATTTATTTAAACATTATGATGTTATTTTTATTTCTTTAAAAGCAGATATGCATATTTTGGTCATATTTTCTCTGTGTTTACCGTCACGATGGAACTATTTTTTGGCCAGGCAGATGATACTTGCCTGCACAACACGTACAGAAATTAAATAGATTAGTAACGTAAGGCAATAACTGATAGAGCAAAGACAGGACATTGACATTTAATTTATTTAATACATATTCTAGTTGTTCGTGAACCTGTCTGTCATTGTCTAAGTCATTGTCCGTAGGGGTCTGGGTTAACATATCGTGTAATAGGTGTCATGAAATACTGAAGAGTTAACGATTCCCAGATGGACGACTGTATACCCGACTAACCAGGTAGGAAAAGGGTTAACCAACAAAGGAGTGACCAGGCGCATGAGTTTCTAGGTCAAGACCCAGAAGGAGGTTAACCGCGCAGGTAAAACTGTCGCGTGGAAAAATTGGTTTTGCGACTAAGGCAGACAGCATTATCGGATAGCATATTGCGGTCTGAATGTATGAATAATGGAAGAGTTTCAGATCTGGAATTTCCCACTAAACAATGATAATGCAGTCGGGATGCGAGGGGTCCAGCAATGTCAAGGACTATGCGGCAAAAATGACCGATATAAAGAGTGGCTACGTCTTTGTGTCGAGAGAAGGTGTTTCTTAGGTTTCGGGAGAGAAGGATTATGGAAAGGGATGTGCGGCGTTCCGAAGAACGTTTGTGTATTTATGGTGCATTAGTACTCCCAATTCAGTAAAGGATGTTTATAAGGTATAAATATATTAGCTATAGTTTAGGATATGAATATAGATGTGCGTGAAGTGCATTTAACATTACTTTCTATTAGTAGGAATAGTATAGACGATTAGGTGAATCTTCTATCCTATGTCAGAGTGGGTTTTTTCGGAAGCCTTTTCATTTCGGCTGGAGGAAAAGACACTCACATAGGAGAGAAGAGGAAGCAGACACAGATCTCATTATTAAATGTATATCACACAGGTTTCCATACCAGTGCGGGACTTATCAACTAGAGATGACACAGATGGCTGTGGTTCAGGTTCACCCAGTGTTGATAACCCACGAGAAAGCACTTTAAAGTAATAACGCACGACACTTGTGCATAAGAAAGGAAGGAAAAGAAGTGGCATATTAATAAGTCAGGAGGACAGAGAACGGAAAATAGAGATCATACAAACTAAAGAAAAAAGACTCAAATTACTCAGTATCGAAGAGTTGCAAGGTGCATACAAAGTGCCTATATCAATTATGAACTATCCAGTCTAGAACTTTTACAGGACAAAAATAGAGAACAATAGAAACTCGATGTGTTTTCCAGGATGGAATTAAGAACGCTATAAGATAATAAAGAACATTCTGTACGCTGACAGCATATGGTGATCGGGTTAAATACCTTCATACAGTGGTGAACATTTTTTCATTACAAAAAACGGATATATCTACTGACTCAAGCAGACGGAGCTGTCAGGGTGAGACCGTTCTGTATCTATGTCATGTCCTGTACTCTAGCTGAGAGAAGAGACGAGAGAAACCACGGAGACTATCTATCAACATCTTATCTGGCAGCCACACTAGAAGAACATACAAACTACATAGACAAGATCCATACATACACCAGACATAGTTTTTATTAATAAATCTTTTATCTTATCGTTGAAAGGAACTGTTGTCGGAGTATGTGTTGAGGGAATAATAGAGAGAGAGAAAGAAATAGATATATGGAAGGGAAGACAGAAGAGAGGAGTGTAGACCAAAGTCAGTCAATAATCCCAACAGATAATAAGTTTAAAGATGTGCTTGTTGAGTCCAGTCTTCTCTCGGGATTTTAACATAGGACATAATTGGTGGAGCGAGCGGGATACGTACATACATTAATACCCATATGACCTGCATATTGGCACAGGCATAGCGGAGTACATGCATGTTGGGACATACTGATTGGAATAAAAAGAAGTATACATTGATGACTTTTAATGGAAGGACGTCCATTGGATATATGGTGCCATTACATTTATGGTAGAAACATTTCATTAATGCTGGTGACTTTGCAGTGAGAAAGTTCCAGACAGAGTGAATGTGGATAGGTGGTAAGAGACATTACATACCTAGTCACACGGTCACACGTCTACATAAGTCTTTATCCTATATCTCCTCTTGTGGATGAGAGAGTGGTTGTGATGTACTGTGTGGTGTTGGAGATTTATAATAAGTAATAGATATAGATAAATGATATAGGTTCTAGGTAGATTATCGGTTTATAGTGAGTATTCTTTACTGCTTTGAGGTGTCTTTACTCAACGTGCTGACTTACCTGCTTTAACTATGGCCACTCCCAAACTAACTACAGCAGAACTTAGGGCAAACGGAGAGGAAATTGGGTTGGCTGGTTCAGACTTAACTGATTACATACAAGAAAGAGAGCGAGAGATTCGTCAAGCGGAACGAGAAGAGCGAAAGACCCAGTTGGAAGCAGAAAGGGAGGAGCGTAAGGCCCAGTTGGATGCAGAAGAAGCCACAAAGATCAGAGAACATGAATACCGCATGAAAGAGCTAGAACTCAAGACACAAACTAAGGGAGAAATAGATGGAGTGGAAGGAAATTCTTCTTCACCTGGTGCAACCCATATGAGTGGACATGGTTACCATGCCATGAAGTTTCCCTTAGCTGTCTACGATCAGTCTAAGGAACGCTTTGACCAGTACGCATCTCGTTTCGAAGCAATGTCAGTCGCTATGGGGCTGGATCGGAGCAGATGGGCTCTTAAACTATCCCAGGGTTTAATCGGTTCGGGATTTGAAGTGTACACACGCTTACCACCAGGACAGGAAAATAATTACGAGGAATTAAAAGCAGCTTTGATGAAACATTTTGACATAACCGCACAAACGTATAGGAAGAAGTTTAGATCGTCTAGACGAGAGCCGGGAGAACTATTCGCCGCCTACAGTCTGAGGCTGAAATCCTATCTCCAGAAATGGATGGACTTGGCAGAATTCACGAGGGATTATGAGAGTCTCGAAGAGATGATGGTGGTAGACCAAATGCGAAAGCAAATGTCGAAACCTCTCAGAACCTTCTTGGGAGAACAAGGGGCGGAACGGATTGATGTGGTGAATAAGCTGGCGGAACGATTCGTGGAAGTACATGGTGAAACTGAGGAACTAAGTACACAAACCAAAGGTCAGGAGAAACCAGAGAAAAAGAAACATAAAAACTGGGAAGGAGAAAAAGGGGAACCTTATATAAAGCACACAGAGGAGAGTTCAGAGAAGGTGAAGGTAGGAAACCAGAGCACCTCGAATTCTCAAGCGAAACGACAGTGGTCTGAAAAGTGGTGTTCATTTTGTAAGGCGGCCTCCCACAACACAAAAGACTGCAGATCGAAACCTAAAAGTTCTTACTTCGCAGCATGCAAAGTGATTCCTACATCGGTGATCACAGACAAGGCTGAGGTCGGCGAAGGAGAAAGGAACAAAAAGGACACACGGAAACCTAGGAAGGGAACAGAGTGCACTCACTGCCAGTCGACAACACATAATACTGTGGACTGCAGATGCAAGGCAAAACACGCCAATTGCATAACCAACCTCGAGGAATCAAAAGAGGAAGGCAAGGAAACGGTCAAGGAGATGAAAGACACTCAGGACCAAGAGAGACCACCTGTGGTTGAACTTATTGAAGTCAATGGCCAGCAGGTTGTTTGTCTCTACGATACCGGTTTGGATGGGGAAGCGGTGGTGGACGCCAGCTTAGGTAAGCCCAGACCAATTTACAGGGGAGACCATAGAGATACAGCCGGCAATGAGGAGTGCTGTTACCATGACGCTGCCAATCGCCAAGGTGGAGATTAAATCCAGGTACGTCACGGGCATTATTCCAGCTGCTGTATTATCTGACTCCTTATTTCCAATGATCATTGGCACGAAATATGTCTTTTTGGGGATGCCCAAACAGCAAGCCCACAAGGGAACAGTAGTCAGTGGATCTCAAGGGAAGGAAAAAGAGGCAGAGACACTATGCGACAACTCAGGAGATAGGAGAATTGCATACTGCCCAGAGGAAGGATACTACGTTGCATCCTTGCTACAGGAAGCTGCAAAGAAGTGCTGAGCCACCAGAACGGGGACAGTACTTTCTGAAGAATCAACTACTCTATCGGAGAGCTGGGAGGGGAGATAACCTGCATGAGCAGTGGGTGGTTCCAGAGACCCACCGTCCTCACATTCTTCAGAGTGGACACATCATAGGCGAGAATCGACATATGGGTGTCAGAGAGACCTTGCAGCAAATATCCGGCCATTATTGCTGGCCAGGAATGACCGGAGATGTACGCCGGTGGGTGAAGTCTTGTTCGGAGTGCCAGAGAGCACCACCCAACAAGCGAATTAAGAGGAAACTAGCTCTTAAAGTGGAAGACAAAGTGGAAGTGTGGAGTCCAGCAGAGACCAATATACTCCAAGTAGGATGGAAAGGACCTTATCCTGTGGAAAAGGTGGTGTCCAAGAACATCTACAAAATACGGATCGGGGAAGAGAAGAAAAATCTCCCTAGACATCTCATTAGGAAATATGAGGAGAGATCCGGGAGCAAAGCTTCGCACTTTATGGTGATGGCAGCCATTGGGACAAAGGTTACCAGTCCAGACGAAGACCAGAGATCGCCAGTACAACATAGGAGGGCCTATGGGACAGTACGTGATAGGTCAGATTTACCCAACGACAGGAGGAGGGAAATCACAAGTCAGGGAAAGGACAAGAGTGAAAGTTTCACCGGTAACCAAGTTCAGAAGGGGTGGGTAACGTCGGGAAAAGCGAGAATTACCCAGGACTCCAACCAAAGATTGGCTGACCAGATACAATATCGCCCAAGATGGTCCTGGAAGCAAAAGCCCAGGAGGTTTGGGAAAGACGACTCGGTCCGACGAGGACGAGGCGGAACATCCCCAGAGGAAAAGCCGGGGGAAACCAAGAGGACATGGAAGCAGTGTTACAATCAGGATGGGACAATCCGTTTGTATTGTGAGCCGTCGCTGACGCAAGTCGAAAGTAGGTCGACCTGAACGTACAGGAGCGAGGAGCCATTACTAGTTTCAGTCGTTAGTAGTATAGTAGGGTGTCAATTAGAGCGCCTACTGGATAATGAGATGAGCCATGTGAGGATCCAATCATATCATCAACACGTGATGTTAATAGCTACTTCGCAGAAGCTCAACGCACGGTGGATGTGATGGAAGTTGTTGCTGCAACGGGACTTCACAGTGGAATACTCTTGGTAAGGAGAATGTAGGAGCAGATTTTTATCCAGACATCCAGCTCCGGAGGAAGAAGACTAGGGTTGTGGATCATGGGAATCAAACCTACAGTGAGAAAGATTCGACGCGGTCTAATCTCTTAAGAGGGGGCCTATGTCATGAAATACTGAAGAGTTAACGATTCCCAGATGGACGACTGTATACCCGACTAACCAGGTAGGAAAAGGGTTAACCAACAAAGGAGTGACCAGGCGCATGAGTTTCTAGGTCAAGACCCAGAAGGAGGCTAACCGCGCAGGTAAAACTGTCGCGTGGAAAAATTGGTTTTGCGACTAAGGCAGACAGCATTATCGGATAGCATATTGCGGTCTGAATGTATGAATAATGGAAGAGTTTCAGATCTGGAATTTTCCACTAAACAATGATAATGCAGTCGGGATGCGAGGGGTCCAGCAATGTCAAGGACTATGCGGCAAAAATGACCGATATAAAGAGTGGCTACGTCTTTGTGTCGAGAGAAGGTGTTTCTTAGGTTTCGGGAGAGAAGGATTATGGAAAGGGATGTGCGGCGTTCCGAAGAACGTTTGTGTATTTATGGTGCATTAGTACTCCCAATTCAGTAAAGGATGTTTATAAGGTATAAATATATTAGCTATAGTTTAGGATATGAATATAGATGTGCGTGAAGTGCATTTAACATTACTTTCTATTAGTAGGAATAGTATAGACGATTAGGTGAATCTTCTATCCTATGTCAGAGTGGGTTTTTTCGGAAGCCTTTTCATTTCGGCTGGAGGAAAAGACACTCACATAGGAGAGAAGAGGAAGCAGACACAGATCTCATTATTAAATGTATATCACACAGGTTTCCATACCAGTGCGGGACTTATCAACTAGAGATGACACAGATGGCTGTGGTCAGGTTCACCCAGTGTTGATAACCCACGAGAAAGCACTTTAAAGTAATAACGCACGACACTTGTGCATAAGAAAGGAAGGAAAAGAAGTGGCATATTAATAAGTCAGGAGGACAGAGAACGGAAAATAGAGATCATACAAACTAAAGAAAAAAGACTCAAATTACTCAGTATCGAAGAGTTGCAAGGTGCATACAAAGTGCCTATATCAATTATGAACTATCCAGTCTAGAACTTTTACAGGACAAAAATAGAGAACAATAGAAACTCGATGTGTTTTCCAGGATGGAATTAAGAACGCTATAAGATAATAAAGAACATTCTGTACGCTGACAGCATATGGTGATCGGGTTAAATACCTTCATACAGTGGTGAACATTTTTTCATTACAAAAAAACGGATATATCTACTGACTCAAGCAGACGGAGCTGTCAGGGTGAGACCGTTCTGTATCTATGTCATGTCCTGTACTCTAGCTGAGAGAAGAGACGAGAGAAACCACGGAGACTATCTATCAACATCTTATCTGGCAGCCACACTAGAAGAACATACAAACTACATAGACAAGATCCATACATACACCAGACATAGTTTTTATTAATAAATCTTTTATCTTATCGTTGAAAGGAACTGTTGTCGGAGTATGTGTTGAGGGAATAATAGAGAGAGAGAAAGAAATAGATATATGGAAGGGAAGACAGAAGAGAGGAGTGTAGACCAAAGTCAGTCAATAATCCCAACAGATAATAAGTTTAAAGATGTGCTTGTTGAGTCCAGTCTTCTCTCGGGATTTTAACTTAGGACAATAGGCCTGATTACTACGGCCCTGCATATCAAAGGGCGAACTACACCTGATTACGGCCCTGTGTACCAAATATAGTTGGCTGGTAACGACCCGTGCCTCCACCCGAAAGTACCAAGGTGACCTGTGGCAACGGAGTTCCGTTCCCCGATCCTCGGGAACGTTAAAGCTGAGTACACTTATATATTTTGGCATGCAATTGGATTAATAGTGCATCTCTTTTTCAGCTTGTAACGCATTGACATATTTGTATACTCTGTTTTTCTGCAAGATAAATCTGGGCAGGGTATAAACAGAAAGCACAACTGATAGTGATCAGATAAGAACAAACATAAAATATCAAAGATAAATAACTGATTAAAGTCATCATTGCCTATCACTGTTAGCCAAGTACTAAAGTAAGATGGCAACTTTATCAGATTTCATAAAAGCAGGCAAAGAACTAGAATTAACAGGAAAAGAACTACAACAATATGCAGATCAGAAATTTAAAGAAGCAATAGAGGCTGAAAAAGCTGATCGCATACGAAAAGAAGATGCTGAAAGAAATGAACGCGCACGAGAAAGAGAAGAAAGAAAGACAACATCAAATACAATTAAAACAACAACAGCTAGAACATGATAAGACAGTTAAAACAACAACAGCTAGAACATGATAAGACAGGTAAACAACAGCAGTTAGAACATGAGAAGGGAGATAAAACAGAAAGAAATAGAATTAAAACAAAGGGAGTTAGATCTAAAGGAAAAACAGATTCAAGTAGAATCAGAGACACAGTTGAAAATGAAAAGCATGGACGTAGAGTCACACTCAGAGATCTCTGCCACTAAACTAAGAAGTCAACAAGAGGAAAATAAGTTCAATAAATACAAAAATATTATCAAACCATATTGTAAAGAAGACTCAATATCAGCATGGACAGAGAATGTAGAATATCAATTTAAATACCACCAAGTTCCATTAGAGATGTGGGCCCCAATTTATACAAAAAATCTCAGTGGTGAGCCCCTCAAAGTAATAGAAACTATACCAACAGAGCTTAGATCTAGCTATCAATACATCCATGATAGGATTATGCAGCACTTTTTACTTGATGCCCCTGGGTATCAAGTTCAGTTCTCAAATCTAAAACCTAAACCTAGTGAAACCTTTATTGATTATGTTTCAAATGTACAGAGTGTACTAAACAGGTGGCTTAAAGCAGCTAACATAGGAAAAGACTTTGATAGATTAAAAAACTTAATTACTATGGATAAGGTTATATCCACCATTCCTTCTCCTTTTGCCAAATTTTTGCAGCAGTCAGACATTGAAAACATAGAGCAGTTTGAAAAGAAAGGATCAGCATATTTTTCTTCTAACAGAGATGTGTTTAAGACCTCAAATGACTCTGAAATAGTTTCCTTTGTCAAAGACCAAACTAAAAACTACCAAAGTAATAGGAAACCTTATCAGAAATACGATAAGAAAGATAAGAAAATGGAAAAATGTATCCATTGTCACCTTTTACATGACACCTATGCTATGTGTGACAAATCGCCAAATTATCCGGCGCATCTTGAAAATGTGATCAAGAAACAGCAAAGTAAAAGATCTGCATACAGGCGTGCAATCAAATGTTTTTTTTGTTCCTGTTATGGCCATTATAGTAATAAGTGCCTTGGCCGGCAGCGTATGAAAGCCAGTAATGCCATTTTGATTGACACCTCTTCAGATGGTGGTAGTGAGAATGAGTCTGAGAGTGAAAGTGACTTACCTAATAACCAAGCAGAAAATGTTTGTGGTGCATACGATATGTTGAGCTTCGACAGCTGTGAACGATGTCACCAATTCCACACAGACGCGAAACTAGAATGTGGACATACAGTACTATGCTCATCTGAGAGTGTAAACGCAGCAGTAGCCTCCAGAGGCAATCTTGTGTTCCACAATGCGATGGTCAATGATGTAGCATGCCAGTGTTTGCTGGACAGCGGCAGCACCCTTATTGGTCTTCGGAAAGAACTGGTTAATCCGGGTGATTACACAGGTGATACTGTCAAATGCCGTACCTTTTCGGGTAACATTGAAATTTACCCTTTGGCAAAAGCCCATATTGATTCTCCTTTTCTCTCTGGTACCTTTACTTGTGCAATACTGAACAACCCTTGTACTGATTTAATTCTGGGGTGCTTACCCCAACTAAAACATTGTACGATTGATGAAATAGTTGCATGGGAAAAAGTAAAGGCAACTATTACAACAGCCAAAACAGACACTTCAAAACATCATAACATATTACAAGATGAGACACTACTGATGCTTTCTACAACCAGCACAGATGACACAAACAAACAGAAACTTTTACACCACCAGAAATCTACTCTTAATGTGTCTCCATACTTAAAATTGTTAAAGGTCAAAGCCAGAGTGACCAAAAATGCATCTTGTTTATTTAGACGTAAGAATGACATTTCAACTACAGGTCATGCTACTGGTAACCATGAACAGGTGTTACCTGAACAACACCGGTTAACTATGCCAAAATATGCACATAAAACACCGGTGACTGGTCATCTTGCATACAACAACACCAGACCAGGGTTTTTCAAGAAGATAAAATTATGTTTTCATAATGTATTTGCGTGTAATGTCTGTCAACAATTGGTACAAAAGTTTAAGGGTAGACATCCTACAACTAAAGTACAACCTTCTATACGGGCACCCAAGCCATTTGATAGAGGAAGGGTCAGTTCTACCACAAACACACAAACAACGGTGCAAGAACCAGTGATCTTGAACTTGATCAAGACCGATTTATGCTACTTCCATACCAACGAAATGGCAACGACTATTCAAGGTGGTACATAACCATGGTACATGTTGACTATGAAATATCGATAAACATACACTTAGAGATATTCCATGTCAGCATGCGTAAACTTTACTTTTCAAGACAACAGACAGAAGTAGAGACAGACGAACATATTGCAACAACACCAAGTGATCAGACGACAGAAATACATAGCGCAACTACACTAGTTAGTGAGACTGGCAAATCCGACGAGGGGCATACATGTAGTGAACTTATAGAATACACATGAATAAATCAGAATACTGATGACTGGACAATACACCTACTGAAACTGAGACATGCCTTTGACAGAGTGCGACTCCTCGGTCTCACTGTCAAACCAAGCAAAGTCAAATTATGCCTAAAATAAATGAATTTTTGGGTCATGTCATCTCTCAAGGTCAACTGAAGACTGACAATAGGATTATTTCAAAAATTATGAATCTAACCATGCCTACTACGAAAAAGCAGGTTAGAAGTCTTTTGGGATTAGTTAATTACTATAGTAAATTTATTCCAAACCTAGCTGAAATAACTAGTGTGTTTTCTAATGTATTAAAAGCATCAGTAAAATTGGATGTGAAAGATGCATTATTAATTTCTGCATTGTCAAAATTGAAAACTCTTTTTAGTAATGTTCCCATTCTCCGCTTGCCTAATCCTGGGCTCGTTTATTATCTTAGGACAGATGCCAGCAGGATCTCCATCGCTGCAGTCCTAGGCCAATTTTATGAGGGCATCTTCCATCCGATTTGTTACGTGAGCCGTAAGATCACATCTGCCGAGTCCAGATATTCGATAGCAGAACTGGAGGCCCTCAGCGTCATCTATTCAGTGAGGAAGCTCCATCGATTTCTGGCGGGTGTACACTTCATTGTCCAGACAGATAATTCTCCCATTACGGTCATCCAAACTGGGGTGCACAGAAACGACCGGATATACAGGTGGTCTCTGATACTTCAGAACTATACGTTTAGTATAGAACATATCAAGGGTAAGGACAACATTCTGGCTGATACCCTCAGTAGACCATCTGAGGTAATAATACCTGAAATCCCACATAATAATGTAGAGTGATAGTTAGTACATGAATACAGTACAATATGCTATGTAAAATAGGTTACATATACACCCATGGTGTGCTTAAGAGTGTACCAAGTACAACGAACTATCATGTGTCCGTAGACATTAACTTAAGAACTGTGCTACAGAACTTAGATACTACCGTGTGAATCAGGACAGCTCATTTCCAACTAAGCTCCAGTCCGGTGTATCATTTGTGTGAAATGTAGAAAACAGTGTCAGAACAGTGCTTAATTTCAGACACATAAAGACTAAGCTACGACACCAACGAATCTCTACACGTGCACTACCGATGAACATTATTATGACCGTAAAATGTATTTCAGATACCCAGGCAAATTATGTAGTTATATTGTGCCTATACCAATCTACAAACATGAAGGCAACTACTAACCTGAGAGAACTGAATACCATGTATATAAACTTAATGTGATATGTAAGATAATATTTTAACATAGTGATAGATGAGAGATAGAATTAGGTAATATAATAATTCTCATTTATTTAAATAGTATAGTTAGGACAGTAATCAACCCAGCTATTTAGCTTAAAATATTAGGTTAGACGTAAAAAAATAGGTAATTACAAGCTAAAGTAAAATTTTAATAGAAATAGTACCATTTAGAGTGTTACATTTCATTTAGCTTTAGTTTAGGTTAGTTTATTCCATATTAAGGAAAACCATACCATCGATCAAACATTACCAGTAATTAGTAATATCATTTTACATACATCATTTACATAATTTAGATTAAGAACATTAATCATATGATTCATTTTCAATCTAACAACATTAGATAGTATAGTATTAGAAAGTACATAATTTATGTTCACATCATCCAGGTAATTAAGGTACATAACTCATATCACACTAATTACATTTAAATAGTTACATTACATCCCTTAGATTAGATAAACATAACGAGTAGGATAAACAGATAATATAATTAACATAATAGAACTTAGGTAACACATTAAATACTTAGTTATAAAAGGAGAATAGTTTATTATAATATAAAATATGATACTTTAGGTTAGTGTAACATACTAGATGATGAGATCAAAGGGACAAGCCATCAACCCTGTCTCGCCCATGTAAATATAATGTACATATATGACTCGTGCAATGACTAGCGCACAGTCATGAGGCTCAATCATCTCAAACTGAGCCAAACGTGTACAGTCTCACTCCAAGGTTTTTAAATAAGCAGAAGAATAAGTATGGAGGGATGAGTGATGTGTGATAGAAGTAAGGGTGAAAGGAGTATGACAGAAGTGTGAAAGTGAGAATGAATGAAAGATAGACGGGAGAGAATGCAAGCAGTCAGCAAATTCTTCTGCTGCCTGCCACGACTTTTAATATTTGTTTGCGTTAATGTTGGTTTTCGCTAGGGAAATTGTGTTGGTGTGAATGTGTGGTCTGTGATATAGTTTAGAACTTAGAATACAGTATTTTGGGTTTCATAACAATGGAATGTAGTCACGAATTAGTGTTATACACCTGTTTGTGGCCACATTGAACAAATTTATGACACTCAAAAAACTAACATACATACACAGATAAGTTAGAAATATAGGGTAGAAGTTAGATTAGTAGATTTATTACATCCAAACACGCAAACAACCAGAAAAACAAACATATAAATTGCATACACTATTTGTAGATCAAAGGCAGATAACTTTGGTGCCAGGGGACATAATAGACAACGAAGAACTAAATTAACAGTGAAATAAAGTCTTACGCGCGGAAGCGAAGGGGGTAAAGCCTGTCGCACACACTCTTGTAGAATGGTTGTTAAATATTATATGGGGGACATGAAGCAATTCATGTGTTGACCCTAAGAAAGTCAACTTTGTATGGGTAGTAAGTTAATTTACTATGTGAGGGCAGGTCTTATAAGACAACGGTCCGGTTCAGACATACCTCTGATAAATATAATATAGCATAGTGAGAAGGGGCTCACGCCAACCAGGCAAGTTTGTGGCGATTGCCAGTAGCCAAGTGAGGCTTTGTTACATTGTGACAATAGTTGTTAATAGTCTATTGGAAAGCCCAGAGCCAGGTTATCTAGAGTCTTTGACAAAAATTAGAGACACTAATTTTTTGTGTAGAAACCTCCTTGCGTCACAACCAATAAGTGAAAGTTGATGACGCAACACAAGAGGGGCGGGTGTGTGTCAAAGACTCGACCACATCCCCTCCGCCAGGGAGAGCGGTCAATCCTGGAGGGACCAGGAGGAGATGCGGTGCCCGAGGCAAGAGCAGGGGAGAGGAGGGAATAGTGGAAGGTTAGCCACTCCCTCATGATACACGCAGGCGGGGTGCAGAGAGTTAGCACTCTAATCACGATACCACCACACCTCATGGAGCCAGAGCACAGTTGAGTAGACACTCAACAGGCCACGTTTTGCCAGCAGCGTGCGATGTGAGGTAACACGCACGAAGGAGAAGGTCACCCCCGCGTGGTGTGTAACCACGGGAGAGATGTTCGGGAGACGGGAGACTGGACTTGGGGCGTTCACATCGTTTAGAATAACGTTAGGAGTTTTGTGTTCACTAGTAGATAGAGTTAGCATAGGGTTAGCAGTTTGTGTTAGATAATTCTGTGGCTGTATATTGTGTATTGCATTAGCGACTGTTTACCGCTTGTAAGCGAGCCAACGGCAATAAAATGGACCATGCATTTTGCCTCCCACACGACTTGCAAGTTGTCTTGTATGGGTGTGTGAGAAGTACCCGATGATGCCTGTCAGTTAAGTTGTTGACAGGCCAGCAGTAAAAAGAGCTTGTTAAAAAAAATATATTCCACGCGATGAGGCGTATTGGCTATACGGTGAGATCTCATATTGTTAGGACCAATCAACGCTTGACAGGTGGTGTGCTCCATAACACACTGGTCATTTTTACTTTCCAGACAATTCTCTGGTAACCACTGTTAGGTTGGAGACCCCCAAACAAGAAATACCACCACCCCACCCCAAAATAAAAGTCAAAGAGGATTCGAACACATGAGGTCCAGGCCTACAGGTAATCGTTCTAGCCTCTGCGCTATCGCCGATGCCAGTTTAGGTATGTAGACAAGTATTTGGAGACCAGGTCAGCTATATGTGTTAAAATCCTCTGGTTCGGTGTTTACTCTGTGTAATTTGGTTGTCTGACTCATATACACTTCTCTCTCCATCTCTCTCGCTCTCTCCATCTCTCTCTCTCTCTCTCTCTCTCTCTCTCTCTCTCTCTCTCTCTCTCTCTCTCTCTCTCTCTCTCTCTCTCTCTCTCTCCTCCACTAAAGTCTAAATAATCGATTAACTTAACAGACATCTTAATCACCAGGATACTCGGATTTTACTGTGGACTTGGCCTCATGTAAACGTGCTGCTCTCAAACCCTGGAGCCATGGGATCGTGGCGGCTTGGTGCTAGCCTGCAGTCCATTGGTCATATGCTCGAATCCTCATAGGAAGCGGATTACAAGAAAATGACCAATGCTCTCAGGTCAACCCAATTTTATTGAGTAATATGACAACCCTTGGGAAGTAAACACGGCGGCGGTGATACTGACTAGACCACCCACCGATAGCCGTTTGATTTATACACATATTAGTCTAACACCATATGTCTAACTGCCGATCTCCGTGGTCTAAAGGCTTGCGAATGCGATTCGTGAGCCGATTACACTGCGTTAGAAACGCGGTGGCGACCGATCTGGCAGCAGACCGTGTCGCGCTGGGATTTTAACGTGTTGGTATTGGAGCCGGTCGTTCAGAAAGCAATGGCAACCTATTGAACGTAAAACTTGCCAAGACATCAAAAACAGCAGTAACATGCTGGTGTTGACAGAGATGTCCTATAAATAAGATATGCTCAAAACAAAAATGTTTAATGTGTCTTAAGCGCCCCTAAGTAAAAAGGTTTCCTTTACTTGTTTATTTGTCATACACACGTTAGTTGCATATCCTTTACAGGACATCACAATCAACCCCTGCATTTGTGGATGTTTGTGTTTTCTTGGCAAGTTTACGTTCTATAGTTTGTCATTACTATCTGAACGAGCGGCACTCATACCTTTGTATAGAAACCAACGCAATGTGATCTGCTTTTTGGGTCAGCCTGGGAGCCCAACTCAATGTTAAACATTCGAATCAGCCCCGATGTGAATCGAACCCATGGCCTTCGGGCCGGCAGGCGAGCGTCTAGCCACCATTGTAACAGGTATGCTGTTCTATTGGAAATTGACAGTAAGATTTTAATTCTAGCGATTCTGTGCTTATTTATATTCATATTCATGTGCATCTGGCACCAGCAAGAGCTTTCGCACTGATTCATCACACGACGGGGTCCTAGATCCCAAGTTATCTGAGGTTTGTTATACATCAGAGGTCGGAATGGGTTCGCCTGATGGCGAGGGACACTGGTATTTGGGAAAGCTAATCTACACGCAAAAATTGGCCCAGTGCACTAGAAGTAGTGCATGGACTACGCTTGACTTCAAAGCGAGCGAACGAAAATCAAAATCTGTGGATTTGTAATGCTGACATAACTGTCCTGAGCACTGTTAACCCTGAAAGCACCGGAGAGTATGGGAAAGACGATCACTGTCTCATAATTGATTCAGGGAAACTCCCTGCTGCACATTGAAGTGGTAGTGGACAGCCAATACACAACTGTGTGGCAAAGGCAGCTCCGAGGTTGGAGCATCCACCGTCATAAGTGGGCAGCTCAACGACTGACCAGAGCAAATAATTGCTCGTTCATTCTTTAGATCTCGGATGACAATAGACATTGAAGGAGGCCATAAGACACACGAAGTAGAAACCTACAGACAAATAATATGGGGAAGACATAGATGGAGATAAAAATGGCAAAGTTTAGGAGAGCTTGGTATGAATTGAACGTGGATCAATGTTTTTATGGGGAGTAACAGGAGGAGATGGAGGGACAAGCAGAAAACGATGAAGAAGAAGAAGAAAACGAAGAGGAAGAAAACGATGAAGAAGAAGAAGAAAAGAAGAAGAAGAAGAAACGAAGAAGAAGAAGAAGAAGAAGAAGAAGAAGAAGAAGAAGAAGAAGAAGAAGAAGAAGAAGAAGAAGAAGAAGAAGAAGAAGAAGAAGAAGAAGAACGAGAAGAAGAAGAAGAAGAAGAACAAGAAGAAGAAGAAGAAGAAGAAGAAGAAGAACAAGAAGAACAAGAACAAGAAGAACAAGAAGAACAAGAAAACAAAGGAAGAAGAAAACAACTACCTCCATGTTAAATCAACCAGATGACGAGAGAGAGAGAGAGAGACAGAGAGAGAGAGAGAGAGAGAGAGAGAGAGAGAGAGAGCGTTCGAGTGAGAGAAAGAGCTAGAGGGATAGAGTAAGGGCGAGAAAGAGAAGCAGAAATAAGGAAGAGATGTGAAATAACAGAACGATAGAGAAAAAGCAGCAATAAGAAGAGAGAGAAAGAGAGAGAGAGAGAGAGAGAGGGAGAGAGAGTGAGAGAGAGAGGGAGAGAGAGGGGAGAGATAGGGAAAGAGTGAGTGAGAGAGAGAGAGAGGGAGAGAGAGGGAGACAGATAGACGGACAAAGAGAGAGACAGAGAGAGAGAGAGAGAGAGAGAGACAGATAGACAGACAGAGAGAAAGAAAGAACGAACGAACGAACGAACGAAAATCTTTATTTTCAAAGGGTTAAGAATTGGGCACGCAGGCCCGTCTGACATTCTGCCCTTCTTCTCTATTTCCTCTCATACATTCTTTCATTCAACATTTCTTATGAAGCAATTCTTTAACAACAAAAGAACAATAAGCATTAAAACTCATGAAAAATAATCAATAATACATGATTCGTTGAGGCAATGTTTAACATGGGAATCATACATTCCCAAGGAGGGTGTAACGTGCCACATATATGGGAATTTTTTTATTCTTGGGGGGGGGGGGGGTGGCTAGTTTTCGTTCGAGATAATTAACCATTATTATTGTCTTTGTTGCTTTTTTTTTTTTTAAAGGGGGCATGTAGTCTGTCCTGAGGTAGTGTTCAAACAGGTTGCGACTGTATGTATAATGAAATGATTGGTGGTGTCCCTTTGATTTCTTGTGGAAGATTATTCCACAACTGAGTGGCAGAGTATATATATTTATATAAGTCTATCCTAGGTTTAGAGACATGAAGTATATTTAGTCGTTCGCTATGTCTTGTGTTATATTTAAACAATGGCCAAAGGTAGCTTGGGGCATTCTGAAATAGGATTTTGTGAATTAGTTTGGCCTTATTAAAATGTAGGCATTTGTGGTTAGAATTGTCTGTATACTTATCACCATTGATTAGACACACTGCCCTTTTCTGGAGTGAATAAAGGATATTGGTTATTAATTTGGAGCATACATCCCAGACAGACAGACAAACAGACAGATAGATAGATAGATAGATAGATAGATAGATAGATAGAGAGATAGATAGATAGATAGATAGATTAGACAGACAGACAGACCAGACAGACAGACAGACAGATAAAGAGAGAGATGAGAGAGATGATAGATAGATAGATAGAGAGACATCAGAGAGAGCGATCGAGCGAGAGAGGAAGAGGGAGAGAGAGATAGAGATAGAGAAAGTTAGAGAGAGAGAGAGAGAGAGAGAGAGAGAGAGAGAGAGAGAGAGAGAGAGAGAGAGAGAGAGATTCCCACTACTGCGATGTTTTTAAATGCTGCTAATCCGTTCACGATTGTACGATAAGCTCTGCAGCATCTAAGCTGGCTTATCCTAGCCGGGTGACCCGGGTGTTCGTGCTGAAAACCAGACCTGGCCGTCCTAATCACGGGGATCTTAAAACACAGATGTCTGCCTAGCTTAAATCTGATCTAAGCTGGTGCTAGGCACGAAGAGAGCTAGGCATCACCTTCTGTTCATTTTCTATATAATTATTTATTGATCTGAACCAAATGATTCCAGATAAATTGAGTTAATAAGATTTAGTTTAATAGAAAAAATTTTGGTATTCAACAGTATGGGAAACCTCCGTGGCGAAGTGCTAACCTCGCTTGACTGCTAACCCAGTAGTAATGTGTTCGAATGTCTATTAATGTGAATATTTAAAACAAAACAGTGATCTGGGCTCCCATGTCGACCCAGGCTAAAATTGATACCAGAAAACGTCATAGGATGTAAAGGCTGGTACTGATCATATCACACGTCGAGATAAGGCGGGTTGGAGTTAGTTTTTGTTTATTTGTTTGTTTCTTCGCTTTAAACTCAAAGCGTAATCTATACATGTGCTACTATTTTCAGTGCACTGGACTGATTTCTGTGTGTGGATTAGTTTTCCCTATTACCCGTGTCCCTCGCCATCAGGCGAATCCACCCCGACTTCAGAGATACTTGCAATTTAAATTCCCAACTCACAGACGAGAAGTCAATATTTTAGTAAAACTGACAGTTGTAGGAGTTGAACCCGTTATTTCTAAATAAACACACTGAAAGCTTAAGAACCAGCACTCTTAACCATTCGGCCACGCTGATCTCAGAATGGCTTTAGGGCCTATGCTTAAATAGAGATAAAGGACAGAAGGAGAAGAAGAAGAAGAAGAAGAAGAAGAAGAAGAAGAAGAAGAAGAAGAAGAAGAAGAAGAAGAAGAAGAAGAAGAAGAATACCCACCGAGTGCCGATTGGTTAGTAAGACAGAGCTACCACCATATATCCAGGGTCCTCAAGCCCGTGTAGCAGATTCCTTGTCCTGTTTACTTACAGGACTGGGGTCCGCACAACATTGCAAAATCCGTGTTCAGAATTATATGAGAAAGTCTGGTAATGAAAGGCGGGGATGAAGGGAATTGCTGCCTCACCTTATTCATTTATTCATTCATTCAGTAGTATGTCCTGTGCAGAACCTCGCTCCCTTAGCAACCTTTTGGAAAACTTCTCGATCAAAAGCAGGATGTCCCGTGTCCAATACACCAATCTGGAGATCATCTGCCACATCCTGCAACATCTTCTCTTTGGCCTTCCTCTTCCTCTCTTCCCAGGCAAATACCCCTCCATTATTGTTCTCTAAAATACTTTCATGACGTTTCAAGTGACCAAAATATTTCAATTTTATTTGTTTTATCGTCTTTGATAGGCAACCTTTTTAAATATTTAGCTCTTGAAGTTTGGATCCCCGAATGTTTCGCCCTTTACCTCTATGACACTCTCTGGGGGAGGCCCCACCCAGGTCATGACTCCGAATGTCTTTCTCCTGCTGTACGTTAGCACCCCGATTCGAGACGTTCGATGACTTTTCTATTCGCCTCGCACATGCGCAATGTGTCTACTCCCAAGCCACCCCGCCCCTGGGGAGGAGAACATCGTGCACCTGGTGCTTCGTGCCCTCACACATATTCTAGCACCTTCGGCAGTAATAAGCCAGCTTCTTACCCGGCCTGTCGCTTATGTGGTCGCTTCCGCATCCACGGTTCGCCATACACATGTAGACTGTCGCTGCCGCCATGTTGCTTTCTTCGTGCCCAGATGCTGGCTCACGGAGCCGTATTCCCGCTCGTCCCCTTGGAAGTCAGCATTTTCTTTGGACTACTTGATTGTGGGTTTGAGCTTCCCAAACCTCAAGTCGTCTCTGCTGCCTAGCGCGGTCCTCACATAAACACTTACACCACCATACGCAACTTCGTCTGAGGCAGACTTCGGCTGGCATTCCTTGATTTCGCTGACTGCTACAGCCTGGTGTTTCGACTGCTCTGCAGAGTCCCAGTCTGAAATGCACTGCACTAATTTGGAGCGATGGATTCGGAATCGACAGGACACAGTAAATAGTTCAGATATTTTGGGCACGTCAGGGGAGACATACTCTTTGAAAACTTAACAACATGCAACATTGATGGGAAAAGAACAAGAGAAAGCCAAAGATATTAATACATGAACGGCCTGGCCATATGACATATTTAGGAAAAGAACACAGATTTGACCCATGACTGGTGATTTTGAGAGATTGAGGACAATGACTCAAGCTTATTGAAATGGCATGTGATGATGATAAGAGATCGAGGGTCTCTTGATGTGAGCGATTGCCTGCAAAAGACTTGCTATGCAATTATGATTATTTGATGATTTAATTCTTGTTTTCTCTTGCCACTTGACTGAGTTTCTGTGATAGTTTGTGAGTGGTTTCCATACAAATGCCGCGTATTGATTATTTTCCCATGGTTTTTATTGTCTGAAAGTCACAGCTGGATTGACTCTGATTATTAAAATATTCTAGTTAATTTTATTTATTATGGTAGTATTCTCCCCATCTTTAAAATTCAAAATATTATTTAGAGCTTGTTTTATGATTTTTCGTTTTCTACTCACTTTCTTTCTGTATTTCATTCTGTCTTTAGCCATTTTTTATCCTTTTTTACAGTAATTCTGTCTTTTTATGTTTTCTTTTTTGTGTGTGTCTGCTACCTGTCTTTGAATATTCTCTTTTATCTGTCCACCTCTGTCTGTCTGTCTGTCTGTCCGTATGTCTGTCTGTCTGTCTTTCTATACGGCTTTCCTACCTTCTGCTTTATTTCTCTTCATTATACTCCTTAATTAAGCTTGTCTTTAGTATTATATGCCGTGTCAACTGGCTTTGACGCTCATGTCTCTCCACAGATCTCAGTACTTTATGTTTTGGATAAACTCTACTGACGATATTCCCCCATTCTCCCATTTCAGTCAATTCAGCATACTTTCCCATGATCTTTCTTTGCCCCTATTCCCGCCTATCTTTCCTGATGTCACGATGTTCTCCAATCCATTTCTTCTTCTTTAGTCTATACCAAGGAATAAAATCAACTGAAGAAAAGCTGGCATGAAACAAGCGTCTCACTCAGTTAAAAGACAGACACTTCAAATCCCTGGAATCTCACCCAAAAAGTAAACTGAGATTAGACAACTGAGCCAAATCAGTGCTACAGACAGACGCGGCTAGAGTCATTGTCAGCAGCAGCTGAATTATTGATCAGTACTCGACAGGCAATAAGACAGATAATTTCCCCCCAAGGAAAATAGCATCATCATCATCATCATCATCATGTGCCATGCCGATAAGCGTAGACGGCCGTGTTACCCATCTCAAACGATCACCATAGTTGTGGCTCAGCTCTTGTGTTTCTGTCTCGACCATGCCACGTGGTCAAGCCATTTAAATATTTACTTCTCAGCTTTCCCCTTCTTCGTCCCCCCCCCCCCGCCCCATCTTGTCAGTTGTCACCAAGCTCTCCAGTTTAATTCTTTTCATAACGTGCCTAAAATTTCTGGACCGTCTAATTTCTCTAATTAGTTTACGGTTGTCATTTGTTTCTTGTAGGACTTGCTCATTGGTTTTTCTGTCTGCCTAAGGTATTCTTTGCATTTTCCTCAGAAGGCATAAACAAACCCAAAACTCAGCCCAGGTCCGTGTGTCGTTCTGCGCTTCTTCTTCTTCTTCTTCTTCTTCTTCTTCTTCTTCTTCTTCTTCTTCTTCTTCTTCTTCTTCTTCTTCCTCTTCTTCTTTTCCTCTCTCTCTCTCTCTCTCTCTCTCTCTCTCTCTCTCTCTCTCTCTCTCTCTCTCTCTCTCTCTCTCTCTCTGTATGCTTACAAACATTATTTCATTCGTACATCTCTTGTTAGTAAAATGAAGCCTAGTCGAGGGTAACTTTTATATGTGTAACTTTTATATGACATGAGTAACTTTTACTTTCGTTTTTACTTTCCAGGACATTCTCATGGTGCCTATTTTCGGCTGGATCGACCTTGGATGAGGTCAAGTTTAAATAGTTCAAAGGGGGTTTACCGGGCCTCTGGCGAAGGGGTTGCGAATACAATTCGTAATCCCGCATACCGTGTTGGAAACACGATGCGGGCTATTCGGAAGCAGAGTTGGTTTTCCATACAATGCCAGTCGTTCGGAGAGCAATGGCAAACTATTGAACATATACTTGTCAAGAAATCACAAACAGCCCAAAAATGCTGAGGTTGACTGCGACGTCCTGCAAGGAATATGCAACTTACTGTTAAGAATGGGAATTCAAATGGGGATTCAAACACATGAGCACTGGTCCTATGTCCATCATCGTGATGGTTGACCCCCGACTCTTCTATCAGGACACCATGCCTTCCATCACATGCCATGCCCAGCCAATGTAGACGCTGAGTGGGTTCGCCTGATGGCGAGGGACACTGGTAATAGGAGAAAGCTAATCCACACACACAATTCATGCCAGTGCTACTAGAAGTCGCAGTATATGGACTACGCTTGAGCTCAAAGCGATGCGAGCGCAAATAAAATATGACCAAAGTGTTTCCGTTCCCAAGACATACAACTGTTTATGATTCTGCTTTCTTCGCTATTATAATCTTGCATAATTTCAACGTTTTTCGTTTTCTTGGTCCACTGATATTCTAATAACATTTCTCTAACATTTAAGTTGCAAAGCTCCCTCATTTCTTCTTTAGTGATTTCCTATGTCGTTATTTTCCTTTACGTTTGCATTTTCTCTACAATTTTCTCTTTCATTTTATCTACCCCTTTTTATTCGATTCTATGCTTTCTTGCAATTTCCCTTCCTTACTTTCTTTCAGTCTTTCTTTCTTTCCTTGTGAATTTCGGCACCATCATTTTTTGTTCCCCGATAATCAATCCAAATAATTTCCTTTCCTGCTATTGGCAGCTGCGTGTATGTTTGCATTTTCGATTTTTCTTGAATGTCTTGGTTTTGTCCGATTTTTCGTGTAAAGTTTAAACTCAAGATTTTCCAAGTTGGCAGGCAAGCTTTATTAAATTTTGTTATTTTACAGAGTTATGTTATTTTCTCAACTCTCTTTGAGCATTTTAAACTTTAAAACCGCAACATATTGGCTTAATTTCTCTCTCTCTCTCTCTCTCTCTCTCTCTCTCTCTCTCTCTCTCTCTCTCTCTCTCTCTCTCTCTCTCTCTCTCTCAGTCTCTCTCTCTCTCTCTCTCAGTCTCTATCTCTCTCTCTCTCTCTCAGTCTCTCTCTCTCTCTCTCAGTCTCTCTCTCTCTCTCTCTCTCTCAGTCTCTCTCTCTCTCTCAGTCTCTATCTCTCTCTCTCCCTGTCTGTCTGTCTGTCTTAATTTAAAATAATATTTTAGAGTGTATTGTATGTGTGACCAGTGCTTGCTCACTTGGTCCTACAAATACACTTTGCGTACTAAATAAGTGGGCGCGTCGAAGCACAGCTGCTTCCTGGTAAAGAATGCCTATCAGCAACCACAACAGCGGAACGTCCGGAAACAGATGTTGCAGCAAAAGGGTCAGACACAATACAGAGCAGGCAGCCGTCAGTTGTTTCTTTAGTAAACACGGTAGTGCCATAAATGGGTCGATAGAAATAGTCAAGCGTGTTATTGAAAGGGAAAATACAACTATAATTGCATCAATGGTTGTATAGCTTACGAGTGTCTGGTGGATTGTTTTCGCCTATAAAGCGTAAATGCCATTATATGCCTATATATTTCAAAATAATGCATTCCTTTTATGAGGATTGTGCATGTCTGCAGGAGGGATATTCAGGACTATTGAAATGTTGCCGGCAACAAATAACGTTATATTTCAAAACATTAGCCACACATACCGGGTTGCACAATTTATTGTCTAGCAGATTTCACAGAATCTCGCCATGTGCATATGACAGAATTATGTATCATATGAAGTGAATAGATGAATCATATTTTGGCTGACATACATATCATACAAAGTTGCAGATGATGTGCTGGTGTACAGACAGGGACAGTTTGGCTGCAGACTTACAGATGGCAGTAAACAGGGTGGCGGAGTGGTGCAGGGCGCGGGGGCCGTTATAAATCCAGACAAGGCATCGATTGCGTGGTATTCCCTGGATAAGAAGACAAGAAGACAGATGTGCCATATATTGCATTGAATGAATGTCCTATTAGAAGAGAGAGTAAATTGAAATACTTGGGTATCACCTTTTACAGGTGTATGTCTATTAAGGATGACGTGGACGCTTTGGTGGTGAAGGCTGGTAAAGGACTTAATGCTTTGAGGGCGATGGCAGGAACCGGGGTAGAGCAGAGGATGCTTTACATGCTTTTTCAGCATTTAATAATTTATGTCATTCAGTATGGGTTGGGGCTGCTGACAGTATCAAAGAGCCAGCTTGAAATGTTGGAGCGCATACAGAATTTGCCCATGCGGGTGATCCTGGGGTGCACAAAGGACACACCAATTATATGCATGAGGCATATCCTGGCACTACCAACAATGGCTGATAGGCATAGGGTCCTTCAAGTCAAATGGTACCTGAGAGTTGCTGCAGATAAGGATCACTCCCTGTATGAAGCCATGGATATGGTCAAGAGTCATAGACTAAGACGAGGCAGATAGGCCCTGAAATATCTATACGTCAGGTGTGTGGTCTAAAGACCATAAATCTGGACAAAGAGTGGGTTAAACTACTGAATGTCGGATTGGCACAATGTAACAGTAACACTGGGTCGTGAATGGGCGGCGGGCCGCACAGTTTGAGGTGTAACACCTGATCCAGAGTAAAACATATCACGGTGACATAGTGATAAACACCGACGGATCAGTCAGTGGTGAGAAACAGACGTAGTGACTGGGGTTTCATTGCGATGGCTATTGGACTATTCTTGAAAAAGGAGAGTTTAGCATATGAAACTATCCCCTCCAGCATGAGAATGGAGCAGTAACAGAGGCATTCCGTTGGTTAGAGGGGACCACCGCGACACACACTGTATTCATTACGGACTCAAGGAGTATGTTTAGTAAGGGGGAGAAAGGATTGTTTCGTGTGGAATGGCTCACCTCGCTTCAGAGTACACAGAGTGTGAGAATTGCATGAATTTTTTGCCTTAGCCGTGCGGGGGGAATGAATAGGCTGATAAGCTGGCAGGGAATACACATCTTGGTGGTAGTTATCTATGGACAGGGGAGAGGTGGTCGTGCGCCTGTGGGACCAGGTAGAGAAGGTGGGGGAACGGATTGAGACCCCGTATGTAGAAAGAATGAATTTGCGGGAGATCGGCAGGGGTTCTGGAAGAATCTAAAAAAACCAAACAAATGAGAGGGAAGACCATATGAATTTTCAGTCAAATAGCGGCGGGAACGATTAGTAGTGTGATGACTCCTCGCTGGCTGTTGAACGAGGGGACAGCGCGTATGGGAATGTCCTGAGTGCAGTGATGTCGGTTCTTAGCTAAAATCAACTCAACTCAACTCTCCACTGATAGTTTTTGAGTTTGGAGCATTGTTACCTCCAAAGTAATATGTCTGCATAACCCCGGACACCGAGGACTAATTGTTATTGCTTCGATGTTTTCTATTAAACGTTTATTATTTGTCGAATTTAGCATATGCTGTGAGATGGCAGTGATTGGAATCTTATTTCGTTTCGTTTATATGTGATTTCATGCAGACTGGTTAGTTCTCTTTTCCAGCTATACTAATTTATGTTCGGTTTCTCTATTTGTTATATATAGATATAGGAGATACACATTTTGTTGCTGCTTTTTGTTTTTCAAAGGTTAGAATTCGAGATTTCTGATGTAAGAGATCTGTATGTTAACTGCTCGGTGAACTGTTCTTTGAACAGTTGCAGGAAGAGAAGAAATCTCTTTGGAGATATAAGCGGCATTATGGAATACCACAGGAAATAATAAATTTGATAAAGGTAATATATAAACACATAATGCTTTGTGAATCTGTTACAATCACGACATGCTTGCGCCGTTTGTCCACCAGCCAGTGGAACGCCTCTGAAACTTTCTCCACCTCCATTCTCAGACTAGATGTAAATATTATTGTCCCTTTCTTTATATTTTGAAACAAATATTGTATTTGTTCCGAATTTTCTGTTTGAGTTTTGACTGACTGCTAACAATCAAGAGCGGGCGCATTAATTTAAACGTTAAGGGGTTCGGATGATAATGCAATGAACGTAGTCGAACGAGGTTTCCACTCCTGCACTCGCCGTCCGCTAAGAAAGGTTAAGACTGGCATCTATTCCTGCCTGCATGCAGGCTTACAACATGTGATGGTCTTAACATTCTTAACACTTCAT